>QXEO01000165.1:3342950-3759035 GCA_007115705.1 Dactylis glomerata
TCAGAGTTTCGGCAGCGCCTCCCCCTTTGTTCTCCGGGTACACATCCTCTCGGCTTTTTGCTGAGACGTGTATCGGGAGAGCAGCGGGGAGGTGCTGCCAAAATTCTGTCTCGGACCGAGGTAGAGCATGGAGAATGTACTCAATCTACGGATTCGGCGGCTGCTAGGAGCCCACCTAGTAGAGATGTTGGTTGATGCATGCGTTCTACCCGGTAGTAAATAAAAATAAGATGCATTTAATTTTAAGCTATTATTTGATATAAAATGCTATATTTGTTGTTTGGCTACCTACAAAATAGAGGATGGCTGATTATGGGTGGATGTACAGTGGCCGTATTAGTGCGACTAAAAAAACAGCTGAGTGGGTATCAAAGACAGATTTATTAGTGAAGGAGTTGGCACATGGTTCAAAGTCAGGTGTTCGTCCAAGTTGTCCTTGCACTCGGTGCAATAGACGTCATCGTTAGGGAAAGGATGACATGACCAAGCACCTTTGGTTGCATGGGTATATGCCTAACTATGTTACCTCAGTCGACTTTTCTCAGTACGACCGTGACAGAGGTGAGGTGATGCGACAGCGAATCGATGGCAATGAGGATGATGGGATTAGATACTTGCTAGATGATCTCCATGATGCGTACATGCCAGATTCACCACCTACACAGGAGGAACCGCCAGAACCAGAGGAACCAGAACCAACCGCAAAGGCCTTCTATGATATGATGGCCGTGGCTAAGAGGCCTCTGTATGAGGGTGCAAAAATTTCTCAGCTCGATGCCATCTCACAAGCTCTAGCCAACAAGGTCCAGTACGGCAACACCCGAGCAAGCTATGAAGCAGGTTTGAGAACTACTGGTAACCTGTTGCCCGAAGGACATTGCATGCCTAAAACCATGGGAGGACGAGGCCGAGGACGAGGAGACGGAGGAGACGGAGGAGGAGGGGACGCGGGAGGAGGAGACGGAGGGGGGGGGACGAGGACAAGGACGAGGATGAGGTGGTGGAGTAGGAGGATGAGGACGAGGACGTGTTGGTGGAGAGTCACCTCTGTCTGACCTACCCTCCGCTTCTGGCGATGTGGCTTCCCACTCGCGGTCTATGGAGGCGGAGGAGATGGAGGATACACAGGAGGGGATGGAGGGGTGTAACACCCGCGAATTTATCACAAATTCGAAGTGCCCGTTATGCATTCCACCACAATCCCAGAATCATTGTTGTGATACACATAACGTAGTTGGTAACCAGTTCCATAGACATTACAATACGATGGTTCAAATACAATGGTCATAGTGACCAAGTTCATATTACAACACAATATAGCAGCGGAGATAACGTCTTCGGGCCCATGCCTTCACCCTACAGGCAATGGCGACTCAGGAGACGATCTTAGTTCTGATACTCTTCTTCATAACCTTCCTCCGGATACTCTTCCCCATAGTCTGGCCAAGTTGATAGCCAGGGACACAGCCATGAGTACATTGAATGCACTCGCAAAACATCTTATAAAGGAAATGATGAAGTAGATATGCAAGGTTGATATGGTGGACTATGCACTAAGTTTATTTGCAAAAGCTAGTTTTATTTACCAAGAATGTTCATTGGTAGAAAAGAAGTTTAGTTCTCTAAGTTCAATCTAAAAGGAACTTCAAGTGTGTCAATATCAATGTCAAGTCAAGTCATTTCATTCACCAAGTTCACCATAAGTTATTATATTCTTGACAAAAGTCAAGTACAGTTTGCCAACTGTCCATAACCGAGGATGCGGCTATTCGAATAGTTTTGAAACCTCTGCAGAGGGGTACACTTTACCCACAAGATTCGATACATCCGCCGGGAGAAATCCACGGTTCGTCATACACAAAGTATGCGAGGTTCAGATAATCAAACAAACTCTTTCACTTGCTCACTCTAGTACATGATCCTTCCCTAGAGCCCGAGACACGGAGATCTCCGTTCCGGCGTTTCTAGTTTTGCCCGCTCCAGGATGCTGGATGAATGGAAATTCCACCCGGTTCGGAAGTACCCGTGCACGGTGCACTTCTATAAAGGATGATACAAGACCTCCCATACTAGGGTGAACAAGCTACGGACTAAGCCCCTTCCCATTTAGGGGTAATGTGGTCGTACGGTATGGTTGGCTCACATAGTACATCACTTAGTATCATTTGACAAATACATTCCATAGTCCTTAGTCAAGATTATTTTCCTTCATAAAACCATCATGTAGGAGGGATCTCCACTTCAAGCTTTCAAGTTCAAGTCACCAAGTTCAAATGGGGTTCCACTTAGAGATGGCCTCAATTTTATTAGCGACCAAGCAACTATATTGAGTGATGATACCACTAAAATAGGGTTGGATAAACTCAGCTTGATGCTCTTGCTAAGCAAGATATCACTACACCTCTATCATTCTACTCTAGCAATTCAATCATGCAATTTACTTAAAACAAGTAGAATGCAATAGTAAAACTAGGCATGTGGAGTATGATTCAAAAGATGGCTTGCCTTGGTTGGCAAAGTGTCCGGGGTAGTCTTCTTCTTCTTGATAATATTCCCCTTCAATATCCTCCTTAGCAACACTAGCGTCTAATAATGAATAAATACAAAGCACACAATGACCACACCATACTAACATTACTTCAAGCACACATCATTGTTTTCAAACAATAGAGTTCATGTTGCATTTTATTGAGTTGGATTGCAAGTTTTTCTTCCAAGTTTGCATTGAGTGGGCAAGTTAAATTTTCTACCATATGCTATGTGTGGTTTACTTTTTAAGTATGGGTATTAAACTAAGGGTATTAGTACTAGTTCCAATGAGGATTGACTCATTAAGTGAATTGGTATTGAGGGCAAATTAATTCTAAGTGAATGATAGAGATCTATCATTTTATGTTACTAACTAGAATTGGGTTAGGGTCTAATTGGTACCACTAACAAGGTTTGAGTTGATTAAGGTTGACTAAACAATAGGGGAGTTAATTAGTGAGTTCACAAACCAAGTTTCATAATTTTAGGAGGCTTAAACAATTTTCTAAAATTTTCATGTGATTAATAAAGCTATGGTCAAAGTATTCTTAATTATTTAAATCCCTAACTCAAATTGAATTCTAACCAGTTTCAGAGGGTAGAGCAGTTCCTAAGCTTTCCAACGCATATTCATTTGCTAAAAATGGATTTCTAAATCTCTTGGAATTAAGGTTTGAAAATCATATCTGAAACTTATTTGAGATAATTCAAACGGGCGGGAAATAATTAAAAACGAAACGGACCGAATTCTAAACGAACTGGGCCGATTTTCCTACAGAACCCGAACGGGCCGGCCCATACCACTTCGCCCCGGGCGGGAAATGAATAAAACTGAACCTGACAGGTGGGGTCCGCTCGTCAGATTACTTAACCGCACCGAACCGGTACGCTACCGACGGATTCTAATCCAACGGCTCTGGTGCGTCGTGTTCGACGGCGAGGGTGGAGCTCACCTGCGCGCAGTGAAGAGGACGACGGTGACGGCGGCGTGCGTAGAGGAAGCAGAGCTCGACGGCGACGGGCGGAAAAGGCTCCGGCAGCACTCCTCCTCCAGCTCCCGGCGTCCGTTCGTCCAGCGGCGGCCAAACGCGGCGGCGCGGCCTGCGTCCAGAAGCTCGCCGGCGGTGCAGGCGTCGTCGATCGAGAGCGAGCGGGAAGAAGCGAGGGTGTCTGGGAGGTAGCTGGGAGTGGTGTGCGTCCATTCGTTTGATCGGCGGGGGCTTTTATAGGCCAGAGAGACGAGGGCGAGGGCGTCCAGTAGCTCGCCGGTGCGGGGGCCCTGGCGACGTGCGTCGAGCAACACCGGGCACGGCGGCCTTGCTCGCGTGCTGGTGGGGTTTGGTCTCGGCGACGGGGTGCTGTGGGTCGGTGCTGGCGAGGTCGCGACGGTCGGTGACGTGCAGGAAGCAGAGGAAGAAGAGAGGGGGTCCTGGGCGCGTTCTTCCTCTTCTCCTCCCTTTCTCACGGCTCGGGTCAGGGCAGAGGGGGCTGGGCTCGACCGCGGCGTCATCCACAAGCATGGCTACAGGGTCGAGACGAACGGCGATAGTGAAGCTCACAGTAAACTCGATTTTCTCGATTTTTGTCTGCCAGGTGTTCGACAAAATGCCCGCAAGAAATTCAAATTCGAATTTTTGAAAATTTTCACTTTGGGTAGTCAACATATTGGACAAGGTTTCCAGAACTATTTTTGTTCTGAAGAAATGGGATGTTTTGCAGAAATCTTATTTCGAATTTGAAGTTTGGTTACTGATTCAGATTCAAAGTTTGGCAGAAGTTTGAGTCAAGTTCTGATTTGAATTTTGGTTGGAAGCTTCTTGGTTAAGTTAGTATGTGATCTGGTCAAGCTCAACTAACAGGCCAAACCTTTGCTTGAGTTACAGATTTCTTAATATAGGTGTCCAAAGTAGGGTAGTCAATAACAATTTCTAGATCACACTTTTCTTCTCTTTTTCTTTCTTTCTTTTGTTTCTTGTTTCTTTAGCTTTGATAATCTTTCTCTAATGCTTCTGTTGGTTAGGTTAGAATTAACTAACTATTTCACAACAAATAATAACACACATGAAATCATAAAAGACATATAATGTAAAATACATGCATACATGCAATAATAGATAAAAGTTTTATCTTGGTCCAAAATTTGGCACTTTAATTAATAGTAAGTGGGTTACAAATTTCTGAGTTGTTACAATCTTCCCCCCTTAAAAAGAATCTCATCCCCGAGATTCACTAATTAAGAACTGAAAAGATTGGGAAACTCTTTCTGAAGGTAATCTTCTCGTTCCCAAGTGGCTTCATCTTCGGTGTGATTACTCCACTGAACTTTCAGAAACTTGATGCTTCGGGTTTGAGTGGTTCTATATGCTTCCTCGAGGATACGGATAGGCACTTCACGATAGGTCAAATCTTTGTTGATATCCACAGAACGGTGATCAATATTCTTGAAGATTTCTGGCTTCTCCGGAACTTCAAGACATTTCCAAAGTAAAGACACATGAAAGACATCGTGTACTTCAGACAATTCAGGGGGCATGTCCAACTGATATGACACTTCTCCTCTGCGGCTTAGTACCTTGAAGGGTCCAATATACCTTGGTGCAAGCTTTCCTTTTACTTGGAATCTTTGCATTCCCTTGAGAGGTGACACTCTAAGATAAACAAAATCTCCAATCTGAAAGGTCAGTTCTCTACGTCTCTTGTCGGCATAACTCTTCTGTCTAGACTGGGCTGCCTTGAGGTAATCACAAATCATGCGAACTTTCTCCTCAGCTTCTTGCAGAATGTCAGGTCCAAATATCTGACTGTCTCCTGTTTCCGACCAATTCAAAGGGGTACGACACTTTCTTCCATATAGAGCTTCAAATGGGGCCATTTGCAAACTGGCTTGATAATTGTTGTTGTAGGAAAACTCCGCGAAAGGCAGACAATCTTCCCACTTAGCTCCATAGGCTAGAACACAGGCTCTCAACATATCTTCAAGTATCTGATTTACTCTTTCAGTCTGTCCATCAGTCTGGGGGTGGTAAGCGGTGCTAAAGGCTAATTTGGTTCCCAAGGCTTGATGCAAACTTCTCCAAAATCTTGAGGTGAATTGGGTTCCTCGATCAGAAACTATGGTTTTTGGGACTCCATGCAAACTAACAATTCTGGATAGATAAAGATCTGCCAGCTGCCCTGAGGTATAAGTGGTCTTGACAGGAATAAAGTGGGCAACTTTGGTCAGTCTATCCACAATGACCCAGATAGAGTCATTTCCACGGCTAGACCTTGGAAATCCAGTGATGAAATCCATTCCAACAGATTCCCACTTCCATTCCGGAACTTGCAAAGGTTGCAGCAATCCCGCAGGACGTTGATGTTCAGCCTTGACTCTTTGACAAATATCACACTTAGATATGAATGATGCAATCTCACGCTTCATCCCATGCCACCAAAATTGTTCCTTTAAATCTTGGTACATCTTAGTTCCACCGGGATGAATGGAGTAAGGTGTCTCATGGGCTTCCTTCATAATAATTTCCTTCAATTCTGAGTCAGCCGGCACACAAATACGTCCTTTATACCAAATAACTCCTTGATCATCTTCTTCAAATCCTGGCACCTTGCCGGAACTAATTCTGCGCTTAATTCCGTCAATACTCTCATTTCCCTTCTGGGCTTCTTTGATTTGGCTCATCAAGGTGGGTTGAAACTCCAAGTTGGCTAAGAATCCTCGACTGACTAGTTCCAATCCAAACCTTTCAAACTCTTGGTGCAATATGGGTTGCTCCTCTTTGATCATCATATTCAACGAGCATGGCTTCCTACTCAATGCATCGGCCACTACATTGGCCTTACCAGGGTGATAATGAATCTCCAGATCATAATCCTTGATCAACTCTATCCATCTTCTTTGCCTCATGTTCAACTCCTTCTGGGTGAAGATATACTTCAAACTCTTGTGGTCAGTGTAGATCTCGCAACGGTTGCCCATAAGATAATGCCTCCAGGTCTTCAAAGCTAGAACTACGGCTGCTAACTCCAGATCATGGGTTGGATAGTTTTCTTCATGGGGTCGAAGCTGCCGGGAGAGGTACGCTATGACCTTGCCTTCTTGCATTAACACACAACCAAGTCCAAGTTTGGAGGCGTCGCAATAGACATCAAAGTTCTTGGTGATATCGGGCAAGGTTAGGATGGGGGCAGTCACCAATCGCTTCTTGAGCTCTTGAAAACTCTCTTCACACTTAGGGGTCCAATCAAACTTCTTGTCCTTCTTCAACAGTTGGGTCATGGGTCTGGCAATGCTTGAAAATCCTTCAACAAATTTGCGGTAATATCCCGCTAATCCGAGAAAACCTCTAACTTCAGTTTGAGTGGTAGGGGCTTCCCATTCCATGACTGATTTGATCTTCTTTGGGTCTACTGATATTCCTCCTGCTGATAACACATGGCCTAAGAATCCAACTTCCTTCAACCAGAACTCACATTTACTGAACTTGGCATATAGCTGATGCTCTCTAAGAGTCTCTAAGATTAATCTCAGATGGGTTGCATGCTCTTCTTCGGACTTGGAGTAGATAAGAATGTCATCAATGAAGACAACAACAAACTTATCCAAAAACTCCATGAAAACCTTATTCATGAGGTTCATGAAATAGGCAGGGGCATTGGTTAATCCGAAGGACATTACGGTGTACTCATACAATCCGTATCGGGTAGTGAAGGCTGTTTTGGGTATATCAGTTGCTTGGATCTTCAGTTGATGGTATCCAGTTCTAAGGTCTATCTTCGAGAAGACTCGAGCTCTGGTCAATTGGTCAAACAGATCATCTATCTTGGGAAGAGGATACTTATTCTTGATGGTCACATCATTTAGCTTGCGGTAATCAGTGCACAGTCGGCTGGAACCGTCACTTTTATCCACAAACAAGACGGGTGATCTCCAAGCAGAGGAACTTGGTTGAATCAATCCCTTACTCAAAAGGTCATCCAATTGCTTCTTCAACTCCACTAGTTCAGCTGGGTTCATACGATAGGGTTGCTGGGCTATGGATCCAGTTCCGGGGATAAGCTCAATGATAAACTCAATATCCCGATCCGGTGGCATTCCGGGTAGCTCATCGGGAAAAACCTCCGGGTATTCACAGACGATGGGGACTTGCTCCAGAGTTGGCCCTGAGATACTCTTATGACATCTGGGGATTTGGGTGGGTTTAACTGACACATGCTTTACTACAATTCCATGGCTACTCCTCATAGTGATGGTCTTTTAGGCACAATCTATAATTCCTTGGTGTTGAGACATCCAATCCATACCTAGGACTACTTCCAATCCCTTGGTTCCTAACACAATCAAACTGGATAAGAATGATATCCCATGGATTTCTATGGGCACTACCAAGCAGGTCCAACTAGCCTTGGTTATTGACCCAGGTATTTGCACAGACATGGTATTTTTCAGGGGTGTTGGTTGAAATCCACTTTTATCAACGAATAACTGGGTAACAAATGAGTGTGAAGCTCCAGAATCAAACAGAACTCTTGCAGGAACTGAATTAACAGGGAACATACCAAGCACAACGTCGGATGCTTCCTGAGCTTCTTCAACATTCATGTGGTTCAGACGGCCTCGAGGGTGAGGCTGGTTCCTTGGTGGATAATTCTTGCCATTTCCCACATGGCGCTGCTGCTGAGCAGGAGCAGTGGTCTTGGATGCATCATTCAGCTTCTTTGGGCACTCATTGGAGTAGTGCCCTTTGAGTCCGCACTCATAACAGGTAACACCAGACTTGGGCGGCACAGGTGCTCCATTGGGCCTTGGAGCATTGGGGTTGAAGTTGTTGCCATTAGGTCTCGGAGGTGCACGGTTGAAGTTGTTGCCGGGCGGACGGTTGGGAAAGTTGGGACGCGGAGCAGGTGCAGATGGCCTCATAGGTCTAGGGGTGAAACCCATAGGTGGATGTCCCCTTGGTTTCTACGAGTTGCTTGAGTTGCCTTGATACATCATACGGCGCTTGCGGTTCTCTGCAGCTTGCTTGAGTTTGTCTTCCATCTGAATGGCAGAGTCAACCAATGACTCCAGGTCTGCAAAGGGAATGCTGACCAAGACACATTGCATCTCATCATGAAGTCCATCCAGAAACCTTTCTTGTTTCTTCTCAGTGGTGTTGGTGTCATCTGGGGCATACCTAGACAAGGTAAGGAACTTGTCACGGTAGTCAACCACGGATAGGGAACCTTGCTTCAGATTCCTGAACTCATCTCTCATCCTTTTAACCAATCCCAAAGGAACATGGGCTTTGCTAAACTTGCTCTTGAACTCCTCCCAAGGCATCATATACCCTTGGGCTTGCATTGCACGAGTGCTATCCCACCAAGCTCTTGCGGCTCCCGCAAGATAGTGGGTGGTGTACAAGACCTTCTCACATTCACCAACTTCGGCGACCGCCAAATTGTTCTCCATAGTGCGAAGCCAGTCATCAGCATCTAAGGGTTCTTCAGACTTAGTGAACATAGGTGGGTTGGTGTTTTGGAAACTCCTTAACTTGGATCGGTGATCACCATGGCCATTGTTTTCTCCTTCACCATGGCCATTTCCATTGCCATTGTTGTGGTTCATTGCCATCTGGGTTAGTTGCTGAAGAGTGGCCAAGTTAGCTTGGCGCTCAGCTCGGGCTGCTTCCCGGTCTTCCATGATCAACCTTAGCAGTTCGGCCATTTCCGGGTTCGGAGGTGGGGGTGCTCGCGGCATCTGAAGATAATGTGTGTAAGACAAGAGGGAAAAACTAATTTGCTAAGATTTAATGTAACATGGATGATGCAATTTTTGTCTTACTAAGGCCTTAAGGACCAAATTCATATTTCATTCATCAAGCATCAAACATACCATACATACGAGTTCACACATTACAAATGGTTTACATCAAACCATTGCGACTAGTCTACTAGAGAGGGGGATACAGCTCACACCTACACGAAGTGATTTTAAGTAAACTCATAACTAGATAACACTTGGATCTCCAATCTAAACATCGGGCTCCTCGGGGTCTTCCTCCTCATCATCCACAATGAATCCAGCATCCTCATCATGCTTCTCATCATCAAGGTCCTCCATGAAGTCATCCTCGTCACTAATGAGGGCATTATCCTCCTTGCGGAGATCAATGCCTTCCTCCTCACCAAGGTGGCTCTCGAGACTCTCAATGTACTCAGTCAGCTCAGCCACATTGGCCTTCAACTCCTCAATGATCTGATCCCTCTCATCGCGCTGGCGGCGAAGACTCTTGCGATCCCTAGCAAGAATCCTGATAGTGCTCCTTGCCTCCACCAGTGCGAAGTGCTCAAGGTTGGCCTTGGTACGGGCACGATCTGCCTCCTGCTGAGTGGAGTACAGCAAGAAGTCCATGTGATCGACGTAGGTACTCGGCTCATTTTGCCCTGGCATGTATGCGGGACGTCCATCCGCATCACGCCGAGCAAAGTTCCTAAAGCGCTCCCCCTGGATCTCCTCCACATGCAGTCCGCACAAGCGGGCGTGCATCTCCTGCATACCTCGGACCAAACCATCGGCCCAAGTGTTCTCCACAAGCTCAAACTTGATCCTTGGAGAACTCAAATCTCCCTTCTTGCCACGGCAACTCGCCCTGATAAGCCACCGTAGCTCTCCATCCGGGTGCTCATTGAGCACGGCTCCCTTGAACTCCGGATACAGACGATCCAGGAACAAGGTCAGGGTGGTGAGGTCGCGCTCGAAACAAAGGCTGCCACCATGGCCCAACTGGTACTGCTCAGTGAATACCGGTGCCATCTACAAAATTTTAGATTAGATTAAGTTAGTGATCAACTCAAGTGTGCAAAATTTTAAGTAGGTAAAAACTGAAGCATGTACAAAGCTTTGTAAATAGAGAGGAAAAGACTAAGCAATTTTAAACCATTACTTATCTCTTTGTTTTTATAAAGGTTTCCTTGAACGCCCATTCTAACTAAGGTCTCCTATGGTCAGCCTAGGCTCTGATACCAACTTGTAACACCCGCGAATTTATCACAAATTTGAAGTGCCCGTTATGCATTCCACCACAATCCCAGAATCATTGTTGTGATACACATAACGTAGTTGGTAACCAGTTCCATAGACATTACAATACGATGGTTCAAATACAATGGTCATAGTGACCAAGTTCATATTACAACACAATATAGCAGTGGAGATAACGTCTTCGGGCCCATGCCTTCACCCTACAGGCAATGGCGACTCAGGAGACGATCTTAGTTCTGATACTCTTCTTCATAACCTTCCTCCGGATACTCTTCCCCATAGTCTGGCCAAGTTGATAGCCAGGGACACAGCCATGAGTACATTGAATGCACTCGCAAACCATCTTATAAAGGAAATGATGAAGTAGATATGCAAGGTTGATATGGTGGACTATGCACTAAGTTTATTTGCAAAAGCTAGTTTTATTTCCCAAGAATGTTCATTGGTAGAAAAGAAGTTTAGTTCTCTAAGTTCAATCTAAAAGGAACTTCAAGTGTGTCAATATCAATGTCAAGTCAAGTCATTTCATTCACCAAGTTCACCATAAGTTATTATATTCTTGACAAAAGTCAAGTACAGTTTGCCAACTGTCCATAACCGAGGATGCGGCTATTCGAATAGTTTTGAAACCTCTGCAGAGGGGTACACTTTACCCACAAGATTCGATACATCCGCCGGGAGAAATCCACAGTTCGTCATACACAAAGTATGCGAGGTTCAGATAATCAAACAAACTCTTTCACTTGCTCACTCTAGTACAGGATCCTTCCCTAGAGCCCGAGACACAGAGATCTCCGTTCCGGCGTCTCTAGTTTTGCCCGCTCCAGGATGCTGGATGAATGGAAATTCCACCCGGTTCAGAAGTACCCGCGCACGGTGCACTTCTATAAAGGATGATACAAGACCTCCCATACTAGGGTGAACAAGCTACGGACTAAGCCACTTCCCATTTAGGGATAATGTGGTCGTACGGTATGGTTGGCTCACATAGTACATCACTTAGTATCATTTGACAAATACATTCCATAGTCCTTAGTCAAGATTATTTTCCTTCATAAAACCATCATGTAGGAGGGATCTCCACTTCAAGCTTTCAAGTTCAAGTCACCAAGTTCAAATGGGGTTCCATTAGAGATGGCCTCCATTTTATTAGCGACTAAGCAACTATATTGAGTGATGATACCACTAAAAGAGGGTTGGATAAACTCAGCTTGATGCCCTTGCTAAGCAAGATATCACTACACCTCTATCATTCTACTCTAGCAATTCAATCATGCAATTTACTTAAAACAAGTAGAATGCAATAGCAAAACTAGGCATGTGGAGTATGATTCAAAAGATGGCTTGCCTTGGTTGGCAAAGTGTCCGGGGTAGTCTTCTTCTTCTTCTTCTTCTTCTTGATAATATTCCCCTTCAATATCCTCCTTAGCAACACTAGCGTCTAATAACGAATAAATACAAAGCACACAATCACAACACCATACTAACATTACTTCAAGCACACATCATTGTTTTCAAACAATAGAGTTCATGTTGCATTTTATTGAGTTGGATTGCAAGTTTTTCTTCCAAGTTTGCATTGAGTGGGCAAGTTAAATTTTCTACCATATGCCATGTGTGGTTTACTTTTTAAGTATGGGTATTAAACTAAGGGTATTAGTACTAGTTCCAATGAGGATTGACTCATTAAGTGAATTGGTATTGAGGGCAAATTAATTCTAAGTGAATGATAGAGATCTATCATTTTAAGTTACTAACTAGAATTGGGTTAGGGTCTAATTGGTACCACTAACAAGGTTTGAGTTGATTAAGGTTGACTAAACAGTAGGGGAGTTAATTAGTGAGTTCACAAACCAAGTTTCATAATTTTAGGAGGCTTAAACAATTTTCTAAAATTTTCATATGATTAATAAAGCTATGGTCAAAGTATTCTTAATTATTTAAATCCCTAACTCAAATTGAATTCTAACCAGTTTCAGAGGGTAGAGCATTTCCTAAGCTTTCCAACGCATATTCATTTGCTAAAAATGGATTTCTAAATCTCTTGGAATTAAGGTTTGAAAATCATATCTGAAACTTATTTGAGATAATTCAAACGGGCGGGAAATAATTAAAAATGAAACAGACCAAATTCTAAACGAACTGGGCCAATTTTCCTACAGAACCCGAACGGGCCGGCCCATACTGCTTCGCCCCGGGTGGGAAATGAATAAAACTGAACCTGACATGTGGGGTCCGCTCGTCAGATTACTTAACCGCACCGAACCGGTACGCTACCGACGGATTCTAATCCAACGGCTCTGGTGCGTCGTGTTCGACGGCGAGGGTGGAGCTCACCTGCGCGCAGTGAAGAGGACGACGGCGACGGCGGCTGATACGTCTCAAACGTATCTATAATTTTTGATGCTCCATGCTTGTTTTTACACCATTTGCCTATTGTTTCGTTACACTTAGTGGCACTTTTATGCATTTTCCGGAACTAACCTATTAACGAGTTGCCACAGTGCCAGTTCCCTGTTTTCTGCTGTTTTTGTGTTTCAGAAGTGATACACAGGAAATATTCTCGGAATTGGACGAAACAAGTTCCTGAAGTCTTATTTTACCCGGAAGCTTCCAGACATCCGAAGAGGTGTCAGAGGGGGGCCACCAGGGCCCCAGACACATGCCCGGCGCGGCCAGGGGTCTGGCCGCGCGGGGCCCGCGTGTGGGCACCTGGCCCCTCCTCTGACGGTGCCCCTTCTCCTATATAAAGCCTCGGGACGGAAAACCCTAGGGGATTGGGCAATTTTCCAGAAACAGTTCCGCAGCTCCGCCGCCATCGCCGACGAATTTCGGGGGACAGAAGTCTCTGTTCTGGCACCCTGCCGGGACGGGGAAGTGCCCCCGGAGCCATCTCCATCGGTCTCCATCGCCGTCTCCACCGTCTCCATCGACCTCACCGCCATCTCCATCAACCTTGCTGTCTCCTATGATGAGGAGGGAGTAGTTCATCCCCGGGGCTGAGGGCTCTACCGGTAGCTATGTGGTTCACCTCTCTCTCCCATGATGTGATCTTTATGTGATCGTGAGCTTTGTATCATGTTGAACAAGTACATGTTATTATTCAGATATTTTGTGTACTCTAGCAATGTTATTAAAGTAATCTATTCCTCCTGCTATGGTGTAACGGTGACAGTGCGTGCATCATGGTGGTACTTGGTTTAGGCTATGATTGTGATCTCTTGTGGATTATGAGAATAATTATTGCTATGATAGTTTGAGTGATCTATTCCTCCTTTCATGGTGTAATGTTGACAGTGTGTGCACCGTGTTAGTACTTGGTTTAAGTTGCAATGATTTCTATCTTGAATTGTGATTTGATTTGGATATCTCTATGAGTGGTGTTTGTCAAGTACTTGATGAACTTTAAGGGGTGCTTTTGTAGCCACTACACAATGATTAGTGTTATTCAATAGGAGAGTAATTCAGAGTACCTTAGCAAAGAGAAGTTACTTGTTCATTCATGTTATATTGTTGGGAGTGTGTCCACTAGTGAAAGTATGATCCCTAGGCCTTGTTTCCAAGCATTGCACACCGTTTACTTGCTATTTTGTTACTTGTTTGCTCGCAGCAATATTTTTTTTACATCACGTTTGTTACTTATAATCATCTATACCACTTGTATTTCACTATCTCTTCGCCGAACTAGTGCACCTATACATCTGACAAGTGTATTGGGTGTGTTGGGGACACAAGAGACTTTCTGTATCGTAATTGCAGGGTTGCTTGAGAGGGATAGCTTTGACCTCTAACCTCCCTGAGTTCGATAAACCTTGGGTGATCCACTTAAGGGAAACTTGCTGCTGTTCTACAAACCTCTGCACTTGGAGGCCCAACAAGTGTCTACAAGAATAGAAGTGCGTAGACATCAGCGGCGTGCGTAGAGGAAGCAGAGCTCGACAGCGACGGGCGGAAAAGGCTCCGGCAGCACTCCTCCTCCAGCTCCCGGCGTCCGTTCGTCCAGCGGCGGCCAAACGCGGCGGCGCGGCCTACGTCCAGAAGCTCGCCGGCGGTGCAGGCGTCGTCGAACGAGAGCGAGCTGGAAGAAGCGAGGGTGTCTGGGAGGTAGCTGGGAGTGGTGTGCGTCCATTCGTTTGATCGGCGGGGGCTTTTATAGGCCAGAGAGACGAGGGCGAGGGCGTCCAGTAGCTCGCCGGTGCGGGGGGCCTGGCGACGTGCGTCGAGCAACACCGGGCACGGTGGGCTTGCTCGCGTGCTGGCGGGGTTGGTCTCGGCGACGGGGTGCTGTGGGTCGGTGCTGGCGAGGTCACGACGGTCGGTGACGTGCAGGAAGCAGAGGAAGAAGAGAGGGGGTCCTGGGCGCGTTCTTCCTCTTCTCCTCCCTTTCTCACGGCTCGGGTCGGGGCAGAGGGGGCTGGGCTCGACCGCGGCGTCATCCACGAGCATGGCTACAGGGTCGAGACGAACGGCGACAGTGAAGCTCACAGTAAACTCGATTTTCTCGATTTTTGTCTGCCAGGTGTTCGACAAAATGCCCGCAAGAAATTCAAATTCGAATTTTTGAAAATTTTCACTTTGGGTGGTCAACATATTGGACAAGGTTTCCAGAACTATTTTTCTTCTGAAGAAATGGGATGTTTTGCAGAAATCTTATTTCGAATTTGAAGTTTGGTTACTGATTCAGATTCAAAGTTTGGCAGAAGTTTGAGTCAAGTTCTGATTTGAATTTTGGTTGGAAGCTTCTTGGTTAAGTTAGTATGTGACCTGGTCAAGCTCAACTAACTAGCCAAACCTTTGCTTGAGTTACAGATTTCTTAATATAGGTGTCCAAAGTAGGGTAGTCAATAACAATTTCTAGATCACACTTTTCTTCTCTTTTTCTTTCTTTCTTTTGTTTCTTGTTTCTTTAGCTTTGATAATCTTTCTCTAATGCTTCTGTTGGTTAGGTTAGAATTAACTAACTATTTCACAACAAATAATAACACACATGAAATCATAAAAGACATATAATGGAAAATACATGCATACATGCAATAATAGATAAAAGTTTTATCTTGGTCCAAAATTTGGCACTTTAATTAATAGTAAGTGGGTTACAAATTTCTGAGTTGTTACAAGGGGGAGGGGATGGAGGGGGAGGGGATGGAGCAGGAGGGGATGGAGGTGGGGGCGGTGGGGGTTCCGCAGCCCAAGAAGCACAAGGTTCATGGGGAAGCGACGGTTCCACATCCGAGCAAGGAACCTACCACCGAGGAGGGCAAGCTCCTCATTGAGCCTAACGGCGTTGAGTAAGTGTCTATAGTAATTTTGAACATGTAATTTCATTCTTGGCATGTACTAATGTTTGATTATTATGCAGCAATTGGATCGTTCCGCAGGGGGCCCGACTTCCTAATGGCTTGCTTGGAGCTGCCATTAGGATGTATTGGCCGGGCTTGTACACAGTGGTCCCCGGCGGCGTTCCTAAGCTTGCCCTACATTGGGCGGACTATGAGGCCGCAGATTGTGTTGGTTTGGGAAAGCTTCTGATGCTGTGATTGCCAAGTTTTGGGTAAGTGCATATACTTTATGAATTCCATTCATAGTTCATGACCTCACCATGCTAGCCCATGACCCTCACAAATTTTTATGCATGATGTGCAGAAGTGGCACAGGGTGCTTCCAGAGCATCAGGAATTGGCGAACGCAACTTTGCAGAGGGCGTGTCAGAAGCTGACACGCCAGCAGTTCTACAATCAGAAGCACACATCCATGAACCACTTCTTGGCTAAGAAGCTCGGCAGGACGATGACGAAGCATGAGCTTATCAATGATCCGCCTCCGATGACGCTAGATGATTATGTATCGGTAAGTAAATTGGCAATGTGCTTCCAAGTTGCAATTGCATTATCTGCTCCTCAACTGACTCCGTATGTTCATTTTTCAGGTTCGCCCCTTGTGGACCGATGAGAAAGTGGAGGCATGGAAGGAGCTTGCCCTGAGGTGGATGGGGAAGAACGAGGCCTTCAACGATGTGAGCTCGCGGAACAAGGCAAACCGCGGCACTGAGGGAACACACAATGGGGGCAACAGGAACCATGATCGCTTCAAGGCAAAGATGGTATTTATTTACCCTCAAACAACTTGTATTTATTTCCTCTCATTTACCTACTTGATAACCGTTACATCTCTTTCGCGATGCAGTTTTGTGAGACCGGCGTGATGCCCACCGACATGCAAGTGTGGCTGGCGATGAGGCTTGCGCCTCCCGACCTCCGTGAGCCTCAGCCCGCGCTCCCTCTGTTCTACGGCAACACCGCGGAGGACTTCTCTTCGTACTCGAGTACTTTGCAGGGTTTCCATCCATAAGTGGATGACCCCGCGGCGGTCGAGGTTGACGAGACTTCGGTGATCGTCTCGGGGCGTGGCCGGCAGCATGGCCGTTACCGCGTTCTTAATGCGGTGATCCAGCCTACCACGACCCTCACGCGTGTGAAAGCTACCCTCACCGCCGACTGCCCCTCTGTCCCGCCACCGCCACCTCGCAGGACTACTACATGGGTCGATGTAAGTTCTCATTTTCATCATCTTTCCGACATTCATCCCTAAAATGGCTAAGTTGACGAGAATTCATGAATTTTGACATTGTAGCATGAGTTCGAGGCGGCATACGATGCCTACTATGCGGCATATCGGGCCGAACTAGATGCGTGGGAGCAGAAGAGACGTGTCTTCGATACGTACCTCCTAGAGTCCACCGACGTAAGTTTCAAACCTTTGCAAAAGATGAGCCGTCTTGTTTTTATCCCAGCTACTTTGAACCTTTATCTTTGCATTATCTGACATCCAAACTATCTTACAGGCGGTGAAGATGTTCCTTAGAACTGGAGAGCGGAGCGCGGCGCTAGACTCAGAGCGGCCACCTGAGCCGGGGCCTAATCCAGTGTGCCTACATAAGGAAGCCTTCGCTGCCCAGTACTACGCACAGACCCCGGTAAGTTCTTCTCCAACGTGCATACTTGCTCCTTCTCTATGCCAACGTGTCGCAAGTTGCTAACTCTTGTTCAAAACATGTAGAGAACGGGCCGTTCTCGGAACGCCGAGTTTGGTGGTGACGGGGCAACGTCGAGTACGTCACGAGAGATCACGCCGATTCATCAAAGTGCTCGCCGTACTCCTTCGGCTTCTCCTGGGTCTTTCGTTGGAGATACGGCGACCGCGGCCGACGAGCGCTTTCCAAATTTCACTAGGTCAGAAATGGGGTCATCGCCGAGTAGATTGTGTGAGCGTGTGTGGGCGGTACTATGTATGCACGATGTTGGATATGTGATACTATGTATGCATGATACTATGTGTGTGATATGTGATACTATGCATATGAATGTGTGATAACATGATGCATTTATACATTTGTTTTATTATATTGCCTGCCTGCTAAATATCCAGCTAAATATCCTGCTGCATTACCAAAAAAATAATGTCAGGAGCTATGCCGACGGCATTGCCGTCGGGTTAGCCCTGCCAACATGACCAAATGGCAGGGGCTAACCCGACGGCAATGCCGTCGGCATAGCCCATGGCAGGGAAAATGGGCTGAATCTGCGCCATGGTGGGCCGGCCGGCCTGCTAGGCTGAGCCGACGGCACTGCCGTCGGCATAGGTGCTGGATGGCGTTAGCCGGCGGTGGGACCAACCGAGGGCTGAGCCGACGGCAAAAGTCGCCCGACGGCATCTGGCCGACCGTCGGCGCGAGTCTGACCCGACGGCTTAGAGCTGACCCGACGGCCTCGTTACCTGGCCCGACGATGGATTACGCCGACGGCTACCGTCGGGTCAGCCTAGCCCGACGGCCTTCTGCAGCTGACCCGACGACCTTCGGCCGTCGGCATAGCGGCTCTGTTCTGTAGTGATACGCATCCAGGAAGGATGGCTGTTGGCCCCATGCCGCAAGATAGTCTAGCAGGACTAGTTTGGCACGCCCCGTCCTCGATCGTTGTCTCCATTTCGGTCACCGCAATTTTTGCAGAGGAGGGTGGGACGTAGCAAATACACTTTTGAAGTCAAGGCGTCAAAATAAACAATCGAGCAGCCCTTCTTGCAACACTAGAACTCCTGATGCCCTCCAAGCCTACCGTAGCAAAAGAAATGGATTTCTTTCCACGACTGGTTCATCTCTCGGATTGAAAAATTACTGAAACCTTCACAAACTCTATTATAGACCAGTGTAGACTACATAAATGAGGATGTACTAGTTTATCCGATGCAAAGTCCAATTCAATGTGCAACTTACCACACAATGACATATTTATATCCACTGACTTGGGTCATAAATGTCATGGTCAATTTTGTGGTTCAACTCTCAAATTTAAATAAAATTAGGGGTTAGATGCTAATGTTTTGATGTATTCATTCTTCAATTTAGCCAACTCTCTTTTCAGTGTGCAACAGAAGTAACATGTTTTTAGAATAGGAGACATGAAACTTGATGTAATTATTGCCCTTGAGCACTTACTACGGGGCAACAACCTATTAGCATTGTCGACAAAGTTCCAGAGCAGCCCGAGTTCAACATTTCACATGTTTTTTTTTAAATGGAAGGCTCAAAGAGCCCATATTTAAATTAACATGCCCCCAGTACAACAATGCCCCGCCAAGAACACGATGAGGCAGTGGAAAGATAAGAGTGCTCCGTCCGCCACTTCCGTGTTGCCCACACGACCATGACATGACGACGGCAAGCACAACACACACCACCCCGCCCTAGGAGCAGCGCCGCCGCCCCGGCATCCCAGGCCCACGCCCGACACCACAAACGATCGCCGCTGGTCACCAGAGGAAGGGAACCAGAGATGCCAAGCTTGGTCAGCTCTGGTCGTCGCCAGCCCACGGCCGTCACCATCACCCCCTATATATTGTGACGACCTCAAATTTGATACAAATTCGAAGTGCCCGTTATGTATTCCACCGCAATCCCAGAACCATTGTTGCGATATACATAACGTAGTTGGTACTCAGTTCCATAGACATTACAATACGATGATTCAAATACAATGGTCATATAGACCAAGTCATATTACAACACAATATAGCAGCGGAAATAACGTCTTCGGCCCATGCCTTCTCCCTACAGGCAATGGCGACTCACGGAGACGGGCTTAGTTCTGGTACTCTTCTTCATACCCTTCCTCCTGGTATTCCTCCCCATAGTCTGGCCAAGTTGATAGCCAGGGACACAGCCGTGAGTACATTGGATGCACTCGCAAACCATCTTATGAATGAAAAGGATGAAGTAGATATGCAAGGTTGAAATTGTGGACTAAGCACTAAGTTGATTTGCCAAAAGCTAGTTTTATTTCCCAAGAATGTTCGTTTATAGGAAAGAGGTTTAGTTCTCTAAGTTCTATCTAAAGAGGACTTCAAGTGTGTCAACAACATTTCAAGTCAAGTCATTCACCAAGTCACCATTGTCACTTTTAGTCCTGACAAAAGTCAAGTACAGCTCGCCAACCGTCCATGACCGCGGACGTGGCTATTCGAATAGTTTCAAAACCTCTGCAGAGGGGTACACTTTACCCACAAGATTCGATACATCTGCCGGGAGAAATCCACGGTTCGACATACACAAAGTATGCGAGGTTCAGATAATCAAACAAACTCTTTCACTTGCTCATCCTAGTATAGGATCCTTCCCTAGAGCCCGGGATACGGAACCCCGCTCCGGCGCCTCTAGTTCTGCCCATCCCGGGTACCGGGTTAGTGGAATCCACCTGGTCCAAAAGTAACCGTTTCGCGGTGTCCTTCCATGAATCTTTGATACAAGGCCTCCCATACTAAGATAAACAAGCTACGGATTAAGCCCCTTCCCATATAGGGGTAATGTGGGAGTACGGTATAATTGGCTCCCATAGTACATCACTCGTTGCCATTTGAGAAATATATTTCATAGTTCTTAGTCAAGATTAGTTTCTTTTATAAAGCCATTAGGTAGGAGCAATCTCCCATTTCAAGTTTTAAGTTCAAGTCACCACCTTTCAATGGGGTTCCTCCAGAGATAGCATCAATTTTTATTAGCGACTAAGCAACTACATTGAGTGATAGTACTACTAAATAGGGTTGGATAAACTCAGCTTGATGCTCTTGATAATCAAGACATCAATACCCTTCTATCATTCTACTCTAGCAATTCAATCATGCAATTTACTTAAAACAAGTAGAATGCAATATTAAAACTAGGTAGTGGGAGTATGAATAAAAAGATGGCTTGCCTTGGTTGGCAAAGTGTCCAGGGTTTTCTTCTTCTTCTTGATAATAATAATCCCCTCCAATATCCTCCTCGGCAACACTAGCGTCTAATAACGAATAAACACAAAGCACACCATCACTTCACCAAGCTAACAACACACCAAGCACACATCTTTGTTTGCTAACCAAAGCATTCATGTTGTATTTTTATGGGTTGGACTGTAAGTCTTTCTTCTAAGTTTTTCTTCAAGTGTGCAAGCTAGATTCTTTCCTAAGAGACATAGGTGGTTCACTTGTGCAGCATTGGTGTTGATTTAGGGTTGCTAAGACAAGTTGAAGTGGGATGGATCCACTAAGTGAATTGGCATTGAGGGCAATTTAATTCTAAGTGTGCAAGTAGGGATCTATCATTTTATGCTACAAAAAATAGGATTGGATTAGGGTCTAATTGATCACACTAATAGGGTTTGGGGTAGATTAGTGTTGACTAACAGTAAGAGGGGTCATTAGTAAGTTCACACTTTAATTTTCATGATTTTTGATGGCTTAAATAATTTTCTAGAAATCTTTCATTATTAAACAAGCTATGGTCACACTATTCATATCTGAATTATTTCTTAGCTTATTTTGAATTCTAACCAGTACTATTGTGTAGAGTATTTCATAAGCTTTCCAATGCCTATTCATTTGCTAGATTTGGATTTGTAAAACTCTAGGAATTAAAGTTTGAAAATAGCATCTGAAAGTTATTTGAAATAAATAAAACGGGCGGGAAAAAGAATAAAAACGAACAGACCGAATTCGAAACGAGCTGGGCCCAATTCAGAACAAACCCGAACGGGCCGGCCCATACCGCTTCGCTGCGACGGAAAAGAAATAAAATGGGAGCTGACAGGTGGGGTCGCGATGTCAGCTCACTTAACGATTCCCGAATCGGTAAGCTATCGTTGGATTAGAATCGGACGGCTCGCGTTCATCGTCTTCCTCAGCACGGGCGGGAGCTCACCTGCGAGCAGTGACGAATGTTCGATGGCGAGGGCGAGGCGTAGGGGATGCAGAACTCGTCGGCGACGTGCGGGATCGGCGGCGGTTCGTCTCCTCCTCCGATTCCCAGCAGCAGCTTGCCTCCAGGTGGTCGAACGCGGCGGCGCTCCGCTTGTCCAGTACCACTCCGGCGAGGCTGGTGACGGCGAGCTAGGGCAAACGAGGCTAAGCGAGTATGTCTGGGAGATAGCTGGGGACTGGGTGAGTTGCTCCGTTTGATCGGAGGGGCTTTTTATAGGCCGGAGCGACGAGGGCAAGCGCGGCCAGAAGCTCGTCTGCACGGGGGCCCTGGCGGCGTTTGAAGCTCGCTCCGGTCACGGCGGTCACGGGGGCGTGCTGGGAGGGTGCTGGTTCGGCCGCGGGGTGCTGTGGGTCTCCTCTGGCGCCTCCAAGCTGGTCGGCATCGCGCAGGGCAGAAGGTTACTAGGAGGGGGCCCTGGGTGCGTTTCTCCTCCTTCCTCCTCTTCTCACGGCTTGGGTCGGGGCTGGGGAAGCTGGAGTCGATCGAGGAGAGGTCAAGGAGCATGGCGACAGTGCTGGAGCGAGCCAGCACAGTGCAGCTCCAGTGAAATTTATTTCATTTTGATTTTCTTCTGCCAGTGCTCGACGAAATGCCCGCAAGAACTCAAAATTCGAATTTTCAAAATTTTCCACTTTGGGTGCTCATCATATTGGATAAGGTACCCAGTCATATTTTTGTTATGAAGAAAGGTTGAGTTTTGCAGAAATTTATATTTCAAATTTGGTATAGTTCCTGTTTCAGATTCAAACTTTGGCTCAAGTTTGAGTGAGGTTCCAGTTTGAAATTTGGGTAAATGCTTGTGGGTTGAGTTAGTCCATAACTTGGTTAAGCTCAATTAATAGGTCAAACCTGAAGGTGAGCTGTAGATTGCTTAATCTAAGGGCTCAAAGTGGTGTAGTCACTAACAGTTTCTAGATCATATTAACTTTATCTCTTTCTTTCTTATTTTTACTTCTGGTTTCTTTGCTTCCTAAAAATCTTCTCAATTGATTCTGTTGGTTCACTTAGAATTATCTAACCAATGCTCAATCAAAAATAACACACATAAAATCATAGAATACAAATAAAAGAAAATGCATGTATGCATACAATGATAGATAAAAAGTTTTATTTGGGTCCAAAATTTGGCACTTTATTTATTAAGAAGTGGATTACAATTTCTGAGTTGTTACATATATCCCTCTGGCAGCTCCACTAGGTGGAGATGTGAATCAAGCATTGGCCACAGACAGATATGGCCGCACCGTCGAGCAAGGAGCCTCGCGTCTCCATCTCCACGTGCGGGTAAAAGCAAGACCTCTGCCACCGACACCGCGCTGGCTTTGCCCGGTGGCGCTCGCCAGTTGCGGTGGCAGGGAGGTTGGAAGGAGGGGGCTGGGATGGGGCAGCGCTAGGGTTCGCCCTGTCGCATGCGGGGGCGAGAGAGCAAACCGCACGGGGACGAGACGACGCTAGTTGTAAAATTTCACATGTTACAACCAGCAAAATTATGAACTACAACAGCATCGAGATATCAAAGAGAACAACTTCACACACACGTGGAGTGTAAATTGTTTTTTACTCGAGTGTCACTAGTTATAATGTGATGAAGAAAATTTGTTAGTCATGTTACTAACACTCATGCCCATCACCAATATGGCCGAGAAGAACTCACTCAAGAAGGCGGACATCATTTGAAGAAATTGAAGAGGTGTCATAGAATAGACCATTGATGAGTTCATAGATATGTTCAAGAATCAAGTCTGGCATGAGGCAGTTGCTTTGCTATACAACTTGTTCCGATTGGGCTACCCCGAGGAGACAGCGGTACGGTAGAGGTGCTGATGATGCATGGAGGGCCCGTGCTTTGGACTTGCACTATAGGAGACAGAGGCTACGCCGACGGTTCGGGCCATTGGCCTAGGGCTAAAAGCCGTCGGCATATTATTGTCTCGATGGGTGCCGTCGGCTTAGCATCGTCAGCTTAAGTCAGTTGGTTTCTAGGAGTTGGACATTGGCAGGCATAGAACAGCCGTCGGTGCAAAAAACAGAGGGCGTGGCTGTCTGATGGCATCGCGAGCTATGCCGATGGCAATGTCGTCGGCGTACCTGCCACGCGTCTTCGCCGGGAAGTCTCCTGAGAAGAGCTACTATGATGGCAATGTCGTCGGCTCACCTTGAGAGCTACGCCGATGGCCTAATCGTCAGCACATGCTTGCCACGTGTATTCCGTTGAGAACTGGGTAGAGATACGTCGATGGTATGGCCGTCGGCAAACCTATTTAACAGGAAAAAAATCATAAAATGACATAATGAAATTCATATAAATCAGAAAAGGTTATACATCTATTTGCATTGCATAAATTCACAGTATAGTGAAAGTTTTAACTATGTATTTAAGACCATCATCAAATCCTGAACTAGAACAAAATGTGAGGACAAGATCATAAGCTTACAACCAGCCAGATTAAGCAATCAGCTACACCTACATTGGTCCAGTTATTTATTGAACTATTTATATGAATGTCACTTGTAATTTAGTCCATACAGTAACTCAGATGCATACGAAACACACTTCATATGTGTGGAATATTAATTAGGGAATGCAGTGAAAGAGTTCACGTTTAGATTAGAACTGAGACTACCAACATAAAGCTAATAAGGAAATGACAAAAAATGTGAGAAAAACCAGAGATCTTCAACAACTAAAAAGGTATAAATATGATATAAACACAATAAAGAGAGACGAATAGACACATTTTAGACTTGAAATATACAATTACAAGAAACATACATAGGCACTTGTTTGCCATAATGTCTCAACATTTGATAATATAACATTACACACATAGTGCACAATTGTTCTCAGTGACATTGTCCCTGACCATAAACCATGAGTGTTTAGCTGCATCACCATATTCACTTAAAATGGACCTGAACTACCAACATGTGTGAATGGTTAGATGTTTGCGAAATGGCAAATTCCATGTATATAAATAGTAAGGCAAAGAAACCATCAACACATACTAGTCAAAATAGCGATCATCAATAGCTAAAAGAAAAAATATGATCTATACATAATAAAGAGATATAAGCTCTAGCTCCCCTTATACTCTGCTCCCCTGAAAAAGAATGGATGAACATAATCATTCATTAATTCTAAGCATTGAAGATAATATCAAAGTTCTAATTAAATAGACATGAAAGAAAAAAAATAACCAGGACATACATCCTCCATTTTGCGCCAATGATGGTTTGGGGGGGGATTACCACCATACGAATATCAGTGTACATCAAAACTCTAGCCCGCTGGGCCCACATGGTCTACCCATCTGACCAGCATCCAATGACGGTTGACATGTGGACTTTTATCTTGGTTATTGTTAGGTTAGTTCATAGCAACATGGAACAACACCTTGAAGCCCAAGATGTAGGAAGATGTCCTCCACTTGCCCCGTCGTGCGAGTTTCTCGGTATAAGTCCAAAACTTTTCATAGTGTTATCGCAAGTATGTGAAGAGGGTGACACCTCGGAGATAGATAATGCCTCTATAAACCTTCTAGCATACCTAGTACATATATTAAGGGAACATGATAGGTTTGTGGGATTACTACCCTCCAAAGCTTGGTGTACATCGGAACTCTAGACCTTTTGGACCTCGTGGTTTACCCCTTTCACTTGCATCCAATGATGGTTGAACATTGGAATTTTATTATGGTTTTTGTTAGGTTAGATCATAGCAACGTGAAACAACAACTTGGATCTTAAGATGTAAGAAGATTCCCTTCGCTTGACATGTCGTGGGAGTTCCCCGCTATCCAGAACCTTCCTAAGGTTAGTGAAAGGACGAGATGTCGTCTAGTGGGGGGAGGGGGAGGGGTGAATAGGCATTTTAAAAATATTACTGATTTAACTTGTAAAAATGCGGAATTAAGCTACAATTTATTTAACAAGCACAAAACCTAAATAATCTAGGCTTAACTAAGTTCACCAACAACACAGGAGCTAAGCAAGATAGCACAAGATATATTCCACAAGTGATAAACAAGATATATGTACTTCAATCTTAATGTCTCACAAGGAAATGAACTCGGGTATAGAGATAACCAAGGCATGCAAACACGAAGATGTATCCAGATGTTCACTTACATGAAGTAAACTAATCAAGATGAGGGTAACCACTAAGGACTCCAAACACCACGAAAGGCTCAACTTTTTCTCCGAGTCCCCCCATGAAGCTAGGGACCCCTTCTTATGGTTAGATTTTTCTCCACTCTGGATATGGCAAGCTCCACAACTACTTCACAAATCCCTCGAAGGGAAAAACCCTGGGCCTCTCCACAATGTTCCATGAAGAGGTCACCGCAGCACCAACCGCCAAGCCATCTAGGATGTCACGTACAAGACTAAAAAGCTCACTGTCTCTCACTCAAACAAAATCATAATGGAGAGATCAACACTATGCAAGGATGCAAAGCAAGAACACCAGGGAAGTTCACAAATCCTTTTCTCTCAAATCCCACCAAAGCAACAAATGCTACTGAGGAGTCAGATAGGAAGAACAATGAAGGAGGTCAACCAATGACTTCAAGATCTAGATCTAATGGGTTCCCCTCACATAGAGGAGGAATTGATTGCTGGAAATTGTAGATCTAGATCGCCTATTCCAAATCCCTAAAAAAGAAGCCAGAATCATATGAGGGAAGGGAAAGGAAGCAAGCCAAAGACATTCCACAATGGAGGTGAGATAAATGCACAAGAATAACCTAGAACTTAAAAAAAGCATTGGAGGAAGAAGCTTCTTTTATAGGAAATCATGATACGACCATTGGGGGGAAATAGTTCGGGCCAGCCCGATTTTGAGCCGATCAAACCGGATGTGGCACCGAGAAGTCTGGTTCATAGCTCGGTCGCACATGCCTTTTACCGGACCATCCGGTTCATACCAGATAGCATCACTAGGATCCAACCCGGTTACAGCTCGATTGAGACCAAACTTTCCGGTTGCAAGCCTGGACCGGATTGAAACCGGATCAACTGCCAGCAGAAAATTGAGCAAATAAAAATGGTGATAGCTTTTGTGTCGATACTTTGATTTTAGCAAACTTGGAATTTTTGAAAAGCTAAAAAAATATCTAAACACTAGAGGGAACAAGAGATAAAATACCAACTAAGGAAAGGTGTAAATTTCCCTAAAGGAAGAACATATAAAACCTCCAAACACGAAAACATAATAGAAGATGTATACAAATTCCATTTTTGATGAACTTGGACTTGTTGGAAAGCTAACAACAAGCTCAAGAACCTCACAAAGAGAGGCAATAAGCAACAAAACATAGAGAAAAAAGTATGCAAAGGATTGAGCTCCCTAAGACAATATGATCAAGTTACCCAACCGAAAGCCCCTCTTGTTAGTGCGGCTATCTATTCTATAACTATGTATCCCAACAAACACCTTAAGACTGGTAAAAGAAAAACTTAACAAGGTGATAACCTTGCCTTGCGCACCCCTCTTGACCTTGATGACAACACTTCATGTGCTTTAAGTCGGAATGCCTCACTTGATCAAAGTTGCTTTGTGAAGACATAAATTTGGTCCCCCATAAACCACTATGGAATAGAATCTTTGATGCACATCTTTACAAGTCCATTTTCACCAAATGGACGGCAAGATTCAAGCATATGATCTTCTCGGGATGCTTATCTTGAATCGCACTTCTCAACCTTGATGACGAGCAACACTTGATGTCATCGTCTCATGGGCTATATGTAATCTTACTATTGATGCATACCCATGGCACAATATCTAATCCACATATATAACACAAACACACATACGTAATGGGTTAGTTCATAAAGCACAATTAACAAATCTTATCAAACCACAAGATCGATTGATCCCATGTGGCACATTTCTTATGCTTCATGTGTTAGCCAATATAGAATCCAATCTTTGATATTTGTCTTGATCAACCTTATATCTTATCATGGTCTATAAAGCTCTCTTGAGGTATATAATAAAATCTTCCGTTGACTGCATGCTCAGTGTCTTGGTCAACCATACCTTAACTCATGATTCCATCATGACCTCGATATAGATCCATATCTTGAATTTTTCTCTTGTAATCAAACTCTCAAGATTTTGAAACTCCATGGCTTAATATAAAAGCTACAACATGCATGGCTTCAATTGAGTTTTGTACAAGAACTCTACCTTCATCATATCATATATATGTCTTCAGGCTGATGATCTTGATGCAAATAATCAAGGTATATCTTTATCTTCATAGCAACAACACTTGAAACCACCTATGAACAATTCCTTCATATAAAACAGAATGAAATATTAGTTCTTAGGGATTATCATTAATTATCAAAAACACACATAGGGGCAATATACCCTTACAATTAGGACATAGCAACATGGAACAACAACTTGGAGCCCAGATCTCGTGAGTTTTTCCTGGTATATCATTTCATGTGAGCCCATGTAACAAAATAATATATTTTTAATTATAAGAACTTCTCAAACATTAAAACCTTTATATTATATCATTTTATGCTATTACTAGAAAATAAATTATCATGCAACAAAATAAAATAAATAAAATAAATAAAATGGGAAAATACATATGCCTACGGCGTAAGCTGATGACTTTCTGTTACGGCCGTTGGCATAGGTCTGGCACCGTTAATTAGACCGATCAACAGGCTCCTTATGCTGGCGGCCTAGAAAAGTCGACAGCTTTGCCATTGGCATAGCTAGTTATGCCTACGGTCTGGCTAAGCCAATGGCTTTTCTACGCCGAGCCGTCTTCGAAGACAAATCCCATCTACCCCTCTATACTGTTGGCACAGCTTTATACCGTTGGCATATAGACCCTTTCCTGTAGGGTTGGAGTCTGATGCTATAGTTTGCCGATGTTTTTTCTGTCGGGATGTTCCATTAGTTTGAGATGTTATGCAATCGTTACGTTAGTGGTAGTTTAAGTTCTGATTTTTTATTCAACTTTTTTTTCATTATCGAAAGTCATTTTTGCATCCGTTTGCTTACTTTTGAGGCCTACCAAATTTTTTCAGGGAAACACTCTCTCAGAACGTGCGCGTCTCGGCGGGCTAACGCAAATTTTGCATCTTGCCGGAAGCTTCATCGTCGCAGTTGCCGGGAAGTACTGGAGCGGCGGGCTGGGTGGCATGGCCAAGGCGCTCGCTGTCGTGGTGTCCGCAGTTTCCTGTTTGGGTGGCGTGAGTGTTGGATGGATTCTGCAGCGTTGAGGGTGGCAGCTAGGCGGCACCGCGGTAGATCGAGGGAGTCAGCTCTCGATGGAGGGAGGCACCAGCAACACTAGCGTCCGAAGAAAGAATGAGAGAGGGGTGGGGGCCTCGATGGGATCGTAGATGCGTATGCCTACAGATGTACATGGTTCCTCGAAAGGCTTTCAGTCCCGCTATATAAACAAATAAGGCAATCATAACCATACAATGTTCAAGTGTAATACAAAAAAGTAAAAGAAAATAGGTCCGTTGGGCTAGCCCACAAATGCCCAGAGGAAAGAATGGATACAACTCTATCACTAAGAAGTAGAGCACATCAACGACCGTACTACAAAGATAAGTGACAAGCCGCTAGTAGAAGGTCCTCTAGTATGCCGTCCAGCTGCTCCCTGTCCCGCTGCCTACATAACATGTACCACTGTTGCATAAAAGCTAAGAATCTAAAAATAGAGTCAGATGCCCACCATAGAAAGATATGTTTAATAATCATCTTATTCCGAATAGTCCATAAGATTTAGGTCATCGCTGCAAACACTAACCAGAAGCGGCGCCTCCTCCTACCGGTATGGTTCACATGCTCCTCTAGGAACTCACCATGGTCTAGGGCCTGCCACTCAGGTCCTAGAGCCTTAGAGGCGAAGCTCCATAAAAGACGGGCAGCAGGACAGGCAAAAACAATGTGGTGTGTCATCTCTGGGATAGCGCAAAGGGGGCAGAGGCCATTACCTGGCCCATGGCATTTTGCCACCTCCACCCTTGAAGGTATCCGATCCCGGAGCAACTGCCACACACTCATGGACTTAAGGGGTATTGGGGCCTTACACAAAGGGGATGTCCAAGTCAAGGAGGGGCCTCCACATCGGTCCCGATAAGCGTACCTAACAGTGAAGATCCCCAAAGTACACAGTGAAGGGAATATGCCCGAGAGGCAATAATAAAGTGGTTATTATCATATTCCATGTTTATGATAAATGTTTATTTCTCATGCTAGAATTATATTAATCAGAAACATTAATACTTGTGTGATTAAAAACCTAAAAAAAAGGTTCCTAGTAAAGCCTCTCTTTCATACTAGCTCGTTGATTAACTGATGATCAAGGTTTCCTGATCATGAACATTGGATGTTGTTAATAACGGGATCATATCATTAGAAGAATGATGTGATGAACACTCACACCCATAGTAAGATTAGCAATACGATCAAGTCATCAAGTTCATTGCTATATCAAACTCATACGAAATAGTTCTAATCCTCAGACCATGAGATCATATTAATCACTGATACCGGAAGAGTGCTTTGATTATATCAAACGTCACACCGTTACAGGGTGATTATAAAGGTTGATTTGGGTATTCTGAAAGTATTAGTTTAGGCTCATGGATCAAGAGTGGAATTTGTCTGACCCGATGATGGGAAGATATTCTCTGGGCCCTTCTCGGTGATATTGCATTGGAATCGCTTGCAAGCATGTGACTAGGTCACGGGAATGTATTATCACGGAACGAGTAAAGAGACTTGTCGGGAATGAGATCGAACTAGGTATGGTTGATACCAAATGATCGGATCTCGGACAAGTAATAATATCGCGAGACAAAATGAATTAACTATGTTCGTTAAAGGTTCACACGATCACTAGATTCATCGTTGAGTAAGTGGGAGTCGTCATGGATTTCCAGATCCCGCTGATGATTATTGATCGGAGAGGAGTCTCGATCATGTCCACGTTATTCACGAACCGTAGGGCGACACACTTAAGGTTCGTTGACACGTTTTGAGTGGATTTGGAACTCCGGCTAAATTATTGGACAGCACAGGGGTTGTTTTAGAAAAGCACCAAAATTGTTTCGGTATATCAAAATAACTCAAGGGGGTAAATGTTAATGTTTGTTAATTGATTGAATTAACAAATATTAAAGAAATAAAAATGTTTTATTAATTTAATAAGTGTGGATTTTAATTAACATGAATGTCATGCAAAATTAAAATGAGGGTTACTCATTTGATGAGGGGGGGTTACCTTTCCATGAAGGAGGGGGTTACCACCACCATGAAGAGGAGAAAAGGGGAGGGGCTGGCTGCACCCCTCATGGGTGGCTGCCCCCCCCCTCTCCTATATATATGTTGGACATACTCCTCTTCTCCCTACACTTAGTTGCTTCCATTCCCCACCTTGTTGCTCCACACCATGGCTGTTGCTTAAGCGAAGCGCTGCCGAAATTGTTAGCCACCAACACTTGGAGAAGTGGAGGAGGAGGAGTACCGGCGGATCCCTACTTCCACTGCCCCGCTGGACCGAGGGCATAGAGGTCGTCACCGAACCGTACGTGTGACCGAGTACGGGGGCGCCGCCAGTTGTGGCGCCGTGTACACGATCTCGTGATCGTCAAGTGAAGCACTACGTCGACTACGTCAACTGAACGACTACGTCGACTACATGCGTCTTCCTTGACTCTCCATCGGCAACGTTTATGCGGGAACGTAATCCCCGCTACCGGTCTTCGAGGGTTAGTCTCCGTTGCTACCATCTCGTAGATGTTCTTGGCTAGTTTATGTGTTCATGCGCAGGAAAATTTTTGTTTTCTATGCTACGAACTCATCAGTGGTATCAAAGCCATCTCTATGCGTAGTTAGTATGCACGGTTAGAACACATGTGGATGTGGGCGTTGATGATCATGTTATTGCAATTTATTTTGTATTTTGGATCATAGTGGCATAGTGGGATTGAAGCTGCCCGAGACTAACCTTACGTGACCGCGTTCACGAGACTTGTCCCACACTTGACATGCTTCGGCATATGTGGCTTTGCGGGTGCACGTTTCTCCCACTATAGTTATGATCTATTTTACAAAGAATTGTTAATAATATTTTATCACCGTTGTGGTTACATGTTCGTAGGTAAGAACGGTTCTTCCTAGAAAGCCCCAAACCACGTAAAATATGCAAGACAAATTAGAAGCGTCTAACTTGTTTTTGCAGGGTATGTGATGTGATATGGTTAAATTGTTTATGTTACAAATTGTATGCAATGATCCTTTTTTCTATAAGTTATAAACAACCGGCAGGAGCCATATGGTTGTCTTTACATTTAAATGGCCTGCGTGCCGAATATATATATCCAAGTGATATATTGTAATGGAGGAAGACAACCAAGGTGGCGCGCCATGGACCTTGGTGCTACGCCGGTGGAATAATAGAGATCATGTCATGACGCACAAGATGGAGATCGAATGCGTGAAGGACCATATCATATCACATTATATATGCATGTGATGTTTATCCTTTATGCATCTTATTTTGCTTAGATTTGATCGCGCGGTAGCATTATAAGATGATCCCTCTCACATAAATATCAAGATAAAATGTATTCTTCCATATCATGCACCGCCAAGAAAGTTCGTCGTTTCGAGACACTGATACGTCTCCAACGTATCCATAATTTTTGATGCTCCATGCTTGTTTTTACACCATTTGCCTAATGTTTCATTACACTTGGTGGCACTTTTATGTATTTTCTGGAACTAACCTATTAACAAATCGCCACGGTGCCAGTTCCCTATTTTCTGCTGTTTTTGTGTTTCAGAAAAGTTACACAGGAAATATTCTCTGAATTGGACGAAACCAAAGCCAGCCGTCCAGATATTTCACGGAGCTTCCAGAGAACCGAAGAGGAGACGGAGTGGGGCCACGAGGTAGCCTCACACCAGGGCGGCGCGGCCCAGCCCCTGGCCGTGCCCCCTATGTGTGAGACCGCCTCGGTCCACTTATGACGATGCTCCTTCGCCTATAAAGACCCCCCGACGGGAAAAACCTAAGTACCCGATCAATTTTCTAGAAACACATCGTGATCCGCCGCCGTCGTCGACCCGAGATCGGGAGAGTCCAGAAGCTCTTCCCGGCACCCTGCCGGAGAGGGGAATCGCCATCGGAGGTCTTCTTCATCGCCATGCTTGCCTCCGGAGCGATGAGTGAGTAGTTTACCTTGGACTATGGGTCCATAGCAGTAGCTAGATGGTTGTCCTCGCCACCATGTGTGTAACGCCCCAAAATCGGCACCTTGCAGATTATAGTGATCAAGACACAATCTGCATGATGTCGCTTTGGAAACGCACCACCAAGCGCCTCGTGCATGTTGTAGGATGCACGCGATGCGGGTGGATTCAAGTAGCAACAGTTACACAAGTTCACGATGGAACCCACAAAAGAATATGTAATAACCACGAAGACTCCACGAGTCAAGAATCCAAATATACATACAAAGATCCAAATCATACATAAAGCAAATAGTATTCGAGTATGGACAAGAGTACAAATGAGCCTAAGAGGCCTGAAGATAAACGATGGCGTCCAAACCCTGCCCAGGCCAAGCCGGAAGGGTAACCTTGCTAACGTCGTTGCTCCCATACCTGTGAACAATCGTCGGACCAAAGGTTGCCGAACAAGGAGGGAGAAAGAGAAAAAGGGAAAAAAACGAGGGTGAGTACCGAGGCACGTACTCACGAGACTGGAATTCAGCTGTGCTCGCCTACAGGCTATATGGTGGACTTAGCGGCAACAAAAGAACAATAGAGACACACTACAACTTTCGTCTAAATAGAATAAGACAAGAGAGCACATAAAAGTAACCAACTAGATACTAACACCAAACATAACCCAGCCGATGAATCACCTCCTCGTGACCAAACGAAGAAGCAAGTATCAAAGGCACTCACATAGTTACCAAGTTTTATTGCAGGTTTATTGTCGTAGTTGTGCTAGCTTACTACACAAGTTTATTAGTATTGAAATAGCAGGTGCAAGTTGTTCTATGATCGAGTAGTACAGCTCCAAGTCGTCCATAACCGCGGACACGGCTTTTCGAAAAGATTTAACCCTGCAGGGGTGCCCAAATGTACCCATACGCCCGAACAATCCTTCAGGCAAGTCTCGCATCCTTAATAAAAACAGGTGCGCCATTAGGATAGTCACGACTCGCACTCTCCTTCACTACAAACAAGTCCAGGAAGCCACCTAACTAAGTTTAACCCATATCGAGAGTCCGGCCAAATCTCCGAGACGGACCTAGCTGTTTGAGCCTACGGTTAAGTCGGATCCTAGGAGATGCACACTGGATCGGAGCTCCTCATGGAAGATGACCAGTGACCTCACTCTTTCGGAACTCGCTTAACCGCATCCCACCTATACGGACGTGCAGAAACAAGGGGTTACAAGGCACACACGGCTTCCCCCAAAGTATATCGGACCAAAAGATACAAGCTGCACGCCCGACAAGAACCAAATGGAAACACCGCAAACTAGTTGTGGCCACTGGACAAGTCTGTAGATTTCGGCAGTGATCGAGGGGAGGCCCGTAAACGTACCCACGCTTGGTTAGAGCGCTCAGTCTCAGAACAGTTCATGCGATCTCGGGGTCCTAGGGGACATAAGTGAGCCGTCGAAAAACTGGCAAAATGACTCACCGATGCCTCTGCTTAATTCAATTTTAAGTATTAACATTAAAGTAAGCCATGATTATCTCCAACAACATATATCCAAAAAGTAGAGCATGTGATAACTTTCCCAACCCAATAAGATAACACCACTTGAAACAACCTGAACATGCCTACGACTCGCAAGGCCAACTCGAACAAAAAGCACACGGTTAATAGGATGTATGGAAGGTTCTATGGTTTTGCTTTGGATAAACAGGTGGATAGGACATGTGACTCGAACAAAAGCATCGCGACACAAGGCTAGAATATAGAGCTAGCGAGAGCAAAAGTATTAAATGGGTAGAGAGAAAAGGGCTCGCCTGAAAAGAAGGTCGATGAACACCCGGAGAACTTGTCGTTGCTCACATCACCACGAATTGGCCTATCCGAGAAGAAGCAAAACACTACAACAAACAACGGATGCAACACTTAATACTACGACAAAAGATTCGGCATGATCATATGAAACATGTATGCATGACATGGCAAATATGATGCAATGCAACTTATTCAAAATTAAGCGGAATCGAAATCCCGACACAAACATATATGGTTCAAGTTGTTTTTCTACCGCGCAAATTAAATGTTGGTTAGCATGGCAAAACAAGGCATGGGTGAGCTACACAAAATTAAATGAAGCGGGGAAAACATTATAAGCATTTCCCATATACTCCATATGTTACTTATTAGGTGAGATGCAAATTACCACGTCACTATATGATACAAGAAGCAAACAAGTATATGGATGGCATATTTAGATTCTACACATTTTTCTGATCCAAAAACATATAAAATACTTTTTAATCCGAGTAACGGTTTGAAAGATATTAAATTTGCAAGTTTCAAACATTTTCTGCAATTTTCTGAAAAACAGAAATAGAAGGAGGAACTTTTCTCACCCAGCAAAAGAAACCCACACGTGACGGGCGGGACCGAAGTTGCTGACTGGACGCTGACATAGCACAGACTGCTGAAGTGGCGCGGACAGAGGCCGACGGGCGGAGCCCACCTGTCAGGTCGGAATATGCATCAAAAAGGGTGGCTTTATATGCCTAGCCGGGGAATCGAACTCACGATCTGCTAGAGCTGGGCAACGGACTGGAACCAGTACACCAGTGAAACGGATCTGATGAGAATATGAAGCTGTTGTTTATATTGGTTGCCAACCTGCAGTTTGCCTGACGAAACTGAACGCGAACGGAGAGCAGCGGGGCTCCAGAGGTTGCTGACGCAGATGCAGAGGACACCGGAGACGGTGGTCCGTGGTCGTCGACGCCGACCTTGAGGAGGACAGGAACAGCACGGGGAGTCCTCCGTGGACGAGCTTGGGAAGCAGATGCAGGGTACCAGTAACTTGCCGATGTCGTGGTTGCCGGGCGCCTGCGAGCGCGCGGACGCACAAGGTGCATGTTTGCAGGCAGCAGACGCGTACGGGAAGGCGAAAGGCGTCAGCTTGCTGGCGTTGGCGATGGCGTGGCGGACGGAGACGAAGCTGATGGAGACGCGAGCGGCCGTGCGGCTTCTTGGTTGCCGACGGGGAGCACGGAAGAGCGCAGAAGACATGGCGACCACGAGGACACACGGGTCAGAGGAAACGACGGGATCAGAGGAAGACGATGTGCCTCGCCGTTGTGTGCTTGACGGCTAGGGAACGAATGAGTTTCTGGAGGGTGTTGTTTCGGAGCACGCCGCGGACAGAGACGTGCTGCGGCCAGGTTGATGTAGAGCCGGACGGGACGCGCGACGGAGAGGCGCGGAATGGAGCAACGCTTGGCGTCGGGGCTTGCCGTTGCAGGGACTAGATAGGTGGGAGCAGCGGTTAGAGCTCCACGAGCTCGTTACCATGGCGAACGGAAGAAGATGGCATCGATGCGGATGGGGCGCCGTCGATGATGCAGAGCACCGCAGCCACGCTTGACAGCGGCAGAAGTCGGAGGAGGCGATGAAGGGCATGGAGCGGCGGGAGCACCGGTCGAACATGGATGATCATGAAGCAGGGGTAGGCAACGATGGCGACGCGTGCACGCACGGCAGAGGCGAGCGAGCTTGCAGAGAGAGGCGGCACGGCAGGAGCAAGCGCGAGAGGGAAACGAGCGGGTGCATGCTTGAGTGGCATGGCGGCGGGGAAGAGGGAGTAGGTGGACCTAGGGTTGGGCTAGGGTTGCAGGGAGGAGCTTTATAGAGGAGGGGGCTTGATCAGCGACCGTCCCATCGTGGACATGGACAGATGGAGCTCGAGATGAGCTGTTGTACGAGAACGAAAGCGACAGGAAGAGTCCTCCGGTTGGCTGCTGGGCCGTGGGCCGAAAGGAAGAAAAAGATGTACCAGGATTGGGGCGAAGAGAATACAGCTGCCTCTCCCAGATTAGTCTTTCTAAAAGTTTCAGGTTTTGAAAGAAAATATCAAAAGAGGAAAGGAGAAAAGGAGGTTGGAAAGATTTTTAAAACACAGTTCAAACAATTTTAAATAACCTCTTTCAAAATCTGATTTATTGTCTCAAAACAATTTCAAAGGTTTGCAAATATTAAAGTTTTGGTTTTAATTTGAAATAAGAAAAGAAGGGGAGGGTTTTATAGAACCATATAAGCAAAAACAAGAAATAGTTTTGTACCAAATGATTTTGAGTTTAACAAAACATGCGAGGTGATAGATGCATGATGATGCCTGATGTCACGATGACGCGAAAAAGAAAAAGAACAAGCAATTATCTAATAGGGGTATTTTTCCGGGTCGTTACAATCGACACCACTAACAAGGGATCTCGCCCCGAGATCCACACTCGTGTAGGGGGAAAGAGTTGGTGAAACTATCGAGTCTTCACGCTTGATGTTGACATTCCCGGGCCTTAACGTGGATCTATTTTTCTCGACACCACTAACAAGGAATTCTTGCTGACATTGGCAATGAAGAACTTTCGAAGAACGAACCTATTAGGATAGAAGGCTAGAGATCGTCCACCCACGTAGGAACCTAAACTCGAAGAAGTGGATAAGAGAGAGAACACAAAACTCGCAAAGGTAAGAGCAGAGAAGCATAGAAGGTAAGGAGAAAATGTAGACTACTTAGATCTATCCAACTCATTTTTAGCAAAATAGTTTTGACACTAGACTCAACTCGTCCGTTGGCAAGGTTATCCTACAGGCGACTGGACCCGTGGGTATCGACAAAACCTGTGGCTCTGATACCACTTGTAACGCCCCAAAATCGGCACCTTGCAGATTATAGCGATCAAGCCACAATCTGCATGATGTCACTTTGGAAACGCACCACCAAGCGCCTCGTGCATGTCGTAGGATGCACGCGATGCGGGTGGATTCAAGTAGCAACAGTTACACAAGTTCACGATGGAACCCACAAAAGAATATGTAATAACCACGAAGACTCCACGAGTCAAGAATCCAAATATACATACAAAGATCCAAATCATACATAAAGCAAATAGTATCCGAGTACGAACAAGAGTACAAATGAGCCTAAGAGGCCTGAAGATAAACGATGGCATCCAAACCCTGCCCAGGCCAAGCCGGAAGGGTAACCTTGCTAACGTCGCTGCTCCCATACCTGTGAACAATCGTCGGGCCAAAGGTTGCCGAACAAGGAGGGAGAAAGAGAAAAAGGGAAAAAACGAGGGTGAGTACCGAGGCACGTACTCACGAGACTGGAATTCAGCTATGCTCGCCTACAGGCTATATGGTGGACTTAGCGGCAACAAAAGAACTATAGAGACACACTATAACTTTCGTCTAAATAGAATAAGACAAGAGAGCGCATAAAAGTAACCAACTAGATACTAACACCAAACATAACCCAGCCGATGAATCACCTACTCGTGACCAAACGAAGAAGCAAGTATCAAAGGCACTCACACAGTTACCAAGTTTTATTGCAGGTTTATTGTCGTAGTTGTGCTAGCTTACTACACAAGTTTATTAGTATTGAAATAGCAGGTGCAAGTTGTTCTATGATCGAGTAGTACAGCTCCAAGTCGTCCATAATCGTGGACACGGCTTTTTGAAAAGATTTAACCCTACAGGGGTGCCCAAATGTACCCATACGCCCGAACAATCCTTCAGGCAAGTCTCGCACCCTTAATAAAAACAGGTGCGCCATTAGGATAGTCACGACTCGCACTCTCCTTCACTACAAACAAGTCCAGGAAGCCACCTAACTAAGTTTAACCCGTATCGAGAGTCCGGCCGAATCTCCGAGACGGACCTAGCTGTTTGAGCCTACGGTTAAGTCGGATCCTAGGAGATGCACACTGGATCGGAGCTCCTCATGGAAGATGACCAGTGACCTCACTCTTTCGGAACTCGCTTAACTGCATCCCACCTATACGGACGTGCAGAAACAAGGGGTTACAAGGCACACACGGCTTCCCCCAAAGTAAATCGGACCATAAGATACAAGCTGCACGCCCGACAAGAACCAAATGGAAACACCGCAAACTAGTTGTGGCCACTGGACAAGTCTGTAGATTTCGGCAGTGATCGAGGGGAGGCCCGTAAACGTACCCACGCTTGGTTAGAGCGCTCAGTCTCAGAACAGTTCATGCGATCTCGGGGTCCTAGGGGACATAAGTGAGCCGTCGAAAAACTGGCAAAATGACTCACCGATGCCTCTGCTTAATTCAATTTTAAGTATTAACATTAAAGTAAGCCATGATTATCTCCAACAACATATATCCAAAAAGTAGAGCATGTGATAACTTTCCCAACCCAATAAGATAACACCACTTGAAACAACCTGAACATGCCTACGACTCGCAAGGCCAACTCGAACAAAAAGCACACGGTTAATAGGATGTATGGAAGGTTCTATGGTTTTGCTTTGGATAAACAGGTGGATAGGACATGTGACTCGAACAAAAGCATCGCGACACAAGGCTAGAATATAGAGCTAGCGAGAGCAAAAGTATTAAATGGGTAGAGAGAAAAGGGCTCGCCTGAAAAGAAGGTCGATGAACACCCGGAGAACTTGTCGTTGCTCACATCACCACGAATTGGCCTATCCGAGAAGAAGCAAAACACTACAACAAACAACGGATGCAACACTTAATACTACGACAAAAGATTCGGCATGATCATATGAAACATGTATGCATGACATGGCAAATATGATGCAATGCAACTTATTCAAAATTAAGCGGAATCGAAATCCCGACACAAACATATATGGTTCAAGTTGTTTTTCTACCGCGCAAATTAAATGTTGGTTAGCATGGCAAAACAAGGCATGGGTGAGCTACACAAAATTAAATGAAGCGGGGAAAACATTATAAGCATTTCCCATATACTCCATATGTTACTTATTAGGTGAGATGCAAATTACCACGTCACTATATGATACAAGAAGCAAACAAGTATATGGATGGCATATTTAGATTCTACACATTTTTCTGATCCAAAAACATATAAAATACTTTTTAATCCGAGTAACGGTTTGAAAGATATTAAATTTGCAAGTTTCAAACATTTTCTGCAATTTTCTGAAAAACAGAAATAGAAGGAGGAACTTTTCTCACCCAGCAAAAGAAACCCACATGTGACGGGTGGGACCGAAGTTGCTGACTGGACGCTGACACAGCACAGACTGCTGAAGTGGCGCGGACAGAGGCCGACGGGCGGAGCCCACCTGTCAGGTCGGAATATGCATCAAAAAGGGTGGCTTTATATGCCTAGCCGGGGAATCTAAACGTATATATGGTGCCCTCCCTATGGGCTCTCACGTAAATCAGAATTTACCGACCGTCAGATCGTGCTACCAGCGAATCTCGGCCGTTGATTTTTTTTCTACCGCGTACATATAAATAGGCTGTCCGGCGGTGAAACCCTAGCCAATCGCCCCGCACGCGCGTCCACCCAATCCCCACTCCCGGAGCCTCTCACAACCCTAGCCGCCACGCCGGCCACCGCTGCCGGACGCCTCAACGCCGGCCGCCGCCACCCCTCTCCTTCCTCCCCACTGGCTCGCGCCGGCGCGAGCCTAGCCGCCACTCCCCGCTGCCGCCGGCCGACGCCACGCCGGCCGCCGCTGCTCCGCCCTCTCCTCCTTCCTCCCTGCTCGCTCGCGCCGGCGCCTAGACTTCCTCCCTGTCGCTCCTTCGCCATGGAAGCGGCGCCGCCGGTGGAGCCGCCAACGCGCTGATGGTGTCGCGGGCGCGAGGGAACGCCGTCGCCAGTGGAGGCGCGATGCGGGAGCGGCGCCGACTCGGTTCCCTGCGGTGGCTCGGCGCGATGGCGGCTGGGGGCCGGCGTGGGCGGCTGGAGGCGGCGCGGGCGACATGAGGAGTGGCGCGAGGGAAGGATGGCGGCTGGGGGCCGGCGCGGGCGGCTGGTGAAGTGGCGCACGGGCGGGGGTGGCCAGAGGTGCCGACGGCTGGGGGAACATCGCGTGAAAAGGACGACGACATGGGCGGCTGGTGGAGCGGTGCAGAGAAGGACGCTGGCGCGGGAGAACGACGGAGGCACGGGCGGCTGGAGGACCGGCGCGTCGCCTCGAACCGTCGTCGTCCTCAGGTCGAGAAGAACGCCATTCCAAACTTTAGGAATCCAGGGCCCCCACTGGTGCAGGGACGGATTGGAGATCGACCATTGCTCGCGACGGTGGTTTAGGTTGGCAACTGCCCGACCCCTCTATTCATGCCTGCTTGATTTCACGCTTAGATCTGACGTGCCCATCTTCTTTCCCTTTATGCAGCCCGATTTGGCCGGTCTGTTCAAGAGAGAGTGCTTGCAGGCACGACTAGTCCATGTACGAGCTGTCCACAATGGATGCAACAATCTGTTGGTCCACCTTCTCTTATTCAGTTCTTTTCCATTTCACAACAACCTGGTTGATTCAAGGTAGGTTTGCTGCTATTGGGAGGCATCGTGTATTGCTTCAAGTTATAAGGAAAATCTGGGAAATTAATTTCTAAGCAAGTAAGCATTGCGAGTTAGTCAAACTTGAACTATTCAGATATACACTTACCTGCAGCTTAGGTGTTTGCTATTATCTGCAGCTTAGGTGTTTGCTATTATCTGCAGCTAACCCTATTTCCATTTGCGTTTGCACTGCTATTCCATTGGATCCATGACAGGAGCATGTTCTCTCTGCGGGTGATTCTGTGATCTCCTCGTCGACTTGATCTGATGGGCCTGTGCTCTTTTCAGATTAGTTATTCCTAATTCATTTGTTCAAAATAATGCACGACTTTGGACATGTGTGCATTTGCGGTCATAGTTCTGCAGATTGAGATTCACTTATTTTGCCAACAATACCTGGCTATGGAGAGGCTCCCTGAAGTAAGATTTTCTTTTAGTGGAGATGGACTGTACATGTGCATAATTTCTGGTTTTCAGTTCTTGTTGCGCCAGTTTTGAACAAATTCAGAATTTTGCATCTGTATAATGGCTACTCTGATGGCAGTAGGATAATGTAAACATGCATGTTCTGGACTGTATGCTTGCAGGTTGTAGCTTTCGACAAGGACCTCATCTGCATGACGTTTCGACCTCACCGTCCTAGATGTCATCGCCACAAGGTTTGTTTCTCTCGCCCTTTCTCTCTCTCTCTCTCTCTCTCTCTCTCTCTCTCTCTCTCTGGGTCTCCTTATTGGTCAAAGAAGGAAGAGTATGGAACACACTCCTTAAACTAATTTTGCAGTTTATTGTTGTCTCTTATAAGACCAGACACACAATTCTTTTGATTTTTATTATAGTATATATATTCAAATATTTAGCAAGTATTTATATGGTTAGCAACACAATCTTTTCAGCAACTAGATGATTCAGTTTGTTGCTCTGTTTTTGTAAGAGGATGTTGATGATCTCTTACAGTTGTATATAGAAAGATAATACGGTGCAACAGATGTAGTTGCAAGTAAAAATATTAACTTGATAACATGACAGTGTAGGAATTGTATGTTTGGTTGACTTTTATAACTTGCATAAAATTGAAGTATTCATTGGTTGCGGAACATTTTATTGCAGTCAAAGTTATCTTGACACCATACTTCAACAATGGTTCAAGACTAATTGTATCAACACCGCAGTACTAAGATAGATGATTTAATTTTCGTTGGATAGGAGGAAAGAAGTAGTGGGCAAATCTTTGGAAAATTTCGATTTCTCTGATATTTCTGAAGGATGACGATTTTTCTGTATTTGGTTCTTCCTTAGTTCTGATTCACTGTCCTTTAAAAAGATATGTACTTTTGATAGTAATTTTTCTCTTGGTGTTTCTCATTTGCTTCCGCAATTACAATATCTGAAACTTTGAAGCATGCCTCGTTCAACAGATCTGAAGCATTTGCAAACCATGAACATGCCCTCCATTGTTTCACCGATGGTGTCAAATCGGTAATCTGCTATTGCAACAAAGTAAGATGATAAATGATTATAAATACATGTTCTGCTTCTCGGTTTATATAGGGAAGTCGGGTTGGCATATGTATTATTACTATTTGTGCTTCTCTATCTAAATAGAGTTGTCCATTTTCAGAATTATCACGCATCTGCTTACAGTAGAGATATTTTGCTGAAGGAACATGATTTTTTTGTCATGTCATTCCTATTATGAGACAAGTGCAGATTATTGCAATAAAAACTATTTTAACAATTTTATGGTAATATTTAATGTTTCAGGTTATTGCGGATGTCAATGCTGCTAGGCCTGTAACTCCATTAATAATAGCTGCAAGGGATGGCTTAGCTGACTGCATCAAGTGCTTGTTGGAAGCTCGTGCTGCTCCAATAGTCCTGATGAAGTGAGTTTTGTGTGCTGCTACATAGGCTATTAGCTGTAACTCTAATTGAGCTTCTGAGCAGGCTCTATGTTGTACTTGCAAAACTACTTTCGTGGTGTGTTTCTGATGAATGGTTTATCGCAACATCCGATCATCTCTAGATTTTGTAGATGATATTATATATATGAAAGTGTGGAAGCTGCTCTTAATGCACCAGGGGATGCTGCATTAGAGTTACTGAAATAATTGCTAGGAGAGTAATCCTGGATATATATTTGACTGAATGGTCACTTAAAATAATTAGTGAAATATCTTTTGGGATTCAGATACAATTTCCCAGTTTTATAGGCTATATATGAAGATCCAAGTGTCGAGTCGTTACATTTTTATCGGGTGAATTTTCCAATATGTATATATGTTGTTTGCTTATATGTATGGATTTTGTTGGCATGGTACACTAATCTTGAGAAAGTAACTGAGAGGAACGATTTTAGTAGTTTTCTCCATTTCCTTTTTTTGCAATACAGTAAGCATAAGTGATATTTATCTACCTTTTCATATACCTTCATCATGTCATAAAACAGGGACTACTTTTGTATACATAGTCTCCTTTGGTCAAATAGCCAAGCTCCACTATACTATAAACTACTCAATTTCAGTTTGTATATTCTAATTCAAATAATTCAGTATTTGTATCTTCCAATTCAAATAATCAACGGTCTATACAAATCTGTACTAATAATCAAGTCTGTACAAGTATTCCTGCCATTTAGGGCAAACAAACTTTTTATGGTTATTTTATGCATACAGATGTTCTGTTTATAGGACCAAAAGTGAAGCTCGACTTCTACTCGCATGTGATGGGCATGTTGTGAGTTTTCTTTCTGTTATCTACTTTTCAGATAGTGTATTCATGCATGCTGAGAAGAACATCAGTGGTTCATCCATTTCTTGATTGCTATGTGTAGATGTTTTTTAATATTCTAGGTAGCTATTATTCTAGGTATATCACTGCCCTAATTTTGTTTATAAATTACAATAAGATTGTGCAAGCTAGAGAGAAATGATGGAGGCAAGGAACATTTCCGATGGTCATAGAATAAGGATACCTGCAATGTGTTACATCACAATAAGTAGAAATGTTCAACTCAGACTTGGTATATAGGTGAAATGATGCCACTTGCGTGGTTATCATCATTATGCTCTCAGTTTTTCCTTAATAGATGAATACTGGATTGAGTGAACTCTGAATTAGTTTGTTTATATATTGTGATTTATAGGGAAGCATGATTGTAACTTACATTACTGTGATTATTAAATAAATATAGTAATATGTAACTAGCACAGGAAAACTGAAGTTTCTCCAAGAAAAATGATATAATATGGAGTCTGAAAGAAACATTGAGTGGTTAAAGTTGCAGTTCCACTTTTGAGCCTGCTGGAAACCTATTTTTCTATTTTTAACTTTGGCTTACTGTTTTTTGTTTCTCCAGTAAGGTTTGCGGGTGGTTGGAAAGCACCAGGAGATGTGACCTGATGATGTGTGCGTTCTGTATATTATGGGACTGGTATAATGGTCATGTGCATTCTACTGGGTTTTCTGAGACAAGATTACTTGGTTTCAGAAAGATTTACCTGATGATCTGACATGCCAACTATCCGTCTTAGCTGCCGATAAAAGACCGCTGTTTGTTTTCTTATGAACATAGTTTGGCTGGCTAAAATTCCGCCTACTTGATAGTTTGGTTGGCTAAAATTCAGTCTGCTTGGTGGATACTTCCAGTCTTTGATTTAATAATTATGTGTGGTACATTAACATCCCTATGCTGATTCAGGTCTTCTGTAAAACATATGTATGCATAGGCCGCTGGCGCAGAAAGCTCATTTTGATGCACTACCGAAGAAGAAGGCGGCCTGAATCAAGAGCAGGTATAATGTTAGCTCTATGCTCTTTATCTTTTGCTTGTTTTTTAGCTAAAGATTTTGCTGCCTGATTTGTGTTTTACTTCTCAGGAGTGTTTGCTCGTGGTGACACAGGTCGTTAGTAGTTTGTTTATTATTATCTACATACCTTACCGATCTAAGGAACGAGCTCCTTCCTTTTGTAGCTGGCATATAAATATGAACCAAGTGCCCAATGCAATAGTAGTTTGTTCCATTCGTAGTGGCTTCAGGAAAAACAATTGTAAATTGTAAATTCCTGTTGCAATGCCACCCTGCACTTTGTAATATGTGGTTCGTTCCAGCCCATCGTGGCTTATTCAGGAAAAAAACTACAGTAACTTCTTGGTTTGGTACCATCATCCTCTTGTTGGCTTGCTTTCGTCCATAGTTAATAGTGTGCTAATTTCCTAGAGTTACACCTCTTTTGCCGGTGCCTGGTGTATATCCTGTTGCACGTCTTAGTCCGCATGTTCTTCGGCCCTTTGTTTCAAACACTTTTGCTATGCTTTTTGAGGTTTAGACCTTGCATCCATATTTAGAGAAGGTATCAAGTTTATACTTTCTGGCTTATACTGCCATCTGGATTTTTGAGTATTTAAAATCAAGTACCAGCTTCCTCTATTGCAAGCACCATGTTCACTATCCTGATTCATATATGAGACTTGCCCTATCCATTTCTGACTGATTTTTTTGGAGACTGAAGACCAAATTGATAGAAGAACCAGGCCCTTCATAGTATCGGTGATAACTAATACCTTCACAGTCTATGCTCAGAGAAACAATAGGTTATACCATTTTCTTATCTCTTAATGAAATTATTCTAGGAAGAAAATTGAGGTTAAAAATAGGGATTGCTAGCAGATTATTCTTAGCCATTGCACAATTGTCTGGTGACCAAACTGGGTGCCCTTCCTCTAATTAGAACATCTACCACAAAAAATATTGTAATTCTAATTTAGCATGCTGCAGTTGTATAAGTGGCAAGCTTTAATGCTTCGAATTCTATGTTGTTAGCAAATCCTTTAGGCCCCCATGCAAATTAACATGAGTTACAAAGAAGATGCTTAAAGGTTCTTTTCAATGTCTATACCAATAGAAGGTTCACATTTTTCTCACACACACTGTAATAGTTTTAATGACTGATTTTTTTTGCTTTGTACGAAATGTTCCCTTTCTAATGCAGTAAGTAATGGTTTTATATGTCGTTTATCAGTGCGAAAGGCAGGGGTCACGCCAAGGTGCGCTCTTAAATGCATCTTTCTAGAAATGTTTGATGCTACTGGCACCTTGCATTCTACTCTAAACTAAAGCCTTTTCATCTTGCACTGCCATGAATATTCACAAGACACAACCAGTCACCGGTAGTAAATGTGCATCCTCTCAAGGTCAACACCTAGAAGGCCATAGTTGATACACAAAGTTGTGAACTTCAGAGATCTTCACTTTCAGCCTTTCTTTTATTTGTGATGTTCATTCAACCATATAGTATTTTAGTTCATGTGCTTACATCCATTACAAAGAATAAGTGGATAAAATAATTAAAGTCACTTTAGGTTATATAGCCTAAAGGTTAAAGATTTTTCGTATCTTTTGATGAAATTGTCTGATTTTGGTGTGCTTCTTTTCTCATATTACGATATAAAAAGAAGAAACTAAATTTTACTTATAATGGTGTGGTGGTTCAGAGCTATTATGCCTGATTTTTATTGGGTTATGCAAATTGTTGTGAATTTCATACGAAAATACCCGAATTCCAGGATTAGAGCCTTCGTGCAGTTATTAGCACTAAATTTGTTCTAATTCAACGGGATTGTGCGCCAAGGCGCACCTCTAAATCTAGTCGAACTCACGATCTGCTAGAGCTGGGCAACGGACTGGAACCAGTACACCAGTGAAACGGATCTGATGAGAATATGAAGCTGTTGTTTATATTGGTTGCCAACCTGAAGTTTGCCTGACGAAACTGAACGCGAACGGAGAGCAGCGGGGCTCCAGAGGTTGCTGACGCAGATGCAGAGGACACCGGAGACGGTGGTCCGTGGTCGTCGACGCCAACCTTGAGGAGGACAGGAACAACGCGGGGAGTCCTCCGTGGACGAGCTTGGGAAGCAGATGCAGGGTACCAGTAACTTGCCGATGTCGTGGTTGCCGGGCGCCTGCGAGCGCGCGGACGCACAAGGTGCATGTTTGCAGGCAGCAGACGCGTACGGGAAGGCGAAAGGCGTCAGCTTGCTGGCGTTGGCGACGGCGTGGCGGACGGAGACGAAGCTGATGGAGACGCGAGCGGCCGTGCGGCTTCTTGGTTGCCGACGGGGAGCACGGAAGAGCGCAGAAGACATGGCGACCACGAGGACACACGGGTCAGAGGAAACAACGGGATCAGAGGAAGACGATGTGCCTCGCCGTTGTGTGCTTGACGGCTAGGGAACGAAGGAGTTTCTGGAGGGTGTTGTTTCGGAGCACGCCGCGGACAGAGACGTGCTGCGGCCAGGTTGATGTAGAGCCGGACGGGACGCGCGACGGAGAGGCGCGGCATGGAGCAACGCTTGGCGTCGGGGCTTGCCGTTGCAGGGATGAGATAGGTGGGAGCAGCGGTTAGAGCTCCACGAGCTCGTTACCATGGCGAACGGAAGAAGATGGCATCGATGCGGACGGGGCGCCGTCGATGATGCAGAGCACCGCAGCCACGCTTGACAGCGGCAGAAGTCGGAGGAGGCGATGAAGGGCATGGAGCGGCGGGAGCACCGGTCGAACATGGATGATCATGAAGCAGGGGCAGGCAACGATGGCGACGCGTGCACGCACGGCAGAGGCGAGCGAGCTTGCAGAGAGAGGCGGCACGGCAGGAGCAAGCGCGAGAGGGAAACGAGCGGGTGCATGCTTGAGTGGCATGGCGGCGGGGAAGAGGGAGTAGGTGGACCTAGGGTTGGGCTAGGGTTGCAGGGAGGAGCTTTATAGAGGAGGGGGCTTGATCAGCGACCGTCCCATCGAGGACATGGACAGATGGAGCTCGAGATGAGCTGTTGTACGAGAACGAAAGCGACAGGAAGAGTCCTCCGGTTGGCTGCTGGGCCGTGGGCCGAAAGGAAGAAAAAGATGTACCAGGATTGGGGCGAAGAGAATACAGCTGCCTCTCCCAGATTAGTTTTTCTAAAACTTTCAGGTTTTGAAAGAAAATATCAAAAGAGGAAAGGAGAAAAGGAGGTTGGAAAGATTTTTAAAACACAGTTCAAACAATTTTAAATAACCTCTTTCAAAATCTGATTTATTGTCTCAAAACAATTTCAAAGGTTTGCAAATATTAAAGTTTTGGTTTTAATTTGAAATAAGAAAAGAAGGGGAGGGTTTTATAGAACCATATAAGCAAAAACAAGAAATAGTTTTGTACCAAATGATTTTGAGTTTAACAAAACATGCGAGGTGATAGATGCATGATGATGCCTGACGTCACGATGACGCGAAAAAGAAAAAGAACAAGCAATTATCTAATAGGGGTATTTTTCCGGGTCGTTACAATGTGCTTCATGTTTAGATCTCATGAGCCGCCTTACATGATTGAGATCACCGTTATATAATTCTACATGTTTGGTTTGTTGGGATCCGATGAATATTGGTGTTATGATTGAGTTGCTATACTGAAATATATCTTATGTTATCTCTATGTTGTTTATGATCTTGCATGCTCTCCGTTGTTAGTAGCTATCTTGGTCGAGTAGTTGCTAGTGACTCCAAGAGGGGGTATTTATGCTCGATAGTGGGTTCATGCCTCTATTTAATCTGGGGGAGTGACAAAAACCTCTAAGGTTGTAGATGTGCTGTTGCTACTAGGGAGAAAACAACATTCATATGCTCGAGGGCATATGCTTTGTTTACATTACACACTTTGCTTAATGCAATCATCTGTTATTCGCAACTTAATACTCATGGTGTGTTCGGACGATATCTCCGTGAGTGGATTATTAGTCATAGATGCAGTTGGATGGCGGTCTATGTATTTTGTTGTAATGCCCAGAGTAAATCGCATAGTGATCTTCTTGACATATCACGTTTATCTTTATTCTATCAATTGCCCAACTGTAATTTATTTACCCAGCATGTGTTATTTATCTTATGGAGAGGCACCGCTAGTGAACTGTGGACCCCGGTCCTATTTCCATCATATTGCTATCACCTGTTTACTTTACTCGCACTGTTTACTTTACTCGCATACTTCTACTGTTTTCCACTCGATACGCTCATACCCTTTGTTTCAAGCAAACATGTGAGATTGACAACCTAATCGCAAGTTAGGAACAAAGTACTTGGTTGTGTTGTGTGCAGGTTCCACGTTGCTACTAGCTGAAGACACGCTAACTCGTTTTATCGTGAAACGGCGCCCTTGTTAGAGTGTTATTAAGCCAGTCAGCATCACCTTCAGTCGTTTGTCTGCTCTTCTCCTGAACGATAAAACCTTGGTTTCTTACTGAGGGAAAAGACTTGCCGCTGTGCTCATCATACTTTCCGCTTGGAGTTTCTCAACTGCCTGGCCATAATCATCATCAACTACACGCCAGCCATCAGACACCACGTGATGATCAGGTGTGACAGACTCTACGTTCACATACGACGGGTGTATGACAGGTTTACACATGCAAGTGCTATGGTTCTACTTGGCGAGCCTAGCATGTACAGACATGGCCTCGGAACACGAACCGAAAGGTTAAGCATGAGTCATATGGTTGATATGATGAACATGGTGATGTTCGCCTTTGAAACTATGCCGTTGCACGTGATGATCGGTTGTGGTATAGTGAATTTGGTTCGTGTAATCACTTAAGAAAACTAAGAGGGATATTGTTTTTAAGTGGGAGTTCACTTAGTAATTTTGAATTATAGAACTCAATTTATTATGAACTAAATCAAAGTGAATTTGCATAGTTTGTTGTAGTCATTGGCATCCGTTTACTACCTTGCGATTAGCTATAATTGAGATAATAGAACTATAGAATTCTGGATGTTAACTTTACGAACTGGTTTCGTATTGTTTGAATGTCAATTTAAAGTTTAAAGTCGTATTGCTAAATTTTAATAAACCTTGGTTACTCGATAAAATTTAATAAGTAGTATTAAATCAAGAGTAACAATTCCAGTGTTAGGATCTAAGTATCACACTTGCCTCCATGATCCTTGATATTCAAAAGTTGTTTTTAGTATCAAGGTTATCTAGGAGCTGAAAGGATTATTTCATAAACTATCATGTGTGGAAGATATTTTGATATCTGAAACAATATTTGGTTGCAATGTGATAGAGTATAATTTAGTAAGATACATGTTCTCATATTGTATGAGAATTTGTGAAGATTGGAGACGCTAGGCATCCAGATCTCCGAAAAAGGTTTTAGGAACTAACATTATACTCACAATTCGTCCTCATGAGCTATAGTAGCTTGATCATGATAGGATGAATAGAAGATGTAGGTAAAATGTTTACTACATTAAAAGATTACTAAAGAATGGAATTTGGAAGAACGCCAAATATTTGATAATGGTGATCTACTTCAAAGTGCGAGTCCAAGGGTATTAGTGTTTGACTAATCACGCTTTGAACTATGTGTCATGTGTATGGCGCCACTATTGATGTTGATAGATTCTTCTAGAAGAAAAAGAATTGCTAAAAGAGAATCCAAAATTTATTCTGGTAGAAAAGAAAAGACTGGAAATGTCCAGCTCAGGTATATAGAAGATACATATGTTATGGGTGTATTCATTGCTTGTTAAAACAATGTGGTTCTTGGGTATTTGATACTAAATTGGTTGGTATGAACTGTCATACAGAACAACGCAATACAAGAACTGCAATGGCCTGATTAACTAGCAAATGAATATGGGATGATTCTCATCGAAAACAAATAAAGTGTTATTGTGTTTCATTGGAATTAAACCTAACCTTCAAGATTTGTTTTAATAATTGTTATTTTGTTATGGTATTATGAGAACAATGGTTGTTCAAATTATTACCGCATTCATAAAAGACGAATGAATGTTTATCTTGTTGGAGAAATCACATCCATAACACTGATGCTAAAAATGTCTCAAGCCAAATGATTAGAAGATCACTTATGAGTGACACCACCGTTTAAATCATATTGGAAAGTAAACATGAAGAAACTCCATGTTGATGGGATTTTGGAGTCTTTTGATTTTGAATCAATTGACGCTTGTGAAAATTTCCTAGAGATGATTAAAACTCCGTTTGTAGGCCAAAGAAGAACGGACGACTAACTTATTGGATATTGTACATGTTGATGTATATAGTCCATTATGTGTAGCCGTGTGTGGTGAATTCTTGAACTTCATTTACTTTAACCGATGATTTGAGTAGATATATGTGTATATTTACTTAATAAGGAAGAAGTATGAAATATTTTAAAAATGTTCAAAATATTTCTAGATGAAGTGGAAAATCATTGTAACAAGATAATAAAGAATTTATGATTTGATCATAAAGGAAGATATTTGAGTTACAAGTTTAGCAGACACCTAAAGGTTGAGGAATCGTTCCATAGACTTGTATTTCCCGAAACACCATAGGAGTATGGAGTGTTCGAGAAATAAAATCAAACTTTGTTTGACATTGTTGGATCAAAGGTGTTGTCTATAAAACTGCCATTATATTTTAAGAATAAAGCTTTAGAGACTACCGCTTTTTACACTGAAAAGAGCGCCATCATGATCCATTGAAATGACACCATATGAGATATGGCATGGGATAAAACCCAAATTGTCTTTTCTAAAATTTTGGTATGCTATGCATATGTAAAATATTTACAACCAAAGTCAGATAAATATGTCTTTGTAGGTTATCCCAAAGTAAATGTTGGATATTCCTCCAGAACACCTAAGACAAAAGTGTTTGTCGCTGAAAACGTCAAGTTTCTTGAGAAGGAATTTTTTGCGAAAAGTTAAGTGGGAGGACAATAGAACTTTGATTGGGTTATTGAACCTAAGCTATATGTGTTGAGTAGCGCAGCGCTGGGAAGTGTCCCGGAGGCGGCCACAATGCGCATGGCTGTCGTACCTCAAAGGTTGTGGTCACATAGATCTAAGTTCCTATTGAACCGTGTGAGTCGGGTAACAATCAAATAGTTAGATTTGAGAATAGATCATTATTGTTTGACAATGATGAACCGACTACATACAAAGAAGCGATGATGGGCTCTGACTCCGTCAAATGGCTAGAAGCCATAAAATCCATGATAGTTCCATACACGAGAAACCAAGTTTATGAACTTGGAAGACCCTCACAAGGCATGAAGCCTAATGAACGTATTTGGATCTATAAAGACAGACATGGATGTTTAACATCTATGAAATAGTCGACACATCGTTAAAAGAGTTCACGATTGTGTTCAAGGAGTTGACTGTGACAAGATTTGATCTTTCATAGCGATATTTTGTCTGGATGGATTACTGTAGCAACCACTACATATGCCAAGTTTGGTATATGTTAGTTGAACAAACAAGACAACATTCTTCTAATAGAATGGTTACCTAGGACATGTACATGACTTGGTCCAATGGGTTTTGTAAATTCAAAGGATGCTAAAAGGCATGCAAACTTCAATGGTTGAAGTAAGCATCGCGGAGTTGAAGTATTCACCGTGATGAAATAATTAAAAGGCTTAGTTTCATCAGATACGATGAATATGCTTGCATTTGCAAGAAATTAAGTGGGAGTGCTGAGACATATTTCCAGTACATTATGTAGAAGACATATTATTAATTGAAAATGATGTATCTTTTATTGACATAGGTTAAGATTTTCATTAAAATTAGATTTTCAATGAAAGACTTAGGCAAAACCAAAATATTGGGTATCGATGTCTATGAAGATAGATCGAGGTGCCACTATGGTTATGCCAACATACATAGATGAAATATTGAATGAAGTTCAATATGGAAACAACGAGAAAAGTTCTTGCCGCATGGAAGAGGTTGAAACAAGATTCAGGTGTTTTTGACACTTGATGAGTGAAGCTACATGAATGATTTGATCGATCATGTATACCGTGATATGTACATATCCAAATATGTCCTATGCTCTAAATGTTATGACCATATACCAGGGTGATAAATGTCATAAGATGATCACTGGACAATAGTAAGGATATCCTTATGTGCTTTGGAAGGACTAAGGATATATATTATGTATGACGAAGTGACACATAGTTCATTGTAAAGTGTTACATTAATACTAAGTTTGTCACAAGATACAAATTAAGTTTATCTCAATTTTAGCTATATGTTTAGGTGGCACAATGTAATGGAAGGAAGTTCCATGATGGATTTGGATGAGTTCCAAAGTTAAGACATTGTGATGGATTTTACAACAAAGGTTGAGTATATGGCTGCTTTAGAAGTAGCAAAGGAGGGCATTTGTGTCAAGAAGTTTGTTATCAAACTAGGTGTAGTTCCAAGCTAGCTATTACTATGAAGATCTATTGTGCGACAATAGTGACAACATGATTTTAGCTAAAAGAAACTAAGATCTCACCTAAGGACCAAATTTATACCCAACTATCTCATTTGAGAATGAGTGATGCGTAGAGACGCAAAGACATGCAAATACGCACAGAACTGAAAGTGTCAGATCTAGAGATCAGATTAACCACATGCAACGCGTATGGATAACACGTGAATGCCATAAGTGTTATATACGCAAGTATCAACTAGATTATTGACTCTAGTGCAAGTGGGAGACTGAAGGGAATATGCCCGAGAGGCAATAATAAAGTGGTTATTATCATATTCCATGTTTATGATAAATATTTATTTCTCATGCTAGAATTGTATTAATCGGAAACATTAATACTTGTGTGATTAATAAACTAAAAAAAAGGTTCCTCGTAAAGCCTCTCTTTCATACTAGCTCGTTGATTAACTGATGATCAAGGTTTCCTGATCATGAACATTGGATGTTGTTAATAACGGGATCATATCATTAGATGAATGATGTGATGAACACTCACACCCATAGTAAGATTAGCAATACGATCAAGTGATGACCCACAAGTATAGGGGGTGTATCGTAGTACTTTCGATAAATAAGAGTGCCGAACCCAACGAGGAGCAGAAGGTGTTGACTAGTGGTTTTGATCAAGGCTTCACTGTAAATACTAGCAAACGGGTTTTCAGGAGTATTTGATAGTGCAAATAAATAAAGTGCGAGTAAATAAAAGACAGTAGTAATAATTGCAGCAAGTGGCCCAATCCTTTCTTTGGCAAAGGACAAGCCGGCTGTGTAACTTATAATAACCAAACGTTCTCGAGGACACACGGGAGTTTCTGTCAAGAGCTTTCGCTTCATACCGCTAAATAGTCTTTATTGGTTTGATAGATGTTATGGGGGTGAACCTGTGCTAGCGCACTACCCTTACTAGGATAAATACACACTTGTGATTATACCCCCTGCAAGCATCCGCAAATACAAGAAAGTAATTAAGATAAATCTAACCACAGCCTTAAACTCTAAGATCCTACGTTCCCTGGTGCAATGGTTTCCCAACGAAGGTTTAGGTTTCTGTCACTCTAGCAACCCCACAATTGGTAGCCAAATACACAATGCATCTCACTAGGCCCATAAATGGTGAAGTATCATGTAGTCGACGTTCACATGACACCACTAGTGAAATAGCAACACAACAATATCAAACCATTAAATATTTCTCAATAATAATTCACTACTAACATCTTGACTTCTCCCATGTCCTCAAGAACTAAAAGAACTACTCACAAGACATCATATGGATCATGATCAGAGGTGAAATAATGGTAAATAACAATCTGAACATAAACCTTAATTCAACGGTTCCACTCAATAGCATCAACTACAAGAGTAATCAACACCGGGAAAGTTTCCCCTATGAGTATAACAAGATCCAACTCAAGATGTTACAGCTGGATGGCATGGTGATGGTGGAGATGAAGGTGCTGGTGATGGAGATGATGATGATGATCCCGATGAAGTCCGGTGCGATGGTGATGACGATGGCGACGATCTCCCCTCTCCGGGAAGGAATTTCCTCGGCAGATTTCTCCCTGCCAGAGAGCTTTTCTCTCTCTGGTGTTTTCCGCCCCGCAGAGGCGGCTGTGTCTAACTCTGAGCCCCCCCCCCCCCGACTTAGGTTTTCGGGGACGATGAAGTACGCGAAGGGGGAAGACCAGAAGTGGGCCAGGGTGGCCTCACACAGGGCCGGCGCGGCCAGGGGTCAGGCTGCGCCCCCTGTGCGTGAGGCCGCCCCCTGGCTCCTCTCTCCTTCTCCTTCTGGCTTCCAGAGTCTTTTGGTAAAATAGAATTTCCTGGTATTTTTCTGGAATTTTCCTGATCTTCCGAAATATGGTGTCTTGACGGTCCTTTTCCAGCAGAATCCTGACTCCGGCAGTAAATCCTCCAATGATCATCAAACATGTGAAAACAAAGGAAATAACATAAGTATCATATCTAAATATGAAATATATCGATGAATAACAGTAAATTATGATATAAAATAGTGATGCAATATGGACGTATCATCAAGTCATCAAGTTCATTGCTATATCAAACTCATACGAAATAGTTCTAATCCTCAGACCATGAGATCATGTTAATCACTGATACCGGAAGAGTGCTTTGATGATATCAAACGTCACACCGTTACAGGGTGATTATAAAGGTTGATTTGGGTATTCTGAAAGTATTAGTTGAGGCTCATGGATCAAGAGTGGAATTTGTCCGACCCGATGATGGGAAGATATTCTCTGGGCCCTTCTCGGTGATATTGCATTGGAATCGCTTGCAAGCATGTGACTAGGTCACGGGAATGCATTATCACGGAACGAGTAAAGAGACTTGTCGGGAACGAGATCGAACTAGGTATGGTTGATACCAAATGATCGGATCTCGGACAAGTTAAAATATCGCGAGACAAAAGGAATGAACTATGTTCGTTAAAGGTTCACACGATCACTAGATTCATCGTTGAGTAAGTGGGAGTCGTCATGGATTTCCAGATCCCGCTAATGATTATTGATCGGAGAGGAGTCTCGATCATGTCCACGTTATTCACGAACCGTAGGGTGACACACTTAAGGTTCGCTGACACGTTTTGAGTGGATTTGGAACTTCGGCTGAATTATTGGATAGCACAGGGGTTGTTTCAGAAAAGCACCAAAATTGTTTCGGTATATCGAAATGACTCGAGGGGGTAAATGTTAATGTTTGTTAATTGATTGAATTAACAAATATTAAAGAAATAAAAATGTTTTATTAATTCAATAAGTGTGGATTTTAATTAATATGAATGTCATGCAAAATTAAAATGGGGGTTACTCATTTGATGAGGGGGTTACCTTTCCATGAAGGAGGGGGTTACCACCACCATGAAGAGGATAAAAGAGGAGGGGCTGGCCGCACCCCTCATGGGTGGCTGCCCCCTCTCTCCTATATATATGTTGGACATACTCCTCTTCTCCCTACACTTAGTTTCTTCCATTCGCCACCTTGTTGCTCCACATCATCGCTGTTGCTTAAGCGAAGCGCTGCCGAAATTGTTAGCCACCAACACTTGGAGAAGTGGAGGAGGAGGAGTACCGGCGGATCCCTACTTCCGCTGCCCCGCTGGACCGAGGGCATGGAGGTCGTCACCGAACCGTACGTGTGACCGAGTACGGGGGCGCTGCCAGTTGTGGCGCCGTGTACACGATCTCGTGATCGTCAAGTGAACCACTACGTCGACTACATCAACTGAACGACTACGTCGACTACGTGCATCTTCCTCGACTCTCCATCGGCAACGTTTGTGCGGGACCATAATCTCCGCTACCGGTCTTCGAGGGTTAGTCTCCGTTGCTACCATCTCGTAGATGTTCTTGGCTAGTTTATGTGTTCATGCGTAGGAAAATTTTTGTTTTCTATGCTACGAACTCATCACACAGACGCCACTAGACACTATCTGGAGATTTCGCAAGTGTGTCGGGAAGTCTAGCTCATAGGGCCTCCCATGCTATGGTTTCCTCCGGACCAAAAGCCCATCAAAACAGGATTTCCCACAATCGATGGCCCGCCATGGCCACCAAAAGCTTCAGTTCGGCACAAATGGTAAACAATTGCGGGAAGTCCAACCTAAGGTTCCGCTCACCGAGCCATGGGTCAAGCCAGAACCTGCTCCATCCTCTATGGAGTAGGAGATCCCCGCCCTAATCTCATGCTTTATGTCTTGGAGGAATCTCCAAAACTAAGACCCCTCCCGATGTTCACATGCCATAAGTGGGCGTTCCCTTAGATACTTGGCCTTAAGCAACTGTAGCCAAAGGCCTCCATCCTCCTTGAGGATCCGCCAGACCCATCTTAGCATTAAGGCCACATTCATGCGCCTAGATGCCAAAATACATATGCCCCCAAAGTCCTTGGGGCCACACAGATCCGCCTGTTTGACCATATGGTACTTCTGGTGGCCATTACACTCCTGCCATAAGAAACGCGACAACTCCTTGTCAAAGTTGCTATGCACTCCCTCCGGGAGGAGGTACAACCCCATAGTGTACATGGGAAGACTTGAAAGGCAAGAGTTGATGATGATTGTCTTAATTTCCTTGGAAGTAAACTTCCCTCGCCAGGGCTCCGCCTTGGACTTGACTCTTCCAACTAAATGGTCTAGGTCCTTGATAAGGATCCTAGTATCCCAAATTGGCATCCCTAGGTAATTAACTAGGAATGATGACAATCTAAAGTTGAGATTATCAGCTATCTTCTGTTGCTCAGGGCTATACCCCATGACCACAACCTTACTCTTATCAAAGTTGATTTTGAGACCAGACATAGCCTCAAAACAGAGGAGGAGGAACTTGAGACTAGCAATATCAAGCTCCGATCCCTCCATCATGATCATAGTGTCGTCTACATACTTGCATACTGAAGGTGGGTAATCCCTCCTCCAGGGATAAGATGTGCTACCACACACCAGAGATGTGGCGACATCTACTGCGCCATTGAACATCAAGAGGGAAATAGGATCCCCCTATCTCACGCCACAGGAGGGCCTAAAATAGGGACCCACGTACATGGTTGATACGGACCAAGAAGTTTGATTTGGATTAGCAAATAATTAGTAATGGTAAAAATATGATAATACCATTTTTAAGTTTGGGGAGGGGGTGTACCGAAGCACACCCTTTGATTAACAATAAGACCAATCAAATAATTAGAATGCCCACGTTGGGCTGAGGCCTGAGGGTAGCTGTAAAAAATCCTCTAGCAATTACAGTACATTCGGTATTTAATCTGGTAAGGCATTATTTATATGCAACGCGGGTTGCCATTCTGCTGCTACATTTTGGAGAGACGTTTGGAGTTTCCATCTAGTGCTATCTGGATGACTTTAATCGTGTATATAAAACCTGATTGTATCCTGGGTCTTTACATGGACTAATGCACCCAGCTGCAAGCGCTAGATCGAACCAAATCGCATTGCCCACTGCCTTTTCCATCTCCATTTTGCTAAGTTATCTTTTGGCATAGGTGATCTCTGTTGTTGTATAAAAAGAGCAGGCAAGGGGGCACGAGCGTTGCCTGGTGAGCGAAACATGAAAATTGTTCCAGTGGCATTCGCATCAGGATTCAGGACTAGTGTCTTAGTCGTTCTTACCAGAATAGGAAGCTCTTATCCTACCGTTCTGCGTTGAAAAATTCAGTTTAGATAGGCAACCACTTGATATTTTGTACCGTCATCTGCTGATATGGACCTTTTCGTAAAAAGAAAAAATCTGCTGATCTGCACGGTCCATTAAAAATCAGCTGTATATACCTGTAAAACTACCATTGCTGCTACGATGGATGCACTTTGTATAAAGGATATGCATAGATTAAGGAGAAACATTGCTTATTGTTTATATTTTAGAGGAAGCCAACAAAACACGATCTCTTCAGCCGAAATAAAGTTGGATCTTTTTTTTCTACTTGATTGTACCGGATCTTTCAAAACACATTCTTTAGTTTGTCCAATCTTCATGCATGTAATGCTATTTAATACAACTAGCAAGGAGGCCCTCGCAAATGCAAGTGCGTCATCTTTAGAATATTGACATGTTCACAAAATTAATGTATGGTTTCAGAGACACAAAAAGTATGGAATTTTAAATTACATGGTTCCATGAACAAACTTGTATAATAATTAATATAACATCTATTTAAAATTATTATAATTATTTATTTGTTGCCTAATATTAACTACAATTTCAAAATGCCATATTACCATTTTCTAACATAGAGTAGTGATATGTTGATATAGTTTTTTACTTCATTCCTTTTGGACCCCATAGCTCAATCTAGGTTATCTACTACCTTACTGGCATGTATATGTTGTTACCAATCTACTACATATCATAATATAATTAATATGTGCAATTTCCATGCCACCACAAAATTCTGCCCAACATGTTATGAAAACTCCTTGGTAGCATCATAACTATGCCCCAATACATTAGGTCAATTATTTGACACACCTATCTAAAGGACCAAAATTAGATAAAAACAAAAAAACCTTTCGCGATGATACACCGACTAAACTCTTAAAGATTTCATTTTTATATCTGACAAAAAAGTATACATTTTTAATAATTTACACCTAACAAAAAGTTCAATTTCAGATTATGCGTGATACATAGAGAATCATTCTTGCGGATGCAGCAAAAATTCTCAAACAAAAGAATTCCTAGAGACAAAAGTTTTCCAAAATCTTGTTGATATTGTTTTAGCATGAAGTTAGTAGAGATACATTGTCCACACCAAGATGAAACATTATGGATGACCTTTTATCACATCAATAAGGTATGTTGGCATTGATACTTATATAGTAGAAACACCATTCTCTGTAATTGCCAATCTTGAGACTCACCTCCATGCACATTTTATGCTTGATTTTTTTCGTTGACACCAATTGTGCTAGGAGGTTATGAATGACCGCGCTGAAATCCAACTGCCGAGATCCGACACTGTTCATGACAATGTTGAGGTTACACAGAGCAATCCAGCCCAAAAAAGGTTTTAAAATATATGAAATGGCAACACGAGAACTTCATTTGGAGTACAAATAGTTGGAAGATTATCAATGTTGATTCATATTTCTTGACTCAGATTTCTTCACTCTATATACACGATCGAATTATATATGTTCTGCCCACATTGGACAAAAATGTAAAAAACAATTATTCTTTGTGCCACATATATCGTTAATGGAGATGTAACTGAACTTGTGATTTCACTAATATCATTGGAGACCAAGTTGCCTTTCTCTCAGACTAACTTGCCTTTATCTCGCAAAAACCTCATGAATAGAAAATTAATTTTTAAATGGTTTATTTTTTGTTTTCCTTAATTTTGGTTGTTTATCTATTAAGTATTTCATGAATTAATAAATCTTATTATTGTAACAAAAAAGAGGTGCAGTCACACTCGAAGAGAGCATTTAAAAAAGAATTTGAAAATGCTTTATATAATTCAGTACTTGGCGTATAGAAAGTAATATAGTACATCCTCGATTCTTTTCCGTAAACTCAGTCGCTTTGGCATGTATACCCATTTAAGTTTGCAGTCTAGCATGTGCTTGTCCAGCTATATGCATGCATGTGTAATTCTCTTGAAAATGTCCAAGTGTATGTAATGAATACTAATAAAAAAATAAAAGTCCAACGCATGCACTCCTCCGCCAGTCATAATTTGAAGACTCTTTCAATATCCGAACACACGTATATGAATAGACTTTTTTTACATTTGTTTGGCACATGACGTATTAGGAGTAAAACTCTTGGAACATAACCATGGGACTTATATCTACTACATCCATCCCAAGGCTTAAGGCCTATATTTTTTTCAGAAAGTCAAACTATGTCAAGTTTGACCAAGCTTTTAGAAGAATCTATCAACAAATATGATATTTTATAGATCCCACATGAAAATATATTTCACTATATATCTAATGAAATTAATTTTGTATTTTGTATATTAATGATTTTTGATAAAAACTTAGTCAAACTTGACATAGTTTGACTTTCTGAAAAAAATATAGGCCTTAAGCCTTGGGATGGAGGTAGTATTTGTGACGTAGAGCTTACTTTCTCCCGAATTTGTTTGGCATATGACGTATATGAGCAAAATCTCTTGGAAAATGGGACTTATACATACATGGCATATAGCTTATTTTCTTTTAAATGGGAAACTGTGTGTTGAGATTATGTTCGAAACATAAACTTTTAACATAAATCGTGTCAATCTAGTTACATAATATGACAATTTTTGTTAAATCTAAGCTATTTATTTAGATCTAACTACTACAATAATTTAGATGATGTGAATCAATGTAATGTCCTATATATCGGATCAAGGATATGAGTCCAAGTCGTATTAAACTATTTTATAAATTTTCTTCTGAGATATCAATAATTCTAATTTCTTTAATTTTTCAGAGATACCCACAATTCCATCTAGGTATTTTTTTAATGGACATGGTTGATACGATATACATCTTCAGATATCTTTTGCCTAAACATTTACGTGCACCTTGACGCGTTATTAAGGAAACACGTTCCATCTGTACATCTAATTCCTAGTGTTTGAACGTGGTACGTCATTGTGCAAAAAAAAAAACAAAGAGGTGCAGGTCACGTAACCTTACTAGGCTATATCCATATAACCCTAATTTTCTTCTTCTGCGGTCTTTCACACTTTTATTTACCTGGTACGTGTCATTGGTGTCAAACTGGACTACATATGCAGTTACATAACTATTAACTTTTGGATAAATCCTAGCCATATATAGTAGATCTAACTGTCAAAATAATTCTAATGATGTGGATTAACGTGGTGTCTCTATTAGACAAACCCCGTATTGTGCTTTTAGTATATAGTAGATCTTTCAAAACACATTCTTAAGTTTGTCCAATATTTCCAATCTTCATGCATGTAATGCTATTTAATACAAGTTGGTGAATATTGTCGGGAGAACTAAATGCCGCACACACTAAATTTTTAGGCGTAGCTACATGTCAATGTACAATTATGCTACGTTTAGGTACCTAAGTTCCAGAATAGTGCACATAACAGGGCAGGTTTAGTGGATTTACATACTACATTGGTTTTCTCAGTTCACTCTACTCAGCTTTAACGAATAAACTGGTCTGATTTTGATCAAAACGTTTATGAGAATTTAACAACCAGTGAAGATCAAACTGTTCCTTTGATTCATATGCCGCAGTGTCATTATCAGTTTAGGAGGACGTTGCAAGGTGAAATGTATCTTTTCCATTGAACAAGAAATGATCCAACGCCTATTTTTTAGTTATGTTTAATTTGGGGCAGATTGCATAGCGTATAGCCCATGATTTGACTCTGGCCATCGCCAAAGTATTGGATCCGGTGCTGCAGAGCTTAGGGAGCTTAGCGTGAGCCCTGATTTGACTCTGACCGTGGATCATTTGGAACATGTGAAGGTGGACGCGTCGACAACCTTGAGATCGCCTGAGCAATCTGATGTAGCTCCCACACCCATTCCACCTCCGCCGCCACATTGTCCTGATGCTCTTTTCGTAGAAGAGATTTGTGACTTGCTTAGCAAATTGGATTTTGGTATTCCTTGACTTGGAAGGTCGATTGCTTGTCTCCTAACCGAGATGCCAATCAAGGAAAAAAAACAGGAAGGTGGGTGGTGGCCCTTGGAATGACATTCAGAAGAAGTCACTTGGATGCAAAGACAACAAGAGTACCGCCATTGGAAAGACACCGACAACTACTGAATGGATTATTCTCGGTTTCTTGTCTCGTCCAACCAGTTTGCGTTGTCTTGTGCCTTTGGTGTTGTCCATTGCTTTTTATTGAGGTGTTACTTCGTTGCGTTGTTCAAGTGTAAGAGGTGGTAGTTGTGGTGTGTTGGAGAGTTCGTTGGGTTGCCTTTTTAGGTTGTGTTGGTTTATTTGTTTATGAGTTTGTATCAGTTTTTTCTTGGTTTTCCCGTAAATTAACTTGACAATTCTCTTCTTCTTAATTAATCGATAGGGGCAAAACTTTTTTGCCCCCATTTCAAAAATTAGTCGGTTCCAAAAGCCAGAATGTTGTTCTTCGGGGATATCCACAATGAAAGCGACCATGAAAAGGCCAAGATGGATCGACGTGAACCTATGAAGTTTTAATCCTCTGCCTCATGAGACAAACATGTTCCAAAAGCCAGAATGTTGTTTATTTTTTTGTAGTTTTTCTTCCTTTTTTGGCTGTGTGGATCCGTAATGCCGCTAGGGCACTGCGTTGTTGCAGAGGCTGAGTGTAATTGGTATGTTCTTAATATTAATATATACTCCTTATTGAAAAATGAGACAAACATGTACTAGGAAGGGAAGCACGAGCCACCAAGTGGGTGCACTTGTCCTGATTTATCTAGACGTATTTTGGTGTGTAGATACATCTATATCTAGAAACAGTGGAATACTGTATTTACTTATGTTGTAATTTCTTTTTAAACAACTTATGTTATAATTTAGCAGCTTGGCGGTTCTAAGCTGCAAGATTTTCTCTCAATTATTGAATTGGAATCTTAGTCGGTTTTTCCTAGCCATAATGTTCTGGCAACATCGTTCAAACATATAGAAAAATAAAATCTTTTGTAGCTCTGACCAACAATACCATAGTTGGTTAAAAATGTACAGTGTATACTTTATATAATTATTATCTTATTATTGGCACTAATTTTGACTGAACATATACAGAACCGACAAAGATAGGCATTTTGAGCCGATTGGGATGTATTGTTCGTTCGTTATATTTTTTACTTCAACTTGGATGTGATTATTTTTTTTGTTGAGAAGATGTGGGCCTTTCAAGAAAAGAGTGTCACCTAATTATTAACTGCACATGGTACATGCTGAACAATCGGGAGGACCGGTCATTCTAATTCGGACTATAAAAGCAACGACGAGAGCTTCACGCCAAGGACCAGTAAATTAGCTAGTTCATGGCGACTCTATAGGTGCAAGAAAAACCACAAGTTATGATACATAGGCCTGGAAGATATCAGGAGTTTTATTAATGGTTAGATAGCCCCCCCTTGAAAATAGGATCCATCAACACTCAGGCCTACTCCACATCAGCGTACACGAGTACACAACCGCCAGCCTTGCGGCACTGATAATGCAGGCCAAGATGCTACGGGAATGTCGTTTCTACACAGTTGATGCGTGGCAGCATCTTATGTGTTTCATGAAGCATCTCAGCTACATGGAGATCATCCACCTTCTGCCTCCCTCTCATGATGCTACTGTAAGACGAGTGATGGACGACGAATGTCTCCACGGAAAGTATATCAGAAATAGAGCCCACTTGAAAGATCGCGAATAGGGAAAAGAGAAGGGGAAATGTAGATGCTGTGGAAGCCCGTGTGTTCAGTTTGAAACTTCATCTGCCGACGTACTGTGAGCAAATGAAATGGAAATCCAATCTTGAAAGTACGCGTGGATTTGCACGATAACTTCAAAGTGTGGTCGAGAGCATTTTTTTCTTTTCGAAATGGAGCATCGCCCCCGTCTGCGATGCACACATACTTAGTTTAATCAAATAATTATGCGCTCATCCAAAATATCCATAATTATTCTCGCTTGCATATAACTCATGTTCATTTTCAGGTTTCAAAAGTTTCATGAAAATCTCCGCTCATTTGCAAGTTGTGCAAAAACAATAAACAAACCACCCTTTTCAAATGCAAACAATGTTATTCTAGCTTCCGCTTTTGTTTATTTTTTTGAAGCATAAAGGACTGTAAGGCTTGAGCCCCACAGCATTTTATTAAAAGAGAGTACCAAAAATTACAAATATTTACAAACCACACCAGCACCCCCCACCAAGTCATAACAATGAACTAATTCATGATGAAAATCTATCAGAATGCTTAGTCTTCACCCTATGCATATGCAAGGTGACTTCATGATGAACCTCCTTCTCCAACCTCTGAATGTAGGCAAGATACCCTGAAAGATGGCTTCATTCCACTGTTTCGAAATATGCCATGCTACTAGGATGACTACCTCAGTAAAGAAAGGCTTGTTAAACTTCCTCCTAGCTTGCATGAAAATGTTCTCAAAAGAGCTACCAGATTCCCACTCAATTTGCAAGTAACTCCAAACCCTGATGCTGAAGTTACAATGAAAGAAAAGGTGCTGCCAATCTTCAGTAGCCTGACAAGGACAGAGCACACAATGAAAAACATTAGTGACATTCAGATGCCTTCTCCTCAGCATGTCTCTGGTGTTTATCCTGTCACTAACTAGCAACCAAGCAAAAACCTTAATTCTCAATAAGACTTTGCAAGACCAAATGCAGTGATAGATTTTGGATACAACAATCCCTTTGAAGCAATATTGGTAATATTTGCTTGAGGTGTAAAGTCCATCTTTCCAAATTGTCAACCAGACATCCTTTCTATCAAGGTTGAGCTGAGTTTGATCCAGGATGAGTTGCAAGGCCTGGAACTCATAATTTCACGCATACACCCAATGAAGTTTACCATAAAAACAAGTCGGCACATGGCTCATTATAATATGCCTACATAAGTACATAACTATTTTTTACATTTCTTGGAAGTATTTAACTCGGGTTTTCCAATTATACAAATTAAAGGAAGCATGAGAGCAAACGAAAATCCACTCTCGGGGCTAGCGACATTTTCACACCAACAAATCCTCTCTAGATGGTACAGTGGAATAACCCTGGTCTAGCACTGACATGAAACTACTAGGAGTAGTAGAAGAGCACCAGGCATGCCTGGTGTAGAAGATACTCATTCCGACCACTATTACTTGTCGCTAATAGGAATGTATCTAGACATACTTTGGTGTCTAGATATATCTATATGCTAGGGACAAGTAATAGTGGTTGGAGGGAGTAGTATTTTATTATTGGCACTAATTTTCTGATCAAACCTACACAAAAGAAACGACTAATTAAGATGGAAATTTTAAATGAACTTAGAATCTCAGATGTAATGTTTCTTCTTTTTAACATCCAGCATTCCAGCTGGACGTTGTGTTATGCAGCCGTGAGTGTCGCCTAATCTATAATATCTATAAAGTTGATCCCCACTAAGATGCATTTAATATTGGATCCGCCTACCCGGCGGCGCCGCACGCGCATGCACCCCGTGCGGCGGTTAGGAATCAACCTATTTAATTACAGCACTTGTCGTGGTTGCTTTTTTTGGCTAAATCAAAAATTGCTGAGAGAAAGTATTACTCAGAGATCGACGGCCTAAGGACATTGGATGCAGCCCATTTGCCAAACTGATTAGGTAATAACTGCCAGATTATTTCTGAGTAATTACCCGATTAATTCCGAGTACTAATTGTCATCACGTTATTAATTGCCAAATTAATTAGGCCATAACTGCCACATAACTGCCAGATTAATTTTTGAATAACTGCCCGATTAATTTCGAGTAATTGCCAGATGGAAGCCACTTCATAGCTTCGTCGTCGGCAGCCTAAGGGAGCCCTCCCCGCCCCTGCTCGGCGGCGGGCTGGGAGACCTCCGTGCGCCGCGCCTCATCCTCGCCCTCGTCAGCGGCGGGCTGGGAGACCTCCGTGCGCCGTGCCTCCTCCCCGCCCCTCGCCGCTGGCGGGCTGGTAGTCCTCCGTTGCGCCGCGCCTCCTCCTTGCGCTCGTCGGTGGTGGCCTGACGAAGCCCTGCGAGAGCCGCGCCTCCTTGTCGCCCTCAGCGCCGGCGGGCAGAGCCCTCCCAGCGCCACGCTTGTTGCGCTCGGCAGCGACGGGCGGAACCCTCCCAGCACCGCGCCTCCTTGTTGCGCTAGGCAGCAGTGGCCTGGCGAGCCTTCCTAGCGCTGCACCTCCTCCCATAGTTTTAAAAACCAAACCGGTTCGATGGTTCGACCAGAAAAAATCTGAACCGAAGCCCTTACCAGTTTTTTAAGAGTCACTGGTCCAACTAAGAAAAAACCAGAGAAACTACATAAAAATAATGTGTTTTCACGAGGAGATGATCCTAAAACCTAGAACCTTGCTCCAAATACTTTACATAAGGCCAAATATCACCTTTACTACATTTAGTTTGTGATCTACTATGAAAGCAAACACAAAATATATGATTCGATGCTAAAGTTTTCCAAAATTAACTTAATTATTTATCAAATTTGATGGTTTTTTGTCGCAATTAAACCAGCTGAGCCACCGGTTCGATCAGTGAACCAGTGAGCTAGTCACCTCACCGGTTCACTCACTGGTCAGGTTTTTAAAACTATGCCTCCTCCTCGTGCTGCTCTTGTATGGTGATATGAGAGGGGAAGCGATTGAGTGGACCGGAGTAGTTTGGAGGTGATAGAGCGAGAGGATAAGACTGAGGTCTCGCGTACCTTTTCGGTAATCACGACGCACCGCGCACCGCTAGCGAAACGTGCGGCGCTGGTTTGTATCTTTTCCCTTTAATATTTGCAAGCTCCATTCTCATGGAGCCACATCACCTCTGTAACTTATGTTCATCCGATTATGATCTGGCGTTCCAAATTGTCTCTCGGCATAAGCTAGACATCATGTGCGCGCATGCAGCAGCCATTCTCATCCCTCTTTGCTAAACAAACGATTGCTTTTTCCTGCATGCTAGGCTTCCATGCGACGCGGGCCTGCTTCATCAATTCTCCACTCAACCACAAAATGCAAATTGGAAACGACACTCAACAGTCCAGGACCTTCATGTTGGAGGTAACTGAAAGAGCCATCTATGTATTTAAATCAAGGTTCCTTTCCCCATGATTCTGATTTCCTCCCCATCGAGTATGTTCTTGGATCGTCATCTTGACAAGCTGGGCCTGTAGGTTACTGCGTTGTGCGTTCTGATCTGTTTTCTATGATAGGTGTGAGGGACGACATCTTTCAGGTGATACTTCCATCATCTCTCTGTCACGGATACTTTCATCTCTGTGTCAATGATTTTTCTCCTACCTATTGTTCTTGCCTACTTGCTTACAGACTTCAGTGGTGACAAATCCGTCTAAAATTTATGTGTGTGGCGATTTTGAGATGAACCAGGTTGTTAATTAAGGTGGCGATGGTCCTGATCCAGTCCTCCCCATACCACAGTTGCCATTCTTATTATGTACAGTATGGTTCATGTTTGCTAACTGCAAGCTACTCATTAGAGTTGATAAATCAGTATATCTTACATTGTAGAAGATTGATTCATTTTAACCGTATTACTGAATGTTGCACATTCTGGCCCCGTTACAGCCTTTCAAACATATCCTTTTGGATTGCATAGCATTGAGTTTTCTTGGTTCCCAGTCTGTTTGAATATGCTTAGTTTTTATTTATTTTCTCTCTTAGCAAAATTCAGTCGGCCTGCTCATTTTCAATCTGGCTTCCTTGCAGGGATTATTGATCATGTGGAGCAACCATTTGCTATTCAGGCATTCAAGTTTCCAATGGAATGAACGTGGCGAATGTAACTTACATCAGTAGCCGACATATAAAGATCCTCAATTAGCATTCGGTTGGATTTTGAATAGCCATTTTTAATATACTTATCCGGAATTAATCCATTCCCAATCAATAGTGCAGCAAAATGGTATTTCACAGCAAGGCTAATAGACACAATATACATGGGATTCTAACCATTTCCCTGACAATTTCCATAAAGATTTACAGGTTGTGAAATTTAGTAATTGTTATTTTCAAGAATTTTAAATGTTAAATATTTGAATCTTGAACAAAATTGCTCTATAATTACCGCAGCAACGTGCGGAGTATCAACTAGTTATTAAATACACTTCGTAATGTTGAATAATTGCGAGAACCGCTATATTTTCTTTCGGACTATAAGAGCAACGACATGTGCTTCACGATGAAAGTACGTAAATTTATTCATGGCGAGTGTTGCTTCATATAGGTGAAAAATAAATAAATACCGAAGGATCTAGCTAGTATGGTACGTAGGTCTGGAAGACATCAGGAGTTCCGGGGATGTTGTTAGCCCCCCGCTAACGACATCCATCGATGTTCAGACATATATGAAGTACATGTACACGAGTAAATAACTGGCAGCCTTGCCTTGTTGGTGATTGTGGCCAGGATGTTGCGGGGATATGCCGTTATTACACAGTTTATGTGTGGAAGCAGCTTACATGTTCCAGCGCCTTCAGCCTGTTTCGCACGCTACTCCCCAATAGATCAGCACAGGGCCACAGGATCATGAAGAGGGTATTGGAGGGCAAACCAATGTTGTGAATCGTGAGGCTTTGTTTATTTTTATTTTTTAAATGGGGGAAAAGCTGGTCCTTTTTAATATACATATTTTAAAAATAGTACTCGCTCCGATCGGAAATAAGTATGGGCAATTTTGTACTAACTTAGTACAAAGTTTCTACTATATTTCCAATAGTTATTTTCGATCGGTGGGAGTAGCTTTTTCGATAAAGTCCAAAAAGGTAGCTAAGAACTTCAAAGTGGCCAAGAAAAAAAATGTGCACAGACACTAGAACGAGTCTTTTGCCAGCAAGAAATATTCATCAACATGTCGCATCACTACAGGAGCCAGACAAGGGGGCCGATGGCCGTAATCTATGCCGACGGTATTTTGTCGGGGCCGTCAGCACAGTTCGGTCGCCAGGCAGACCCCAAAGACAGCCGTCGGCATAAAATAGCGTCTGCTAGAAGCCCACCTATTAGAGATATAGGTTGATGCATGCGTTTTGTCCAGTAAAAAAAATATGAGATAATTTCATGATATTATTTGTTGTTTGTTTCTGAATAAAGTAGAGGATGACTGATAATGGGTGAATATATAGTGGCCGTCATAGTGGAACTGAAATGACACAAGAGTGGGTATAGAAGACTAATTGCTTAGTAAAGGATAGCGCGTGCTTCAAAGTCACGCGTTCGTCCAACTTGTCCTTGTGCTCTTTGCAAGAGGCGTCATCGTCAGGGAAAGGATGATATGACTAAATAGCTCTGGTTGTATGTGTATATGCCTGACTTTGTCACGTGGGCCGACTTTTCCCAGTACGAACGTGACCGAGGTGAGGTGATGCGGCAACGGATCGATGGCAATGAGGATGATGGGATTAGATACTTGCTAGATGATCTTCACGATGACGACATGCCAGATTCGCTACCGGGACAGGAGGAACAGCCAGAACCGCCTGAACCGGAGGAACCACTAGAACCGGAGGAACCGGAGCCAACCGCGAAGGCCTTCTTTGATATGATGGCCTCGGCTAAGAGACCTCTATACGAGGGTGCAAAAAAATTTCAGCTTGATGCCATTGCGCAAGTACTAGCCAACAAGGCCCAGTTCGACAACACCCCAGCATGCATTGAAGCTCATCTGGCAATATTTGATAACATGTTGCCCGAAGGACATTGTCTGCCTAAAACCATGTACGAAGCAAAGAAAATCTTAAAAGTCCTCAACATGGATTATGTAAAATATGATTGTTGTCTAAAAGGTTGCCTTCTGTTTTGGAAGGAATTTTTGGATGACAAGTACTGTAGCAAGTGTGGGGCCTCTAGGTATCATGAGTTAGAGGGACCCGATGGTCAGAAGACGCAGACAAAAGTTGCTGTGAAGATTCTTTGTTATCTCCCATTCATTAAAAGAATCTAGCGGCTTTATATGTCCGAGGAGTCTGCCAAACAGATGACGTGGCATAAGAAGGATAAGAGATATGAGGACGAGAACAGACGGCTAAACATGGGACATTCATCTAATGCATCTTTAGAGTAGTCATTTGCACTACAGTGAAGGTCCGATCATAGATTTTCACCACCTAGGTGAAACGATGTCCTAGTCCACGTGAATGATGCAGCTTAGAGTGTGGCAACCATTGATCGGCTTCAAACCACAATGCTGTTCTTCGGAGATATCCACCAGGAAAGCGACAATGAACAGGCCAAGATCAATCAACCCTAACCAACCAATTTTTATCTGTTAGTAACTTCATACTAAATGGAAGAAATCAGTAAATCATGTGGTCTTTATCTGTTTGCTTGATAAGATGTACTATTTATATATGTCCCCGATCACCGGATATGTATTTATCCAATCTCTGACCATAAATACCGCTCGCGCGTGTTAAGGTATTACTCCCTTGGTTCCAGTTTAATCGACGCAATTGGTAGGACTCATACTACCTGATGCGTCGATTATATAGAAACGGAGGTAATATTTATTTTGCAAATTTTACAGGGATTGGTATTTTTAGGGATCGTCCATCCACTCTGATCTAACGATATCAAAATAGACGAAACCAAACAGACTGAACCCAATGCTGCCAAAAACATGGGATCGGAACCAAAATACGTGGAACCGGAACCAAATTATTGTGTAATTGTTGATACGAATGTCATGTCCTGACAGCACGGATAGAACAGCTTCGCCGGAGCTAGACGCGGTCGGCGAGGGCACTATCACGAGTGGTGCGTGCGAGGAATCACCTGACTAGTCCGTGGTGGCCGCACATGGCGAGAAACGTCGTGGTAGCGTCCTGGTGTAGCAGAACGCGTGCCAATGACTAGCATGGCGAGCAGTACACGCCGGAGCGCCGGCGGCAGCCGATGATGATCCACGCTCTCCCCACAAGAGCACTTGGCTGCTCCTAGCTGTCCATACGTGTGTGATAAACTTGCTTTGGTGCTAACGCTAGGCTTTTTCATGTGCGTGTGTTTGCATCAGCGTGATGGAGTGCTCGTGGATGGGAAACCCCAAGGAGTTGTTGGCCGTGACACCACCGAGAGGGACAAGCTTGTGGGACAGTAGCGTGACATCTGTTCAAGGCCACTGCAAGCGGTGCCACGCGAGGTATGGCGTGGACGGTGGGGTGCGCGCTCTTTCCTGTCGTAGAGGCGCCATAGTACCAACACGACGGGCCACAATAGCTGCCGCTTGTGATCAGGGAGCGCGCGCCGCCTCTCCTCCTGGTACGAATACTGCTTGAGAGGCGAGAGCCCAGAGTATCCGCTCTTGCAACACGTTAATTCGTGGGGAAGGATTAAAGAAGAGCGGAGAGAGGTAGAAGATAGAGATGACATGTGGGACCACAAGTTATTAGCTGTTTTAATTAAGGGTTATAGTAATTTAAATTCAACGGAACAGGACAGAACCTAGGTTCCGTGCCAATCACCGTAAAAGAGCTTGTAATTTAGTAGCTAGCTGTTCTAAGATCGAGTTTTTCTCATAATTTTGGACATTAGTCGTTTTTTCGAAGGCACAATGTTCTAGAACATTATGCAAACTTATTGAAAAAAAATCAAAATGTAACCAGAGGCAGTAATATCATAGTCGGTCAAAAAATGGAGACTTCATAGAATATATTATCTTATAACTGGCAGTAATTTCTTACTGAACCTAGAACAAACCGACTAAGATAAGCATTCTGAGCAGACTGACATGTATAGTGTTCCTTTATTACATTTTTTTTACTTCAACTTGGATGTGATCTTTTCTACTCCCTTCAGGATCAAAAATAAGTGTCAATAATTTTGTACTAACTTGATATAAAATTTATACCAAGTTACCGACACATATTTCCGACCAGAGGGAGTAGAAGATTTGACCTGGGGTTTTATAGCAGTTGGTGTCACCTAGTTGTTGAATGCACATCGTACATGCTGAACAACTGGGAGGACCAGTCATTCTACTTCGGACTATAAGAGCAACGTCAAGAGCTTCATGCCGAGAACGAGTAAATCAATTAGTTCATGGCGAGTATTGCCTCATATAGGTGCAAGAAATACTACCTTACGAGCAGTGGTAGGTATACCTAGGCCTGGAAGACATCAGGAGATTTTGTAATGGTAACATAACCTTCTCTAGAAAATAAAATCCATCGACGCTCAGACCAAGTCAAACAGCAGGTACAGGGTCACCGTATCACTGCCACATATGTAATTGACATTCTACCCTTAATTCCGGCTAGCCTACCCGCCGTTTGAGAGCAACTGCGCTCACGCAGCAACGCCGATCGTTCGATTCACGTGCTACAGTCAGTTTTGCCTGTCTGGCTGTTTTACGGCCGTTTGATGTGGTAATTTCCTTTTTTACTCTTGGCAGGTCGGGTTGACTCATGACATGTGGGGACACTTGAGTGAGGGGCCCAGATATCAGCATACAGGAACAACTCGTCGGCGTCGTCTGTTTTGGTGCACGCGGTGAAACCCTAGATCTTACCGAGGAAAATATCTGCTGCCTCGTCCTTCTCTTTCCGGCCAATCCCCACCTCTCTCCCTTTCCCGTGCGATATCTGGGCGAAATCGAGCGATGCAGACCGACGGCGACGGCGCAACAGCCTTGACCGGCAGCGCCAGCAGCGTTCAAGGCCCCGAGCGCGACTGCCGGCTCCTGGTCGAGCGATGCGGGCCGATGGCGCATGGTGCAGCAGCTTCGACCGGCTTTCAAGGCCATTGACGAGCAACCTCCTTGGTACCACTGGGAGGAGGACACGAGCCGCCTGGATGCTGCTCGTGCTGTTGCTAGTATATGTAATTCTTAGAAGATTCTATGTGGAGGCGCCGCACCAGCCTTGGTCTCGTGCGGCGGTCTTCCTGGCATGTTCAATTCTAGTATCTCATCCAAACAACCACAAGAGGAAGAATTACTTGGTCTGCGGGAGCTGGGGCTGCTACAGTAGCGCTAGGTCCTGCCACATACGAAGCTACACTGACTGCAATAGTACTCTGTTACTATGACGCTACAATATTTGTGGCTAGCGTTTTGCCCACGAGTACTATCCTGTTTCTGTAATAAAAATTCATGGAGGTAGTACGTCAATCACAGAGTGCATCGTTTTGGGATGGCTCACTGGAGCTCTTTATTTAAATCTTCAAAAAAATCAAATTTCGAAGCTTTAAAAAAATTCAAAAAATATATGTGGACATAGCCAACCGTATACACTATGATCGTGGAAATTTATAATTCAAAATACCTTATATTATGTCTTCAGTAAAAATAACAAAAACCAGATCTGGGAACATGAATAGTATTGTTTTTTTTTCTTTCAAAATTTGTCCAATTTATCTTTTATCCTGAGCCTGCGTAACAAGGTATTTTGTATTAAAAAAATTCATGGTTATAGTATATGCAGTTGGCTACATCAATATATTTTTTTGAATTTTTTTAGAACTTTAAAATTTGAATTTTTTTAATGTTTGAAAAATAGGGCTTCGGAGAGCCCGGGAGCTAATAGCATTTTCTCATCAATCACAAGACTACTACTCCTGTTTCCTGTTGCTTTTTTAGTTCTCTCTGAGGCTCCAAGCAATACATATTTTATACTATTAGTTTTCGGATGGAACATTGAAAAAATAGATAATTCCTGGTAACTATCTTTGTTGTTGTTTATAAACTACTTGGCAACTAATATAAAAAATAATATAAATGTTTTTTCACAGTTGTATCCGAAGATCATCAAAAACCAGGAACACGCAAATCAAACCTGATAAATATATCTAAACAAGGTGTAACTATTCGTAAATAATCTGGTAGTTGTTTCTGTAAAAACTGATTACTGTAAATAAATTTTAATATCTTTCTTAATTTTTGGTAATTTTTTTAACCTGGTAGTTACTCCTAAATAATATGGTAGTTGCTTATGTAAAACCTGATACTGTAGATAAATTTTATAAATATGTCTCAATTTTTGGTAATTGTTTTAACTGGTAGTTACCCTTAAATAATCTGGTAGCTATTTCTTTAAAACCTGATTACTATATATAATTTTTGTAAATCTGTCTTAACTTTGTTAATTTTTTTAACCTGGTAGTTACTCTAAATAATCTCGTAGTTGTATCAGAAAACCTGGTAACTCTTAATTAAATTTGAAACAGACCAATTTGTAACAATAAACAATCGGTAGTTTTGTAGAAAAACTTTTTAAAACAATGTCATGTCTCCGTGTGTAGTCACAGCTGACGTCGGCAGCATGTTGCATACTTGGTGTGGGACAACCTGCTAGGATATTTGGAAGCTAGCCTACTCCTATTTGTATATGGCTAGAGCTAGCCACGGTCCTAGCTTTTTACGATGGAGAGCATCGGCTAGAATAAATAAGTGACACTCGTAAGTTTGTCCCGTCGTGTTGTGATGCTCTGCGCGTCTTCGAGGCCACATGTGACAGGCCCAAAACGGGATTTTTTGGGCCGCCGCACGGATCGACCAACTTGCGGCGCCGTCAGGTAGTCTTACCCTTCTTTCATACTAGATTTATTTGAAAAGGGTATGTACTGAATACGGACACGGCTTTCATGTGTCACCGTATCGCTGCCACTAAGGGCATGAGCTATGGTGGCATTAGCATACCCCTGCCCTAGCCAATCCATGTAGATATTTGTTGTGAAGCTACCGTTCAAACCTAGCATCACTCAATGCAAACGGTAGCCCCTTCACCCATGCGTTGACAGCTTTTCTCTCATCTCTAGTCTACTTTTTTCTTTATTTGGCTGTCTCTTCTCATCTCTCTCCTCCTTTTCTCTTGCTTTTTTCATGGAGCGGCGGAATCCTCTGCAAGAGACCGCTCAGCACTGCAAGCATACGTCTTTTATTCTCTGTCCTCCACGGCAGCTGATTCTCCGACGTGGACCTGCGAGGCAGCGGTCCAGCCTGGAGCATTGTACATGCCCTAAATGTCCCACAACCCAGCGCTGCCGGCTACCCGTCCCCTCCCTTCACAGAGCTGGTCGGTCTAGTTGGAAACCCATTAAGGCATGTGCAATGCTAACCTCTTACCTGAGCGCTTAAGCAGTCGGTTATTCCAGGAAGGTATGCGCCTGCAGCTTTATTAGACCTATTTTACTTAGAGCGGACTCTTATTCATGCCTCGATGCCTAAAAAATGACCGGGATTCGAGCGTAACTGCTAGGATTATATTCCCTAGCGCCTGTATTAGCGCTCGCGTTGTACGTGCCCTTAGGGTATCTACAACGGGGAACGCTTAGTTCGGCGCTTGATACGTCTCAAACGTATCTATAATTTTTTATGCTCTATACTTGTTTTTACACCATTTACTTAGTGTTTCGTTACACTTCGTGGTGTTTTTATGTATTTTCCGGAACTAACCTATTAACAAGATGTCATAGTGCCAGTTCCCTGTTTTCTGCTGTTTTTGTGTTTCAGAAAAGTTACACAGGAAATATTCTCGGAATTGGACGAAACAAAAGCCAGACATCCAGAAATTTACCAAAGCTTCCAGAGAACCGAAGAGGAGACGGAGAGGGGCCACAGGCCGGCCACACAGTAGGGCGGCACGGCCCAGGCCCTGGCCGCGCCCCCTATGTGTGAGACCGCCTCGGTCCACTTCTGACGATGCCCCTTCGCCTATAAAGACCCCCCGATGGGAAAAACCTAAGTACCCGATCACTTTTCCAGAAACACACCGCAATCCATCGCCGTCGTCGACCCGAGATCGGGAGGGTCCAGAAGCTCTTCCCGGCACCCTGCCGGAGAGGGGAATCGCCACCGGAGGTCTTCTTCATCGCCATGCTTGCCTCCGGCGCGATGAGTGAGTAGTCTACCTTGGACTATGGGTCCATAGCAGTAGCTAGATGGTTGTCTTTTCCACCATGTGCTTCATATTTAGATCTCGTGAGCTGCCTTACATGATCGAGATCACCGTTATGTAATTCTACATGTTGTGTTTGTTGGGATCCGATGAATATTGGTGTTATGATTGAGTTGATGGGCTGAATATTATCTTATGTTATCTCTATGTTGTTTATGATCTTACATGCTCTCCGTTATTAGTAGCTATCTTGGCCGAGTAGATACTAGTGACTCCAAGAGGGGGTATTTATGCTCGATAGTGGGTTCATGCCTCTATTTAATCTGGGGGAGTGACAGAAACCTCTAAGGTTATAGATGTGCTGTTGCCACTAGGGAGAAAACAACATTCATATGTCCAAGGGCATATGCTTTGTTTATATTACACACTTTGTTTAATGCAGTTATCTGTTGTTTGCAACTTAATACTTGTGGAGTTCTTGGATTGATTCGCCACAAGTGGATTATTAGTCATAGATGCAGTTGGATGACGGTCTATGTATTTTGTTGTAATGGCCAGAGTAAATCTCATAGTGATCCTCTTGACATATCATAATATCTTTATTTTATCAATTGTCCAACTGTAATTTGTTTACCCAGCATGTGTTATTTTATCTTATGGAGAGACACCACTAGTGAACTGTGGACCCCGGTCCTATTTTCTTTACATTGCTATCACCTATTTACTTTACTCGCACTGTTTACTTTACTCGCATACTACTATTGCTTTCCACTCGATACGCTCATTCCTTTGTTTATAGCAAATCGGTGAGATTGACAACCTCATCGTAAGTTGGGAACAAAGTACTTGGTTGTGTTGTGTACAGGTTCCACGTTGCTACTAGTTGAAGACGCGTTAACGGCTAACAAGATATCGTTAACGGCGCCCTTGTTGGAGTGTCACTAGGCTAGCAAGCATCACCTTCTGGAGTATTGGCTTTTTCCTACTAGATTGATAACCTTGGTTTCATAACTGAGGAAAAAACTTGTTGCTATATTCATCATACCTTCCTCTTGGGGTTCCCAACTGGCCGGTCATTTATATAATTAACACCGCGCCATCATTAGCAATCAAGTCTTTTTCTGGCGTCGTTGCCGGTGAAAAAGAAGACTTCTGCAAGGGGAGTTTCACACGCACATCCTTTACTTTGTTTTAAGTTTTGCTTTACTTTATTTTTACTTGTTTCGTTTATTCAAAAACACACAAAAATTAGTTTCCTTTATAGTTGTTACTTTATTACTTCTAGTTTATTATGTTATTTCCTAAGTACGTTTTGGAGGACCTCTCAGTAGGTAGTGGTTCTATTATTGGGAAAAGTAATATTGAGGAGTTCTTTAATCATATTATTATGCATAAAGATGTTGAGGAAAAGTCTTTGGCTGAGCTTGCTCCTAGTTATGAAGTTGCTTCTGCTTATTTAGTTCACATGTTGGAAGCTAGGTTTGCTAGCCTTAATCCTTTTATGCAACACATGTTTCTTAAGCTTCATGATATTGAGGATCCTGAAAAGAAAGCTTTTATCTTGGAAACTTTGTGTAGAGAATTTAGAGATATTGTCATTGAAGCTAGGAAAGTTCTTAAGCGTTTTAATAAGCTTGGCTCACATATAAAGGTTGTTAGTACAAACAATGAAGGAACCGAAATACCAATACCTAGCAAGCTCTTGGGATTGTATGAAGCTTTTGAAAATAATTTTGATTGGATCTGTCCCAAAAATCTTTTTAGTGAATTGAGTGAACCAAAGCGTGATCACAAGGGGTCTTCAAAAACTTATGTGGATGAAATACAGTGCCTTATTGAAAAGATTTCTGCAATTGATCTTAATGCCTCTTTCGAAAATACTTGATTCGCACTTTCTGCGCCTAGCTCAAAGGCGTTAAAGAAAAGCACTCTTGGGAGATAACCCAATGTTTTTACTTTTAGTTCTTTTTCTTTTATTTGAGTCTTGGAAGTTATTACTACTATAATGACCTCTCCTTATCATTTTTATTTCTTTTTTGTGTCAAGAGAAGCCTCTAATTTGACTGAGGTAAGATTTGGGGATGTTGCTGTCCTGAAACAGATTTCGGTGCTGCACCATAAAAATTCGTGAAAATTCTCTGTATATATTTTGGACCTGCCATTTCTTGTTCATATGCCCCAGGTTATATCCCAACTTTCATTAGTTTGACACTTTTTGATTTTAGCAACAGAAAACTCTCTAAAAATTCGACCTTTGTCAGCTGTTCTATTTTGACAGATTTCTGCCAATATTTGTGTTTGCCGCTTGATCGCTTTCTTTTTTAGTTCTTTTGATCACGGAACTTTTGGGGAAGTTGCTACAGTAGTATATACTTTATATGTGGTGGTTTTGAGTTGAAACCTGAAGCAAAAGGGGTTGATTCATTATTATGCTTACACCAATGTTGCTAATAGAGTTGTGTTGAGTTTTGACTGAAGGAAGTTTTCAAGTGTAGGGATTGGAGAATGATGAGATGAGTTGAAGAATGGACAAAAGCTCAAGCTTGGGGATGCCTATGCACCCCAAGAAATATCCAAGAGGTACAAGCGTCAAAGCTTGGGGATGCCCCCGAGGCACCCCTTCTTCATCGGCAAAAATCAGGTCACCTTTCAACACACTATATTTTTATTGCTTCATGCACTATGCGTTTTTCTTGGAGCGTCAGTTGTTTCATTTTTCAGTTTTTTTTAGTTTTGTTTGCTGCAATAAATGGTTGGACCCCAACAAATTCCTTTTGGAGAAGTTGCCTTGCTTTTTATTTGCCAAGAACACTCAGTTTTTCACTCTTATCGTTTCAACGAGTGTTCTCATTTTCTAGAACTGCATTTAGCTTTCATTTTTTGCCTTGATTTGTGTTTAGATCTTGTTATATCTTTACATCAAGGTGTATTTTGACCTCTGGTCCATGTTGGTTTTCATCAAAAGAGTTATTTCAAAAGGTTCGAATGGTGTTGGAAAAGAGAAAAAACTTTATGCAAAAAAGTGGTACAAAAAGGAGCTTGTGTAGACTGCGACCTAGGCTTTTGCATGTCATGCTTGATGTCTTTTTGATAGTATGCTTAGTGGTTTTGCTGTAGCATGACTTGTCTCAAATGACTGAGATTGCTTAATGAGCCTTTGAAAAAATCATGCGTTGTTTCAATTATTTGGAAGCATTATTTTGGTTTTCTCCTTGATGCTTTATTTGGGTTGACTTGGCGCATGCTCACACATGTTAGAATCATACAAAGTCGCCATAAGCCTCTATGATCATTTAGTTTTTGACTTTTGATGCCATCGTATGCTTCTTTTAATGTCGCTTTGTCGATTTGCATGATTATGGCCGTTATTGCTCTCTTAGTTGGTCGCTCCCAGGCTTTTGCTAACCCTCATTTTGTACTGAGTATGAGCTCTACTCATGCATCTAACTCCTAAAAACCAAGTTGTTCCAAAGTGTCCACCATACATACCTATTAGCAATTTGCTATTCCAAAGTACATTTGACTTGCTTTTATCTATCTTTCAAATTAAACTCTTTTTGGTGTTATGCGAAAATTGGTTAGTAAAGCTCTCACGAACCTGACGGCACACTTTACTTTTCTCGCTTTAAAATTTTGGCATTGTGGCTCTCTTATGTTGAGTTGTTATGCTTGCAAGTTATAAGTTGGAAATTAGCCCAGCCATGCCGTCATGGGGCAAGCTTTCAACATTGCACTATCTTTCATTTGAGTTGATATCCTAATCTTTTGTTTATGGATACTCGTGATGCGAAATAAGTTGGTAATCTTGCAGGATCATGGAGTTTTTATATGTGTTAAGAAAATGCCTGGGCCGCTAATCTAAGCCATGCATCATTCATGGTGGAAATTTACAGCATGCCCATAGTGGACATTCGACGACGCATCTCAAAATAAAAAGCTATACCGATGGTAAATAAAAGAGATGTCGAGGTGTTCATTCTTTGTTTGTCTTGTCATTTTGATATGGGTTTGTTCCATGTCATTGGGTAGGAGGTACCCCGTTGGCGGTTCTCGATGATACACATATATTTACAATGACAAGAGCTTGCTTGGGGCTCTAAGTCGAGTAGCATGAGGTTTGGGTATTCGTACTTTACGGGACACGAGGTTTTCAACTTATGATTTGTCAAGCATATGCTTCATAATTGTACTCGCATTAACTTTAACCATTCAAGATGCTTATGATGGGGGCAATGAGAGCTCAAAGCTAGTAAGTACTATAATTTTTGAAGGTTTATAAAACTCGCAATCACTGCTTGCCTCCACGAAGGGCCTTTCTTTTACTTTTATGTTGAGTCTCCACCTTCTATCTTTATGCACTGTCTAAGAGAGCATAGTTGTCATTCTGAGTATAATGTGCATTGTCCCAAAGTTTTCATCGATTGATTCATGATTTTGGTTTCACTTGTTCTTAAATTATTTGTATCTAGTCGCCCTCTTAAACTTAAAGGTGTCCTATGCATTTATGTTTTGCTCTCTCATGAAGGACAAGCTGAAAACCATTTGTATGTTTTTCCATATGATTTGAACACACGTTTGACTTTCATTGTTTCATTTTCATGATCTTTCATTTGAGTTCTTTTTAATGTTATAATATGGTTGCTAAGTTTCTTCTATCAAGATTATATCTTTCATGCCCATGTTTTAAGTTCTTTGATCTCAGCGCACAACGCTTACATATATGATCAAGATTGTGTAGGTGCATGTCACCTCAAAAATTATTTCTTTTGTTATCACTTACCTACTCGAGGACGAGCAGGAGTTAGGCTTGGGGATGCTTATACGTCTCAAACGTATCTATAATTTTTGATGCTCCATGCTTGTTTTTACACTATTTGCTTAGTGTTTCGTTACACTTCGTGGCATTTTTATGTATTTTCCGGAACTAACCTATTAATAAAATGCCACAGTGCCAGTTCCCTGTTTTTTGCTGTTTTTGTGTTTCAGAAAAGTTACACAGGAAATATTCTCGGAATTGGACGAAAGAAAAGCCAGACATCCAGAAATTTACCAAAACTTCCAGAGAACCGAAGAGGAGACTGAGAGGGGCCACCTCGGTCCACTTCTGACGATGCCCCTTCGCCTATAAAGACCCCACGACGGGAAAAACCTAAGTACCCGATCACTTTTCCAGAAACACATCGCGATCCACCGCCGTAGTCGACCCGAGATCGGGAGGGTCCAGAAGCTCTTCCCGGCACCCTGCCGGATAGGGAAATCACCACCGGAGGTCTTCTTCATCGCCATGCTTGCCTCCGGCGCGATGAGTGAGTAGTCTACCTTGGACTATGGGTCCATAGCAGTAGCTAGATGGTTGTCTTCTCCATCATGTGCTTCATATTTAGATCTCGTGAGCTGCCTTACATGATCGAGATCACCGTTATGTAATTCTACATATTGTGTTTGTTGGGATCCGATGAATATTGGTGTTATGATTGAGTTGGTGTGCTGAATATTATCTTATGTTATCTCTATGTTGTTTATGATCTTGCATGCTCTCCGTTATTAGTAGCTATCTTGGCCGAGTAGATACTAGTGACTCCAAGAGGGGATATTTATACTCGATAGTGGGTTCATGCCTCTATTTAATCTGGGGGAGTGACAGAAACCTCTAAGATTGTAGATGTGATGTTGCCACTAGGGAGAAAACAACATTCATATGTCCAAGGGCATATGTTTTGTTTACATTACACACTTTGCTTAATGCAGTTATCTGTTGTTTGTAACTTAATACTTGTGGAGTTCTCGGATTGATTCGCCACTAGTGGATTATTAGTTATAGATGCAGTTGGATGACGGTCTATGTATTTTATTGTAATGTCCAGAGTAAATCTCATAGTGATCCTCTTGACATATCACGTTATCTTTATTCTATCAATTGCCCAACTGTAATTTGTTTACCCAGCATGTGTTATTTTATCTTATGGAGAGACACCACTAGTGAACTGTGGACCCCGGTCCTATTTTCTTTACATTGCTATCACCTATTTACTTTACTCGCATACTACTATTGCTTTCCACTCGATACGCTCATTCCTTTGTTTACAGCAAACCGGTGAGTTTGACAACCTCATTGTAAGTTGGGAACAAAGTACTTGGTTGTGTTGTGTGCAGGTTCCACGTTGCTACTAGTTGAAGACGCGCTAACAAGATATCGTTAACGGCGCCCTTGTTGGAGTGTCACTAGGCTAGCAAGCATCATCTTCTGGACTATTGGCTTTTTTCTACTGGATTGATAACCTTGGTTTCATAACTAAGGGAAAAACTTGTTGCTATACTCATCATACCTTCCTCTTGGGGTTCCCAACTGGCCGGTCATTTACATCATTAACACCGCGCCATCATTAGCAAGCAGCGCTTAGGAAAGAAAGGATCGGTCAATTAATCCGAGCATCCATGCAGCTCCAACGCAAGTTTAGTTTTTAGGCGCTTGCTTCTCTACCTAACTTACCATCCGATATTCCCGCCCAGGTTAAAAGTTAGCTAAGCGTCTGGCACAAAACTTTAAGTCGACGCTTGTAAATTAGCGCATACAGGCCGGGATCGAACGGCAAAACTTCCTATCGACCGGGAGTAAAATCCTAGCGCCCCTTAATAAGCGCATGTATTGTAGATGCCCTTATCCTCGTCCTTGATATTGTGATCTTCACTGAAGTCGCCCGTGCATCTACAAGAACAGGAACCACACGCTCGAATAAGCAACCGCAGAGCTAGCGGCATAGTTATCTGCCACAACAGTGTTCTGGCAGAAATTTCTGCGGCAACAATGTCCTAGAGGATGAAAATGACAATACTAACCTCTTAAACAAACTTCATCACAAAATAGATCCTCTTTAAAATTATTTAAAAAAATAATCCTTTCTTGCAGCGCATGTTCTAAGAGCGCTACCCTCTACAGCATAGGGCCCTTATGAGTGGCGCTACTCTACTGCGAGGGATTGGTACGGTAGTGCCATTGTGAGAGGATGCTATCCTGTTTTAGTATCTAGATACATCCATATTACTAACATATTTTATGAAATAGAGGGAATAGTTTGGTTTATTTTTTTAACTTGATACAGTTTAAATTGAAGCAATCAGTAAATCCCCTGGTCTTTATCTGTTTGCTTGACGCTGAGCTTATGTAACTGATGAGAAGATGTACTTATGTCTCCAATCGCTGGATATGTCACCAACCGACCATAAATACCGGTCCAACCTTTAGTACTCCTTCCGTCCTAAAATGTAAGGCGCCTAAGCTTTAGCCAAAAGTCTACATCTTTTAAGTTTGACTAAATTTATACAATATCAAATGGATATTTTGAGAAACTATAGTTTCTGGTAAATCTGTTGATATTGATTTGGTATTGTAAATGTTTATATTTTTACATATAAATTTAGTCAAACTTAAAATATGTTGACTTTTGACTAAAGCTTAGGTGTTTTACATTTTGGGACGGAGGGAGTATATATTTACTTATGTTGTAATTTAGCAGCTTGGCGGTTCTAAGCTGCAAGTTTTTCTCTTAATAATTTCATTGCAATCTCATCAAAACTCTCCGTTGTTTTCTCTGTTTGGAAGGCAGGGATAACTCTACAGCCACAAATTTAATTTTCAGAACACTGCCATGGATAATCATATTAATTTTAATTTTGAACTATCTCTTTGAGCTTCAGTTCCCATCCAGCGGCGATGGCTGAGAACGATTCCGTGTAGTTGGTACAGCAGCCCTCACCATCCACCATCCTCCACTGGTCACATGCACTACTAGGAAAAACCTCATCCGTGGCGTACAGAATTTGACTAGCCGTGGCGTACAGCTGTACGCCACGGGTAAGACGCCACTGGTACAGGGCTACCCGTGGCGTACAGCCTGTACGCCACGGCTAACTCACCCACCAGTGGCGTACAGCTCTGTACGCCACGGGTGTGTTTCGTATCCGTGGCGTACAAGAGTGTACGCCTCGGGTGTCTATCGCAGCAGTGGCGTATGGAGCTGTACGCCACTGATTTGTATGCCACTGATCCTCTTTTTCTGTACGCCACGGCTGGGTTTTTTCAAAAAAAAAATTATAGTGATTTACTGGTATATAGCAGATGAGATATAACAGTATATATAACAGTATATTTTTTACAGACATATAGCAGTACATATACAAAATAATATAGAAAGTCATTTCCATCATATTAGAAGTATCGACCGAAGTCACATTAGTACAACTTGCCAAGTATCAACCGAAGTCATTTCCATCATAAATACTACAAGTCTTCATGCATGCATCGAGCTAACTAGATAGGCATGCATACATATCACCGCCGGCGGTGCCGCTAGTCATCTAAACTACCATCACATATACAATGAGCAAGAACATAAGCAAGACGGAGGTAACGATGAACCATGTCTTCATCCTACTCCGTCCCTCTCTCCCTCGCCGATAGTTATTGTACCTAACTTCCGCCTCCTCTCTAGTCTTGAATCCTTTGTAGTTGTTGCTCTTGAACTTGTTGACTTGCTTGAAACAATCCTCCCACTTGTCGTAGATCCCTGGAACCCTACCCTCGAACACGACGTACCACCTCGTCGTCATCTTTAAACCAAAAACATCACAAAAGATTTAATAGATGATAATATGCGAGACATAACATTAATTAGTCACCGAAAACAAGAAAGGCTAAAGCATACATGCAAGAATGTACACAAGCATATACAAAAGGTATATATCGAGAACAAGCTAGCTAGAGTTTGGTACACATGTTCATGAAAAGTAATAACATTATGCGACAACATTTTTCATCCATCACGATTTACAACAAGTCACAAATATATCTATTGCTTCATTTTTTGCTCTTCGGTTTCGGCGGGAAGGGGCGGATGCCCTGTAGCGTGTTGAAGGGCCTGCCGTCGCCCTGCATCTCTAAGCGTGCTTCTATCTCCGTGTTGGTTGGTGGGATAGGGCCGTAGTAGAACACCCCTTCTCTACTGCAGACATCTCTGTGGATTATCTGCGCGATCTTCTGTTGGATGCGGTAGATCTCAAGGCGGACATCTGCATCAGGCGCGTTCGCAAAGTCTTTGCGCCAGTCCTGAAGACTACTCGGCAACAGAAGCTGATGTTGATCCCGTACAAACTCCCGCATATGATGGATGGCATAGTAGCCATCCCTTGAACTATTTGCCGGCTGCTTGAGGCATGGGAAGGTCGTGTTGTGCTTGAAGATCAGCTGGCCTCGCCTGACTACTTCTTTCTTGATGGGGCCAGCTTTCTCGACGAAGCCGTTGATGGCATCATCTAGAACTGCCTTGATGAATGTGTAGTCCTTCTTCTTGTCAGCACTCCCCGAGTCAAGATACATGGCATATGAGTCTTGCGGGTATAGTACGATGAGGACGCAGTATGTGCTTCTGCGGAAAACAATTCCAGGTGTGTTATGCATGCAAAAGGATTGACGGAAATCTAAGAAAGCACGTTCTGACGGCAAGCGAATGACTTACTCGAAAAAGTACGGCACAAGAAATATCTTCTTCTCCTTATTCGCCACCATGAAGTCCGTAATGTAGTTCGTCACTATTTGACGGGTGCCTTCGGTCTCCAAGTATATGTCTTTCATGTAGTAGGGGTCGAGTATCGCGAGCTTCGGAGTGTTCTCTTGCATGAGCTGGTGCGACATACTTAGCGCAACTAGGCGGACCAAGGTTGGGTCAAGGCGGCGGCGGTGGAACATCTCAAAGATATCATCAAATCTCAAGAAGAACACATCACCGGGGGATCTGTCGACGAAGCCCAATCTCTTTGGCACTCTGACATAGAAAACCAGGTATGTGGGAGATGTCATTGAGAGAAGATGCGTCTCCCATGTGAGTACGCCATCATGTAGGCTCCTCATATCCCCAGTTAAGGTCTTGAGAGCTTCCGGCGGTAGGATCGGTTCACCCGCCACGTGATACTCCCTCCATCCCTTGATCGGTATGTTGTCCTGACTCTGGATCTCCTTCACGGGCTTGCCGGCTGCGGGAGGCACAGGCTGGCTGCTGGACACACCTTTATCCTTCTTCTTAGCTCTTTTCCGCGGCTTCCCAGGGCGAGAGACAACTTCTGCGCAAGCCTTATCGATCAGCCCATGGAGTGTATTCGGGGTGATAATTTTTTCCGCCGCAGTTTGAGTATCGGGGGCGACATCCTCTGGCGTTTCTTGAGACAGGAACAGACGACGCTTAGAGACATTACTTTTCTCCGGGAGCTGTTGATCAGGGAAGCAGCCGTGGGGAATATCCACTTCAAATGGTCCATCGAAGTCAGCGATGAAGGCATCGATCGGATCCATATTGTTCTGTGCCTCGGGCTCTATAGGATCATCCGCTATAGGAGATGGTGCCACTGGCGGCATAGTGCCCTTTCCCTGGCTTGGCGCCGATCCGACCGGCTCTGCCAACTTCTGTGAGGTCTTCTGTGAGGTGCTGGTGCTGCCTATGATAGGGTTGCTTGGCGGCGCCGATCTGACCGGCGGTTCTGAGTTGCTGGCGGCGGCCCTGGGTGGTCTAGCCGAATCATTTCTTTCGGCCATAGCATCATATAACCCAAGCTTCCTCCTAGGTCCACCTCGCTCTCGGCTCCGGGTGGTTGCATAGGAGGGTCTACTTCTTCATAACCCGGCAACACCCGAACAATGGAAATCCTGTAGGCATTGGGGGGCATTGGCTGGCCGTGGAAGTTGCGCTCGAGTGGTTGAATGATATTTGCTTTCGCGACCTCACATAATTCCTCGTTAATAATCAAGAGGAGGGTGCATCCCACTTCGTTCTCCTGCGGAGACATGTGTAGGGCGTCAGAAAACGGATGCAAGCTAATGAAAAAGTTACTTGCTGAGGATTGCGACGCTTATATACCGTTATGGCGTCGAGTTCGGCTAAAGTCAAAGGGCCACGAACGGGCGTGGAAGCGACGGAGGGGCTGCTACGAGGCGCGATGCAGGACGGCGACTCATCATCCCTAGTACCAGCACTAGGGTTGGAGGCCGCCTGCGGAGACTCCACGACTCGTGCGTTCTTCTGGACCTGGTCCGAGATGTTGAGCGAGCTGCTCCCGGTAAAGCTGGCCAGCGGGCTAGGCCCGATTTTGCCTCCATCAACCCATTCCGTGTAGGCGGTAAGCAGGTGGGGCAGGAGTGCCGCGACAGTCTTTGTCACCGCATCATTGATCATCTCGGGCATCTTAGCCAACTGAGACTTGACATCTGTATCCTCCTGTTGCTTCCTCTTCGCTCGGTCCTCCTTGCTCTCGGGAAAATACAGACTAGGTCTGCGACCTAGTCCTTCGCCAACAATACGGCCACGGTGCGGCGGTTGCAACACCGGCCTTTCCATCACCTTGTTCACGGCCCTGTGAAAAGGGTTATCCCACGGGGCCTTCGACGACGACCCCTGGGATGACGTGCATTGAGCAGCAAGTGTTTCTTCTTTCTGCAGACGGGAAAGAAGAACCATATATTAGGAAAATTACTACCGGAATTTGTCGGAAGTGAGGATAAGATAAGCTGGTAAACTCCTTACCAGATATTCTTCCTCAAGTTTCTTCACCTTATCGGTCGTGACAAGCAACCCGGATTTCGGGTCTATACGGTATCTTGACCTGATAAATTTCTTGGCCTTCTCATCGGTGAACTTGTTCCACGGGTTCGGCTTGCCCTCACGTTCTAGAGCCTCGTCCTCTTTCTTCCAAACTGGCTCCTTTCCGGCGTACCCCCGGCTTCCGAGGTTGTGGTTACCCAAGTTCTTCTCCCGCATGTCCTTCCCCCACTTCTTAAGCCGCGCGACTGTAGGTTTCTTTTCGTTGGCTAGGAAAGTTTTGAATTGGTCTTCCGATATCTGCGGATAGTGTTTGTGGACCTCTTCAAAACCACCACCTTTAGTAATCATCGCCCTCAACCTAGTTTTCCAGGCGCTCAGGGCTTTGCTCATCTTTCCAAGGGCTACTGTGTTCACCAGGTTACCCGTGAGCTCCTGGCCATTGTAGGGCGACGGGAACTGGTATCGAGCGTGCAGCTTGGAAATAAGGAGGACGGCAATGGATTTCTTGAGCTTCTGCCTTATGTTCTGCTCGTTGATGGTGACGGTGTCTCGGAGGATACATGCGACAGTGTTGCCGTACCCCCTCGCGGCTTCCTCGGGCAGTTTAGGCAAACCGCTCTGCGGATCCACTTCAAGTATTACTTCTTGCACGGGTTTTAGCTGGTTTGGGCGCCTATCCTTCTTTTGCTGGCTATCATCCGTGGATGCTCGGCCGGTATCCATGCTAGGCTCTTCCGCATTGCCCTCCTGGATATCCACCATTTCCTCCTCATCGTCCTCATCGGACATCTCATCAGCGGCATCAAAGTCCTCATCGGACATCTCTTGGTCGCGCTCGCCGATAACAAGGGGCCTAGACACCGGCTGGTCCCCCTGAGACGCATCTAGGGCTGCATAGCACTGCGCCGCTAAAATGGCTTCATTTTCTTCTTCACTGCCTTGCCTCCTTTCAGAAGTCCCGGCTTCGTCGTTTGCCATGTCTGGACTAATTAAGTGCAAGTTACTAGTTAGTAAAAAAATCGGCGGAAAAATTTGGCATGACCTTTGCTAAAAAACTACCTATGGAGTGCACAAATTTTGCCGAAACGGAAGTAAATCAACATTTCAGGCAAAATTGGCAACTCAAGTTTTCAGAACCCTATAATACAAATAGCAACAGCAAGCAGCAAGCATATATACAGCAGCAACAGCAAGGCAGCATCAGCTAGCAGCAGCAACAGCAAGGCAGTAGCAGCAAAGCAGCATGCACCAGCAAGGCAAAGCAGCACCAGCAGCATATATAGCACCAAGAAGCATATATAGCACCAGCAGCACTTAGAAGCATATATAGCACCAGCAGCACTTAGAAGCATATATAGCACCAGCAGCACTTAAAATTTGCTTGATTGTGTGATGAAGGAAAAGGATCAATCCAATCCCTGCCTGTTCAGATTTGTTAAATTACATGCATGCTCTATTTGATCTGCCCATATACATATACTCCTACTAAGATACTGCTAGGAGCTACGCATGAACAAAGCTTCACTATCCATTGTTAACACATTGAAATAGTTAGCCGTGAAAACTAAGCAAAGAACCAGGGAAAAAGGGTGGCTGCGGATCAGGCATGCTAAAGATTCAGAGGCGATTATGGACAATTCAGATGTGCTTCTAAAGGTTTAGCCATGATGAAGATAAGCCGGCCCCATTCTCTTCAAATATAACAAGCCAAGCTATCTAGTCTTTGTCTAGAAACAAAATTTGTTTGGACACATGTATAAATGAGTTAGGGTGACCATCTCAAAGACTAGCTTTGCTTATCAATTCATGTGCGAAAAGTAACACTTTGATGTTTTCCATATTACACTCACAACAGGAAACAATTGACAAATGACAATGGACAAACAAAAATGCATGGTACTGAAGATCCAGTGCATGAACAAGCAAGTTCAGTATATATTCAACAGCAGACCTAGAACTATAATAGTTGTACAACTAAATCAGGAATTTGTCAAGTTAAATGCTTTTTGCCATCGAAAGGTCCAGTGCACTCGGAAACATGGGCATAAGTAATATACACAGTCAGGCAAAATCGATATAATTTTACCCAAGTAGCACATGCTCATGCTCCTACAGCTTACCCGTAGAGCTATCTAGCATTGAATCCTAACATGCATGCACCTTCAATTCTTGCCTAGTGTTATTAAGTTTAACCTGAAATATGTCCAGTCCTATGAAAGTTTAACTGATGGCTTTGAAGGAAAACTTCTGCTTTGATAGGGAATCCTAACAAGGTTTATAATCGTGGGGTGGCCCTGGATCAGTACTGGGTACTGCAATCTATGGAGCTCCAGTTGCTGCAGCAGCAGCTACAGTATCAGCTTCTGCTGGTGCTGTACATTATGCACCTCTTGGACTAAGGAACAGGTGAGTTTTTTTCTCATTCTCAAACATCGCTGGAAAACTTATTGGTACAGCAATAGTTACAATCATCACAGGGGACAACTTAGTTTGCTTCTTGTCTTCCTGAATTCTTAAATTTGTTCATGTCTATCCACAACATACAGTAGATTCCTATCAACTTATTCTATGTAGTAGGTCAAGTGGTTAATTATGCAATTTGCTCTTTAGTTAGATGCATTATCAGTGCTGAACAATTTAAACTTGGCCATGGGCACTTAAGAGACCAAGTGCAAGGAGGCGGTGCTCACGTTCCTAGATCTAGGGCAGCACAAGCATACAAAGATCTCGAGCAGCTATTGCATAGATATAAAAGCATGCTAAGACACACAAAGAACCCTAACACGGAGTCGGCTCACATACCTAGACCTGGAGCAGCAACTGATCACTGCAAGGACTAAGACATGACTAGAGAAACCAAACAAGGAGGGGAGAAGGAGTAGAGCGGGCTAACCTTCGTTGAAGGAGAAATGCAATCGCGACCGCCGGCGTAGGGGACAGGAGATTTGTAGCGGGGAAGATCTTGCGAGAAGAGGAAGTACGCCGAGGGAGAGGGGGAAGAAGGTGGACGCGAAGCTCCTGGCCGCCGGAGATGTAGATCGGAGAGGGAGGGGGCGCGCGGCGAGATGCAATTTTTTGGGGATTGAAAGGGGACGGCGCGGGGAAGGAGGCTAGGGCAGGCCCCACCTGTCAGCATCCGTGGCGTACAGACGAGCTGTACGCCTCCGGTGCGGACATACCCGAGGCGTACAACATAGGTGTACGCCTCCGATGCTGGCATGTGGGGTCGGCCACTTAACAGGGTGCGCGGCCCACCTGTCAGAACCCGTGGCGTACATCTATCCTGTACGCCTCGGGTATATCCTCGCCTGAGGCGTACAGAAATCCTGTACGCCACGAATGCTGACTAGTGGGACCCACCAATTTACTTTCTTTTCTTTGTTTATGTTAGTTTATTACCTAATTAGATTAACTTGTTTTCTTTTCTTTTATTTTCCTTTCTTAGTTTCTTTTCCTTTCCATTAATTCCTGATTTCATAGGGATCGCGTCATTTCATGCGGATCGCGCGGCGGCGTCATCATTTCATGTGGTCTCAAATCGGACGTAACTAATTCAAAAAAATCAAAAAAATATGAGACCTTCGCACGGCGTCATTTTATGTGACCTAGACGCGGGAAAAAAATTCAAATCTTGAGAAAAAATGTTTGACAGAAAATCCCTTCACAAAAATGACCTATCACGTTCGAGGTTGCACGACTTTTAGGTTAAATGAGCTAGATTCGGCTCTGAGCATGGCATAGTTTGTCGTAACGAGGCCATATTGGACACGCGCGTGGCCGTCGGGATGGCGAGTATCGCCACGGAGGCCAATTTTCGTTTCGACCGACGAAAAGTGCTTTTTCCATTTTCGGAGTACCGAATTAGGGTTTTTTTGTGAAGCGGCTACGGAAACGTGAAATCAAAAGCTGGGAAAAACACCACACATAAATATTAGACCACATGGGATACGCATATGAGCTCTCGTTTTATTACGGCAGCCTTTGGGGGTTATTTTTGGATTTTGCGCAAGTTTCTGCCGATTTCGCTGGAACCGGAGTGGTTTTGCACTTTAGCGCTAAAATGTAAACGTCCTGATTTTTTGCAAAAATCATTTTTGGATTCGTAATACGTCATTTCTTCACTAAGTAGGTGGCGGAAAAACGAGACTCCGCACTGCCTGGGCGCGAGCGGTAGTTTTCGTGTGTCATCATTTCATGTGGTCTCAAATCGGACGTAACTAATTCAAAAAAATCAAAAAAATATGAGACCTTCGCACGGCGTCATTTTATGTGACCTAGATGCGGGAAAAAAATTCAAACCTTGAAAAAAAATGTTTGACAGAAAATCCCTTCACAAAAATGACCTATCACGTTCGAGGTTGCACGACTTTTAGGTTAAATGAGCTAGATTCGGCTCTGAGCATGGCATAGTTTGTCGGAACGAGGCCATATTGGACACGCGTGTGGCCGTCAGGATGGCGAGTATCGCCACGGAGGCGATTTTCGTTTCGACCGACGAAAAGTGCTTTTTCCATTTTCGGAGTACCGAATTAGGGTTTTTTTGTGAAGCGGCTACGGAAATGTGAAATCAAAAGCTGGGAAAAACACCACACATAAATATTAGACCACATGGGATACGCATATGAGCTCTCGTTTTATTACGGCAGCCTTTGGGGGTTATTTTTGGATTTTGCGCAAGTTTCTGCCGATTTCGTTGGAACCGGAGTGGTTTTGCACTTTAGCGCTAAAATGTAAACGTCCTGATTTTTTGCAAAAATCATTTTTGGATTCGAAATACATCATTTCTTCACTAAGTAGGTGGCGGAAAAACGAGACTCCGCACTGCCTGGGCGCGAGCGGTAGTTTTCGTGCGTCATCATTTCATGTGGGTCCCAAATTCAAACCTTGATGACAATAATAATAAGTGTGTGATACATCAGTACATCGATCAATACAACCAACATCATCATCATACAACATAAAAGATACAGACAACATCATATAAGGCGTACATCTCAGCGTTTGACAATCTTCTTGCCTTTTTTATTCGCCGCTGAATAATTTAGCCCCACATCATGACTTCTTCTTTTGAATGGCAGACCTTGCTTGGGTAGTGTCGTCCTGCTTCTTCTAGTGGTGCGTGGTGTGTTGTCTTCATCATCATCCTCCATCGGGTCACCGTACTGATCGAAGTCTTCCTCGTTGGCGACGCCATCCATTCCAATTATGTTCCTCTTGCCTCTCCTCACGACAACACGACTAGGCTTTGCTGGGTCGGTTATGAAGAAGCATTGGGTCACATGCTTTGCCAATACCCATGGCTCATTTTGTGCGGTAACGTTTGCACCGGCGGTCACTGTTTTTGCTTCTGGTATAACCATGGTGGTAAACCCACGTTCTTCTTTTACGACACTCTTAGCCCATCTGACACGAAACATCGGGACCTTCTCTCCTGAGTAGTTAAGCTCCCATATCTCCTCTATCCTTCCGTAGTATCTTAGCTTTACGTCACCGGTGTAGGACTCCATCGTTACCCCTGAGTTCTGGTAATCACTATTTTTGTCCTTTGACTCAGTGTAGAATGTGTACCCGTTGATATCGTATGCTTCATAAGTCATGAGGTTGGGCGCGGGGCCATGCGACAAGGCGAATAAGAGTTTATTTTCGTCAGAGTTCATCGGTGGGGGCTTAGCCGTAAGCTGCTCTTTGATCCATTGCGCGAAAGAGGAGTTGTGCTCTCTGAGTATTTCTCCTTCCGTTCTCTGGCTCAAGTAATTCGCCGCAATTATGGTTTTGTGCTTTGCAAGCCAAGGATCGACCATTTGAATGTGTTGTAGCACTACCAAGTTGGCCCTATCAAAGTCTGCGCGCCTGCCAGAGTAGCCCACATGCAGTTCACTCCGGCCAGTTTTGTGACCAACTCCATTGAGCCTGTCAAGGTGCTTGTTTCCGGGCAAACCAACAGGGTTTTTGACTTCTAGATAATTTGTGCAGAAAGAGATGCATTCTTCGGTAAGAAAGCCTTGGGCGATGCTTCCATCCGGACGGGCTCTGTTACGGACATATCCTTTGATTACCCCATTCATCCTTTCGAACGCCATCATGTTGTGAAGGAATGGCGGCCCGAGATGGACGATATCATCCACGATATGGACCAACAGATGAACCATCACATCGAAGAATGCGGGTGGGAAGTACATCTCAAGCTCGCATAGAATCACAACGATCTCCTCCTGCAGCCGTGCGAGTCTCCTCCGGCTGATCGACTTGCGAGAGATGGCGTCGAAAAAGTTGCAGAGGTCAGTCAGCGTATCCCGGACGTGCTTGTCCATTATACCTCGGATTGCTACCGGAAGTATCTGCGTCATCATCACGTGACAGTCGTGCGACTTCATCCCGCTGAAGTTTTGTTTATTCGGGTCTAAGTATCTGCTTATCAGCCCTGAGTAACCAAAAGGCACCTTGACTCCTAGAAGGCATTTGAACAACTGTGTAACCTCAGCCGAACTTAGAGTGAAGCAAGAGGGAGGACAGTAGTAGTCCTTTTTTACCATCATCCTTTGTTGACCTTCCGTCGATGTCTCCTGAGTAGCCTCGTTATTCTTAACCCTTTTCCGCTTGTGGACTTCTTCCGTCTCTTGAGGAGGTTTACTTACTTGAAGATCATGTCTGATATTCAGATCTATCAGGTCCTGTCTTGCTTTTGGCCCATCTTTGGTCTTGTCCGGCATGTTGAACAGAGTGGCAAGCAAACTCTCACACACGTTTTTCATGATATGCATGACATCAAGGCAATGAGGCGTACCGAGGATATGCCAGTATGGCAAGTCCCAAAACACGGACTTTCTTTTCCATACCCCAAGTAGCGGTGTTGGCTCCTTTTTCTTCTTTCCTGACGCAGGGCACTCTACCCAGTCGTTTAGCAACGTCTGGATTTCTTTTCCGCTCCTCCTACGTGGAGGTCCTCGGAGCTCGTCTTCACCATTGAATAGCTCTCCACGCCTTCTCCACGGGTCTTTCTTGTTGGCTAGCCACCTTCGATGCCCCACGTAGACGGTTTTGGAAGACCCGGGAAATTTCTTAAGCTGTAACCACGTGGTATCATCCATGCACTTCACGCATGCATTGTGTCCGTGACACACCTGGCATGCGATATACCCGTAGCCGAGATAGTCCTGCACCGTCGTGAGCAGCACGGCTCTCATAGGGAAATAGTCTCCCGCGGCGGCGTCCCATGTATTGACCCCTGCAGTATTCCATAACGTGTCTAGGTCATCTTTTAGTAGCTGGAGATACAGATTCAGGTCATTCCCTGGCTGTTTAGGCCCTTGAATTAGGATGCTCATGTGTATGTACTTCCTCTTCATGCACAACCATGGTGGGAGGTTGTATATCCATACAAACACGGGCCATGTGCTATGCGTGCTGCTCTGGCTCCCAAACGGGTTGAGTCTGTCCGTGCTCGCACCCAACCTGATGTTCCTTGGCTCGGTCCCGAAACTACGATATTCAGCATCTAATGCTTTCCACTGGGTTGCATCCGAAGGGTGTGTCAACACCACATCTTCATCTAGCTTCTTCTTTCGATCATTCATAACTGCCACCTTTCTTTCAGCGTGCCAGCGCATCAACCTCGCTTCCTTGGGGTCCGCAAAGTACCGCTGCAAGCGAGGAATGAGCGGAAAGTACCACACGACTTTTCGAGGAGCTTTTTCGCCTTTTTTCTTGTATCGTGCAGCATTGCACACTGGGCATGTGGTCTTGTTCGAGTCCTCTTCTTTCCGATAAATATAGCAATCGTTGATGCAAGCGTGATATTTCTCATGCGGTAAATCCAGAGGACACACGACTTTCTTGGCTTCGTCTAGACTACTAGGACACGTGTTCCCATCCGGAAGGCGATCATGCCAGTATTTAAGGCTCGTGTTGACACTTGCGTCGGTTCATTTGTATTTTGCCTTCATCTGAAGGACATCAAGCGCAACTTTTAAGCGGGTATCCTCCATGGTACAACCTGCGTACAATGGTGTAGTAGAGTCTATCTCTAGTTGCACCAGCTTAGCTTTCTCTCTAGCAGCACCTCTAGCGTCACCTGTCTTCCTAGCAAGCAGTTCTTGAAGATGAGGGTCATGCATGGCTGAAGTCAGCGGCGTCCGCGTGTCCTCGTCATCTACATGTTCTTCTTGATCATGATCTTCATTGGCATCATCATGTTCTTCATCAATATCGTCTTCTTGTCCCTCGTTGTTGTTGTTGTTGTTGTTGTTGTTGTTGTTGTTGTTGTTGTTGTTGTTGTTGTTATTGTTATTGTTGTTGTTGTTGTTGCTGTCTTCATGAACCTCATCCTTATTCCCATCTTCATCCATCCATTGAGTGTGGCCATCCATAAAACCACTCATCAGCAGGTGCTCCAGCACTTTGCCCGAAAAGGGGTTGAACAAGGTCCTTAGTTTGCATTTCCGGCAAGGACACCGTATCTCTTTAAGGTTGTTTTGGATCATGTCGTCCGTCGCATGGCTCAAATATCTAATCACGGTGCTTTCCTTCATCATGACCATTTTCACATGCACGGCATATATGCAAAAGAATAAGAAGCATATGGTGGGTTGTCATTCAAAATTTCGGCATGACCTTCCTACAAATAAGACCGATGCCGAGAGCCAATTTTTTGTCGAAATGGAAATGAATCAACATTTTGCCAAAAAATCGGCAACTCATTTTCAAGTCATCAACTTCCAATCAAAAACTCAATGCAAATTCACATATATATAGAATCAATTACATCGTCGCATGCATGCAACGCACACATAATTTTTCCCACAAATTTCCATATTACAATATCTACTTTATGCATCCTCCAAGCAAATTATAGTCACCTATTAGATAGGTAACCGGATATATGCCGATGTTAACCGGGCGTGGCTTGCCGATGAGCGGAGACTTCTAATTAGTACACCTAGATCTAGATCTAGATCTAGATCTAGATGAGCTCTATGGAGAGATCCACATATACAACTACATATGGAGACAAGGAGGGAGTGATTTTGTAGATATAATGATAAAATATTGGTCTAATTGGTTAAAAAGAGTGATATATATGTGAGAAATAGGGCGGAGAGGAAGGAGAGTTCGAGCTAGGAGGGGGAATGAATGTTGTGGCTGTTTTGGTAGGTGGGAGAGGCTGGCTGTGTTAAAAGGGTTAGTGCCAGGTTATCAGTGGCGTACAGAAACATGCACGCCTCTGCTACATCACGCAGCCGTGGCGTACAGCACTAGCGTACGCCACGGATAGGTTTGGTGGGACCGGGTTGCGACAGGGCCGACAGCAACCTGAGGCGTACAAGGAGTTGTACGCCACTGATATAGCATGTATCCGAGGCGTACAAGGTGTCTGTACGCCACGGATAGTTTTGATGGGCCCAGCTTGTGCCAGGACCACTACCATCAGAGGCGTACAGCTATCCTGTACGCCACGGATAGAGCCATATCCGTGGCGTACAGCATAGCTGTACGCCTCTGATGTGGTGCCCCGACAGCCCGATCCCACCCTCCAAATTTTCTATGGCGTGCACCATTTGTGTACGCCACGGCTATGGCCACAGCCGTGGCGTACACTTTTCCTGTACGCCTCCGCTAGGTAGCCGTGGCGTACGGATTTTTGTGTACGCCTCTGATAACCATTCCTCCTATGACCTATTTCCTAGTAGTGATGCATACGATAAGCTGGCGCTGCTCATCCTGGTCGCCGTCAAGAACAATCACTACTACTTGTTCAGAAGTTTGTCTTGAAAAAAGAATCGGCTCAAAAACAGAAGCAATATTCCAGTACTAGTTCAAGACTGTGTGGCTGATTCAACTTTCCAGTACTAGCTAAGAAAGTCGAGATAAACCCAACAACTGAGATGCAATATAGCGACAGGACGAACCACAGCGGCCTTCGCGGTGTCGGATGGGGCGGTGCAGCCGAATTTCGGCGGCGCCTTCGAGGTCAGGGCGAAGCAAACGAATTCCAGCGGTGGCCTTCCACCTGGCCGACGGGGCGGAGTGGCCGCCTTCGCAGTCGCGGACAGAGCGGAGTGGCCGCCTTCGCGGTCGGCGACTAGACAGAGCAACTGGGGCGTTGATGCTGCACCACCGCTGCCCACCCAAAACGTGAGGGGACAGGAGTGTCTTGGATTCGCATCGACCCGACATGTTTCGAGTAAATTAATTCATGGCGAGTGCTGTTTCATACTATAGGTGAAAGAAAACAATACCGAGACAACTTGTAGAAGGTCATGTGTATGGAAGACTGGAACGCTCCTGCGACCCGCGGGCGCCCCGCGCCTGCGCCCGACGCCGCCCCTCCAGCGACCCCGCCCACCGTCGCCGCCGCTGCGGTAGCCCTGCCCTGCCTGCTGCCCCCCCCCCCGCGCAGATCCCGGCTGGATTCATGCCCAAGGTACTCCCTGACCCCTCCGCCCTTGTGGTCGCAGATCTGGATCGCCGTCCGCCCCGTCCTGCGCCGCCGCCGCGGCCAGCTGTCGCTAGTGACATCGAGGAAGTCCCCGAGTCCCCGTCATTGCTTCTGCAGCGGTCGCCCGCCCGGGAGCCACCTGGGCTTGCCTCGACTCGTTTCAATGCGGCGGGAGGTTGGTCGGGGCTTGCCCGCGCCTTCAATGCTTCCCCAGCGGGTTCTGTACGACCTCCATCACCTCAAGCTCCTTCAAGCTGCTCTGGGCTCGAGGCGGAAAAGACGCGGCATGGCTCCGGGTTGCATCCGCCGCGCCGGGCGGCTTTGCCTTCATCGCAGCGCGCCTTCAATGCCGGCCAGCGACCGCCTCCTCCAGCCTGGCTGCTGGGTCGCTGCTTCCGCTGCCTCTACAAAGGGAGGTGGAACCACCGGGCAAGCGAATGCAGGGAGCCCATAAAGTGCAGGCGCTGCTTCCGCTCTGGGCACCGTGCTTTTCACTGCCACCACCCCGCTGAGCCAGAGCCCAGGCCGTCGACGGTCTCTTCGTCCCCTGCGCGTCGTCCGGCCGCCGCCGCGCCGCGGCAGCTCCCTTCTCTGCCGGCGCCGCCCCAAGCTGCTGCGACTCCTTCACGCCCGCCGCTTCCTCTCGGCGCCATGCCTCGCCTCCCTGCCATCGTGCGCACCCCCGAGAGCTTCGCGGTCATCCACGCCACGGCGGAGATGAACAACGAGGCTGCGAGGATGCTATCTTCGGCGGCGTACGCGTGGTTTGAGCGCGAGCCATCCCGTGATCCCCGGGGCTCCCTGGCGCGCGCCATCGCCGCCACCTTCGGCGCCTTGCTGGAGGACGTCACCGTCACCGAGCATTACCCTGAGCCATTCCTCGTCAGGTTCAAGTTCCCGCACCACCGTGCGGCCGCTGTGGCTCGTCATGATTTCCTGTTTGAAAGTTTGAAGGTGCAGGTGCGTCCTTGGCGTCTGGAGGACAACGCCGAGCAGGTCTCGCTCCAGCAGCATGTGCGACTCTGCATCGAGAACATCCCGCTCTATGCGTGGAACGAGAGCTCAGCCCAGCAGGCGATCGGGAGCGCCTCCTCCTTGGACTACATTGAAGACCAGTGCAAGACTCGTGAGTACACCAAGGCGCTGTGTGTCTGGGCGTGGGTCGAGCGCCCGGCTCTGGTGCCGCTCGTTGGCTGGGTCACCTTGCCAGGCCCAGCGGGTGTGCCGGGCGTCCCAGAACGCGGTCGGCGCGGTCTACGGCGCCGGTGCATCGTTCACCTGGACATCGTCGAGGACCTGACCGTTGAGGACGCGCCAATGCCTGGCCGTGGTGAATGGAGGTGGGGCTACCTCGATGGCGAGCGCGCCATGCGGGACAGGACGGAGCGCATCGAGGACCGCCGTGACGACCGGCGCGACAGGGACAGACGCGACGACGAAGAAGACCGTGACCGCAACGGCCGCGGCCGGGTGCAGTCTAGAGGCTGGCGTGAGACGCTGCGTCGCAGCCTCTCGCGCAACGGGAGGCGACAGGACTCTGGCTCCAGAGACGCACGCCAGCGGGATCGTTCGGGCAACCGTGATGGCAGGCGGCGTCGGGCTGCTGGCGCGGCTGCCGAGGCTGGCGGGCCTTTGCTGCAGCTGGCCGGGGCAGCTCAACCGCCGCTGCGGCCGGACCACGTGCTTCCGCAGCTACGGGTGTTGGGCATGCCTGGGCCTGAGGCAACTGCCGTCGCTGCTCGCCTGGCTGCGGCCTCCGCGGCCCTTGCTCCGGCTGCTCGTGGGCGTCGTGGCCGTTCGCGCGTGCGCTCGGCGTCTCCAAGCCTGAGCAGGCGTCGCTCCAGGGCGGCTGGCACACCACCGGGCTCTCCTGATCCTCGGGGCTCTCCGACGGCGGTGTGCCCGTCCTCGTCTTCTTCCAAAGGCAGTTGCCCGCCAGTTCTACTGCTCACGCGGGGTCTCAGCCCATCGTCCCCAGCAAGGATTGCCTTCTCGCCCATCTCCATCGAGGACGCCAGCGCGCAGGCACGGCGCGCTCTCAACCTGATCGCGCCCTTTGCTTCCACCATCTCCAGGCCACCGGGGTTCGACTCACCGCTCCAGCAGCAGACCCCGCCGTTCCTTGGGGCTCACTCCGCCAGCCCGTCGCCGAGCTCTGCCTCAGCTGCTCCTCCGCTGGCGCCGCTGTTTGCAGAGGCCATCAGGCCTCTGCTCTCGCCGCCGATGTCCTCCCCGCCCATCCGCCCCACCAACCGCCGGAAGACGCTGGCGGGGATGACGACGGCTAGAGCCCCTGGTCAGGGCTTCACGCTACGGAAGACAAGCAAGCGGATCAAGGCGCAGCGCAAGGCCAAGCCGGTCGCTGCGGCAGCTGAGACCCTTGTCTGCCGTGGCTTGGGCATCATCCAGGACGGCGAGGTGATTATGGAGCTCGCCTTGCAGGAGTTCGCGCGCCGCTTTGAAGGACAAATCAGTGATGATGTGTTCGAAGCCCTGCGTGCTCTCTTCAAGGTGGCCTCGCCTGATGAGGAGGAGATCGAAGACGCCATGATCAACCTTGGTGGCGCCACTGGCCTTGAGCTGGAAGAGAGGATCGATGATGTTAATGTCTGATGCAAGCTCTCCTGCCCGTGTTCTGAGCTCCATCTGTTTCCCAATGTTAGAACGTCACCTGTCATCCGTTAGCCGTCGTTGTGTCTTTGTGTGCCTCTGTTTAGGTCTTCAGACCATCTCGTTTCTGCTACTGCTGTACTCAGCTGGAAACTGTGTTATGCTGTATGTCCTGTGCTATGTTATATCATCTGTGTCTGTTTGCAATCTGTTGAGGGGCCTTTCTAGTTTAAATGATTGAGCAAACTCTCAACTTTCTGGGATGGAATGTTAGGGGCCTGAACGACCAAGACCAAAAAGATACAGTCCACGCAACAATCGCTGATTCGTCTTGCCACATTATTTGTCTGCAAGAAACCAAGCTCGAGTCAATCTCAGCTTTCGAAGCGAGCTATATTGGGGGATACCGGCTTAGGAGCTTTGCGGAACGCCCGGCGATTGGCACTAGGGGGGGCATCCTTTTGCTTTGGGATGAGTCGGTGGTGCATGTCTCCAACATTCAAACCTCCGAATTTTGCTTGTCGGCGGATGTACACCCTTTGGCCTCCAACAATGAGGGTGATTTTAAAATCACGGGGGTCTACGGCCCTACGGCTTCCAACCGCAAGGACGATTTCTTTGCAGAGATCATTGCCCACAAGCCTCCGCCTGGGGTGCGTTGGCTTGCTTTAGGGGACTTCAACCAAATTCGAAGAGCTAGGGATAAAAATAAGGGCAACATTAATCGGAGCCGTATCAACCGCTTTCGAGCCGCGCTTCAATCTTGTGAGCTCAAGGAAATCCATCTCCAAAACCGGCGTTTCACTTGGACCAATGAAAGACAAAACCCCACCCTTTGCAAGCTTGATGCCTTCTATTGCAACTCCGAATGGGATCTTTGCTTTGACTCACACGTTCTCAATGCTTTATCATCCTCCTTGTCGGATCATTGTCCCCTTTTGCTTGCCGATGACCAGGGACCCCGAAGGCCCCGTACCTTCAAGTTTGAGAATTTTTGGCTAAGGGTTCCGGGGTTTAAAGATGTGGTTGCCAAGACGTGGAATGCTCCATCCGTTCACGTGGAGCCGTGTCAATTACTCTTTCATAAACTAAGGCTTACGGGCAAGGCGTTGGCTTCTTGGAGCCGCGGGATCTTCTCCAATTCCAAGGTCCTTTTGCACGCCGCTTTGCTTGTCATTCTACACCTCGATATGGCCCAAGAGCGTCGTCTCCTTAGCTTCAACGAGGTGCATCTTCGGGCGTGTCTCAAGAGAAAGGTCATCGCCCTTGCCGTAGTCGAGAGGGCTAGGAAAAAGCAATGTGCGCGCATTGCCAACATTAAAGAGGGGGACGCCAACACAAAATTCTTCCACATGCGTGTTAATGCCCGAAGGCGCAAGAATCATATCCATCGTTTAAAGCACAATCATGGGTGGGTTACCGATCATGTCGATAAGGAGGCGGCCATCCATGAGCATTTCTCTTCGGTTTTGGATAAAGGGGCCACTCGTTCGCTTGACTTCAATTGGGGAGAGTTGCATTTAGAGATGTCGGATTTGCATTGCCTTGGCGACCCCTTCTCGGAGGAAGAGGTTAAATTCGCTATCCAACACATGCCTAGTGACAAGGCCCCGGGACCCGATGGGTACTCCGGAGCTTTCTTCAAGTCGTGTTGGGAGATTATCAAAGTGGATCTTATGAGGGTCATTCATCTGTTCGGGAATCTCCATGCGGAGAACTTGCATTGGTTAAACTCCGCAAATGTGGTCCTTTTGCCTAAAAAAGAGGGGGCGGAGGAGGTAGCCGACTTCCGGCCTATTAGCTTGATTCACGGGGTTGCAAGAATCAATTCTAAGATGCTCGCCATTCGCCTCGCTCCTTTCATGAACGATTTGGTCTCCAATGCGCAAAGTGCTTTTATAAAAAAGCGGAGCATACACGACAACTTCCTATACGTCAAGAACCTTGCTACAAGATTCCACAAATCTAGGATCCCGGCTTTGCTCCTCAAGCTTGACATTCGTAAAGCGTTCGATTCCATAAGTTGGGAATATATGCTTGATCTACTTCAACGGAGAGGCTTCCCTCCGAGATTTCGTGATTGGGTTGCCGCTTTATTCACCACCGCCTCCTCGAGGGTTTTGCTAAATGGCATTGCGGGTGTTCCTATCTTGCATGGTCGTGGTCTTAGGCAAGGGGACTCGCTCTCTCCGCTCCTTTTTGTGATCGCCATTGACCCGCTTGCTCAAATCTTGGAAAGGGCTTCTCATCTTGGCTTGCTTCATAAGCTGCGGGGGAGAGGCACCATCTTGCGCACCTCTCTCTTCGCGGATGACGCCGCCGTTTTTGTGGCGCCTATCAAGGAGGACCTCCAAAATTTGGCGCTTATTCTCCACCGTTTTGGGATTGTCACCGGTCTTTGCACCAACTTTAACAAGAGCTCCGTTGTGCCTATTCGATGTGGGAACATTGACCTCGAGGACGTTCTTGAGGGTATTCCGGTGGCTCGGGCGTCTTTCCCGTTGCGCTACCTTGGCCTTCCTCTCTCGGTGTGGTGCCTTAAGAGAAGAGACTTTCAACATCTCGAAGATAAATGTGCTAGTAAGTTGCCGTCGTGGAATGGAAAGTATGTGAACATGGCCGGGCGGACTTCTCTTGTCAGATCGGTCTTGGCCTCTCAAGCTATTTATCACTTGACCCCGTTAGCCATTCCCCCGGGCACCCTTAAATACATCAATAAGGTCGAGCGCGCTTTCCTTTGGGCGGCAAAGGAAACCACCACGGGTGCCAAATGCAAGGTTAATTGGGAGGCCGTTTGTCGCCCTAAAGCTCTGGGAGGGCTTGGAGTCTTGCATATGGACAAATTTGCGACGGCCCTTCGCTTAAGATGGCCATGGTTCGAATGGAAGGACCCAAATAAGCTTTGGGTTGGATTGGGTAATCCATGCTCCGAGGATGATATGAACATCTTTTACGCCGCCACTACTATCACCCTTGGGAATGGGAAGAAGACTCCTTTTTGGGATGCGCCTTGGCTTAATGGGCGTGCACCTAAGGAAATTGCGCCAAAGATTTTTGAATCCTCTAAGAGAAAAAAGTGTAAGGTGGAGCAAGCCATCGCCAACGGGAATTGGATTGCAAGCATCACCATCGACAACACCTTCTCCGAAACCCACCTTGCCCAATTCATGGAGCTCTGGCAACTCGTCAACGGTGTGCAACTCCAAGCCGGGGTGGAAGACTCAATTGTTTGGAAGTTGACGGGTAATGGGCAATACTCCGCGGCATCGGCTTACAAGCTTCAATTCCTTGGGCTTGTGCAATCCGCCATGAACAATATCGTGTGGAAGGCTTGGGCCACTCCAAAGGCCAAACACCATGCGTGGCTTGCCTTCCAAAATAGACTTTGGACGGCCGATAGATTGGAGAAGAGAGGTTGGGCAAATTGTGGGCTATGCCCGTTGTGCAAGCAATCTACGGAATCAACGGATCATCTTTTTGTCCATTGCCGTTTCACCGTGAGGCTTTGGGAGTTTCTCATTGGTTGGCTCGGGCTCCAAGGTCTTCATCCAAGAGCTTGGGCAACCCTCTCTATCAAGGAGTGGTGGACTTTATTGGCGGACGGGATAACGCCGCATCGGAAGGCGTTGGCTACTCTCACGATGCTCGCCGTGTGGGAGATTTGGAACGAGCGCAACGCTAGGGTCTTTCGTAATAAGCAATCCCCCTCCTTTGTAATTTTCGATAGAATTAAGACGGAGGCACGTCTTTGGGTGCTCGCGGGGGCGAAAAAGTTGGGTAATATTATGCCGGGAGAGTAGGACTTTGGAACGGGGGGTTTCGTTGTGTAAACTTTCTTGTAAACTTCTTCTTAATTAATCGATAGAGGCAAAGCTTTTGCCCCCGTTTCAAAAAAAAAACAATACCGAAGGGCGAGCTAGTATATATGGTACTGGAAGGCATCATGAGTTCATCAAATATTTGCATAGCCCACCCTCAAAAATGTGATCCATCGATTTTCATACAACTATGAAGTATATTTTTTTTCGATAAAGGAAATATATTAATATCAAGACGATACCAAATACACCGAGTGTATACGAATAAATAACTGGAAGCCTTGCATTTTTGCTGATTGTGGCCAGGATTTTGCGGGGATGTCGTTAACACACAGTTGATGTGTGGAAGCATCTTACCTGCTCCATGAAGAATCCTGGCAATATGCAGGTTTAGTGTATTCAGCCTGTTTCGCATGCTACTCCCTCCGTTTGGAAATATAAGATGTTTCAGTTTTGTAAAGTGGGTGTATCTAGACATCTTTTAGTGCTCGAATCTATACATTAAAAGATGTCTAGATACACTTACTTCACAAAGTTAAAACATCTTATATTTCTAAATGGAGGGAGTACTTCCCAACAGATCAGCGACTTTTGGAGGTCGAACTTCTATATGTTTGCTAAATCGGGAGAGGAGCCCACTGAAATGGAGGCAATACTAGTGAAAACGAAAGTGGAAGTGTAGATGTTGTGGAAGCGAATGCCACATTTTCAGCGCAGAACTTCATCTAGTCTGGCATCTAAAGCAATCGAAATGGAAATCCAATCTAGACGGAGATTCACGAGGTAGCATCGAAGTGTGCCCCAGAGCACAAGCACGCTTCTAAAAAAAGCTGTGCATTAATTCGTCCATAATATCCAAATCAAATGCAAATAACTCAAGGTTATTTCCAGGTTTCATGTTTCGTGAATATCTCCTTTCATTTCCAAGCTGGGCAAAAATAATAAACATAACTACTTTCTTTAGATTCAAGCAATGCTATTTTAGCTTCCGACTTTTCTTTATTGCACGCAACATGTCAATGAATATTTATTGCGGGCAAAAGACTCATTCTAATGTCTATACACGATATTTTTTTTCTAGGTGTGTTTGAAGTTAGCTACCATGTTTGACCATATGTAACCCGATGGGAAAGCACCATGGCGATGCCATATTGAACTTTTTTATTCTAAACATTTTTTAAATCTCAAAATTTCTCAAACTAGAACATTTTTAAGATTTCAACATTTTTAAAGTCTAATATATTTAAAGTTTGAATATCTTTCAAATTGGAGCCAATGAAAGTCGGAAAATATACTCCCTCCGATCAGAAACAAGTGTCGGTAACTTAGTTTAAACTTTATACAATATTATTACAAAATCACTGACACTTAATTCCAGTCGAAGGGAGTAGCTTTTATTGGGATGCATCAGAGCACCCGTGAAGTGGAGCGCTACAAGCGGGAGCACTTCACTCGCGCACTGAGCGATGTATAGGAGGCCCTGATAACTTTTCAGGCAAAAATAATCAGCGAAATCTAGGGCCAAAAGAATCTAAAAGGTGAACATGGTGGCCTTTTTGTTTTTTCGTTGGAAAATCCGCCGGCTCCATGTAATATCCTTTTTGGGGCCAAAAGTTGGGCCTTACAATAACAATACCATTGAAATATCTAATTTATCCATCCCTCAAAAATAAAATTCAAATTTATATGAGCGTTAAAAAATAATTTGAATTTACCCACTCTATTGAAAAAAAAAGATTTCTCTACTTCCTAGAGGTACCATAAAATAACTCAACGTGAGTGTCCTTTTTTATGGGTAAACGGCGAGTGTCTGAAATCGATGTTGTGAGATACATGTGCTACAATTCATGACTACATAAATAGTTGGAATTGAAAGGACTCGAGTTTCCAAATCTAAGAGGTTGAGTTAAAATAAATGCATGTATTATTGTTATATACACATATATACGAACTGGATGACTCGGCAGGTCTAGTTCAATATATTGTGATCTCTCTTGGCACACGAAAGAGAGCAAGTAGTAGAAGTAGGTGGCAGATGAACTCTCATTTCTTTACAAGGCGACATGGATCGATGAATTTTTTATGAACATCAAGTATCTTGCGGCTCGCTATGGGTGAGCTTGGGAAGCATTGGGAGCTCACATATTGGTTCGAAATATCCTCCATGTAACCTATTAAACCAGTGAGCAATGCACAGCGAGAACATCATCGCACACCGCACTTGTTCAAACGAGGATTCTAAAAATTGATGCCAAAGTGTGGAAAGAATGCTTCATCACCGATATATAGAACGGAGGATTATCTCGGCGGCTTGGCCATACCACGTTTGAAGGCATACAGGGAGGGTATTGGCTAGATTCAATAGCTCAATCACAATCAGAGAAGCATATCTAATATGCATGTAATGATGTACCGTTGACAATATCAATCCTCTACATACCTTTGTATACATGAGTATATTTTCTGGTTTACCATTTAGATTTCCTCTCACAATTCAAATTCGTTTTGTTTGAAGAACTTGCATGCAAATTGATCAACCGCGCAGTATACAGAAAGGTTAGAGATGTACAACTTTGGGTCGTAGCGATCATGCATGGATGATGCAATTCTTCATGTTCACGTTGCAGCAATGCATTGACGTCCTTATGAGCGACAGACACGATGGCCGACACTTTGGTAGAAAATGGACAGCATATAGCATGCTCACAACACATGTACGAGCTCCTTGATTTGTCCTCCACTACTTGCATCTACCGGATCGATTGAGAGAGAGAGAGAGAGAGAGAGAGAGAGAGAGAGAGAGAGAGAGAGAGAGAGAGAGAGAGAGAGAGAGAGAGAGAGAGAGAGAGAGAGAGATGTCCATCGCGTGATTGGTGGGCACGTAGTGATTTGAGAAATCTCTAAACATTTTTATCAATGGGTTTAGGCGGGCAAGAACGTTACCAGCATGTTTGTTACTAGTGACGTGATGCACACACGCCACTAGTAACATGTACAAGTGGCAACATATCAGTGGTGTTCCACAATCCACATACACGCCACTAGCTAGTAGCAATTTCTTCATACCACTAGTAGGCTATTATGCACTAGTGTATACAAATTGAAGCAACTGGTATTTGAATCCCGTGATCTTGATATGACTATTTGGTGCTACTGAATAGATTACATTTTTCACAGCATATATGTCTATGTCTGCAATTGTTGAGTGCATGTACCACTCGCTGCATTTAGTTTTGATTTTTTTATCATGCAATTTAGCACCAGCGGTGCTAAGCTACAAGTTTTTCTCTTAATTTTGTAATTGGAAGTTAATTAGTCAAGTTTTCCAACACAAATTGTGGCAACACAAACAGACCAAAAATAGCACTATTTATAACTTTGAGGCAAAAATAACATAGACGGTTGAAATTAGATTAAATATATAGAATATATAATCTTATTATTAGAGGTATTTTCTTAGTAAACCTAATCAAATTAACTAAGAAAACCATTTCAATATGCTCCAACGCAATTTTCCTTCTCTTTTATTTTAACTTAGACCTTGATGTGGTGTTATTACTACCTCAGTTTTGAAAAATAAGATGTTTTAGTTGTTTTAATATGGACTAGATACACACTAAAATTGATAGATACGCTAAAATATGCCTAAATACATGTCATTCTAAAAGGCTAAAACATCTTATAATTTGAAATGGAGGAAGTAGCATTGTGTGTCACCTAATTAATGATTGACTACACGTTTGTACATGCTGGACAATTGCAAGGGCTTGTCATTTGACTTGGGACTATAAGAACACCAACAAAAATCTCACACTCAAAGCCACTACATTATTTTATAGTGAGTGTTTCCTCATACTGAGCAAGAAGAACAACCTAACGAGCTATGGTACGTTGGCTTGGAAGACATCAGGAGTTCTTGGAATGGGTAAAGTTTCCACTCTTGAGAATGGGATATATTCGTGATAAGACCGGTTAGAACCAATCGTACATGAGTAAATAGCGGCCAACCTGATAGAAATAGTTGTGCATACCAGGAAGTCATGGAGTTATCATATTTACAGAATTTATGTGTGGGGGCATCATATATATCCCAAGAAACATCTCGGCTCCCTGCAGGATCTTGCAATCGAGGTGTGGAACACCATGTGCATTAAAGAAATAGTGTGGAAAATCTACATAAAAAGCCCACTCAAAATGGAAGGAAAATAGGGAAAAGAAAAGTGAAACTCTATCACCATTCTGTTTTGGTAGATTATGTGGGCGGAAAGAACGCTAGTGTTTTTAGTGCAACACTTAATTTGGTGAGATATCCCAAGCAATGTTAATGGAAATCCAATCTTGAAGTTTATGCGGATCTTAACCATAAAGATTGCTCGGTGAATCGATGATGGTGAAGATATCTGTAGCGTGTATGATGTGCTTGCTAAGAGTATGTTAAACAAGATAAGCATTCTTGATGCGTCTATAGGGCATCTCGGGGGTATGTGATATGTTCTTCCTAGTTGATAGAGGAAATTTATTGTTTTCCGGTCACAAGCCCCATTGACATGATCTTCATCCATTGTCAGATACGTAGGTGCTATGTGGAGGCTTTAGGTTTTTTGATGTATACACTTAGTCCATCCTTTATCGAATAAATAATAAAGAAGGCCGTGTGCATTTTTTTGATGCAGAGGTTGGGGAGTCATCCTCCATTTACAAAAATGTAAATAATGTTATGATCAATCAATGAAATCTCTCTTTCTTGCCAAAAAAAAAGTGAGAAGCCAAGTATAAGTTCAAGGAAAGAAATTATCCATGTCCCTACAATCAAACCGTTGACCGTGTGTTACAATCAAATATTATGAGGCATGCCCATTTTCTATTTCCCTCAATCATACGTTAATGGCAAGTTGATCACCAAAAATTGAGTTACTGATCCAAGCGTTTCACTACTCCTATGCCTACTTGCATATGTTGATGATGTTTTGTTTTTGACTTTTTGTCCTTTGGTAGAGGCATGCTTAACTTGATATGTAAACAAGAAATATATTCCCCTTTACCTAAAAGATAGCACGACATGACAGTTCTTTTACTTTTCATCGACCTTCAGAGTTCTGACTACCACATATTACTATGAAACTTCGGTAACACTTCCTGCTACTGCCGATCCACATAACGTTTTACTCAACAACTGACCAAACGAAAGTCAGGGGATAATAGATGGCCGTGCTGTTAGTTTTAGAAAAATTTCCTTGAAAAAGCAGCCAATGCGTTGCATTCCCGGCAAGGGTGATGGGCTTTCAATTTTGTCCTTGTAATTGTAATCTCCATTAGTTTCAAATTTCCCCAAACACCAGCTGTGCTTCATAGAGGCATGCACAAGTGTGTCGGTGGCCAATTGTGACATCATCCTTACCCACAAAGACCAATTTAACAAAAAAATTAAAATAAGTGATTTAGTTTTATCTAGATATAGATGTATATAGAGATATTTTAATTTGTAAATATATGCATATGTAGAAAAGATGAGTTACTTATTTTAGAAGAGGGGTAAGAGGCTTCAAATTCAATGGAGCTCACCGTGTCCATGGGCAACGCACGTGATACTCTCTTCTTTCACATGCTGCGAAATTTGTTCATTAGTTTTGATTATTTAATTATGGTGACCAGCCGGCTACAAGGGGTCAAGTGTGGCATCTGATACTCGTTCTCTTCTCTGCACTCACTCACTCACCTAGTCCACGTCGCTGGTTGGCACCCTCATTTCCGGTTTGTCCTTTGCGGACTTCTCAATCATCATTGTGAGGTTACGACATCATCTTTGTAATGAAAACCGAAGGTCGAAATGTCAAATGTTAGAACGCATTTCATTGGGTCTTGACGCCGAGCAGAGTCATTGTATATCAGGTCGGTAAATGCACACCGTAAATCAAGGCTCAAGTGGTCGTAGAAAACGACATGGCCGCGGCAGGGACGACCTCACAGTGCATATGTACGTTGGACTCCCCGGGTCTTTCGTCGTCGCAGCCGCGCGCGGAGCCAATGGCGGAGCAAGACACGAAGCTCCTCGTCGAGCGGCTGGTCGGCTTCACCGGCGATGACCACGAACGGTTCTTGCTCAAGATCAAGAACCGCTTCGAACGGTGAGGACTTGCGCCGTTCATATATACATCTCTCTTTGTTACGACAGTGTGTATAGTGCATACATGTAGAAGCTTCTTGATCCATGAATTTGCACGCAGCGTCGGGATGGAGCTTCCGACGATCGAGGTGCGAGCTCAGGGGCTGGCAGTGGAGGCGGAAGTCTACGCTGGGAGCAGGGCGGCACCCAACATCTTCAACTCCGCAACCAACATTTTTCTGGTATAATTCTTTTGCTAGTCCTGTATTGTTGTCGTTGTTGCATTTTTACTGAATATATATATGGATTCTATGTATCTTCTGCTTCTCACTTTCAGGACGCTGCGAACGCTTTCCATGTCTTACCAAGCAGCTGGAAAACCAAGCATACAATACTTCATGAAACTAATGCCATAATCAGGCCAGGCAGGTACGAACAGTTTAAGTGATCAATCTGAAACGGTTTGATTCTGTCGTTGGTCAGGTGCCTGAGAAATTATTTATTTTTTCAGTCAATAGATCTACTTTCTCATTTATTTTCTTCGGTCGATTGGTTGGTACACTAACGGTTTTCCCTTATTCGTTCTCTCATCAAGGATGACTTTGCTATTGGGATCTCCAGGGTCAGGAAAAACCACATTGCTCAAGTCTCTGGCTGGAAAGTTAGACTCGGGACTGAAGGTCAATATATTTCTTTAAGCTAGCTGTTTACTCTCTGTCATTACAACGTTTCCTAGTACGTTAAGTAGCTTAACGCGGTGTTGCTACTGATTAGCAGATTTTAAAATTTTCGTTTACCCCAAAACTGACTTCAGTGGTAGTCTGTAATCAAGACCTATTGTTTCACACGCACAAAAAAGGGGCTGTGATTTTAATGTAGGGGCAAATCCACAGCAATCTGTCCCAAAGCACACAAAGTTTGCTCCAAATTACAATAATTACTGGAATCCATTTCAAAGTTTTCCATGCTTAATCATTATCAATAATAAATATTGAGAGTATTGTTAAAACTGCGTATAGTATAGTATCAACAGTTTGTCATTGTTAATGTTCCAGAATATAAAATTCTTATAATGTTCTAAACTTCTGATACATAAACATAATATATTATGGTCAACCATGTTTACTGTAATACTACTAGCTTGTGAGTAGCACATGTTAATGCTTTCAATGATTTGACTATGCTAGTATGCTCAACCAAGAAAGATGTAAAACTCAGTAAACAATACTAGTACACCTGAAATAAATTCGTGGGCTTATCTGAACAAAAAAAATGTCCTGAAACCAACACAACCGCAGGTGTCAGGGAGAGTTACCTACAACGGCCATGGAATGGAAGAGTTCGTTGCTGCGAGGACAGCGGCGTACATATCTCAGGACGACCTCCACAACGGGGAGATGACGGTGAGGGAGACGCTAGCCTTCTCCGCCAAGTGCCAGGGCGTCGGTGACCGGCGCGGTAATAATTAACACCCAAAACTAGCCCTTTTTTAACAAGGAGCAACCCCGAAGGGCCTGGAAGCATTATATTAAAGATAAGCAGTGGAGGTACAAGTTATTACAAGGGACCCCATGAAATATAGGAACAACACATAGGTCCCTGGCAAAAGTAGGAAGGACCTCACTGAGAGATACAGTAAGCAAACCGATCCTCCTCTCTCACCACCGTCGAGCCAGAAGCAGAAGCCGGAACTACCGCCGTCGAGAACGGAGGCAGGGACGAAACCACTTGCCTCTGAGCCAACGAATGCCGCGGCAGCCAACCTCCGAAGGGGCCTCCGAGTGGAGGTTGAACTCATGCCGGAATCCTTTACCGGCAGCTTGATGGGCCTAATGGCCTTCTCATCATGACGGCGTGCTCTCGCCGTCACACAAAGGCTCGATAGAGTGGTCTTCCAGCTCCCAGTCCAACGGACGGGAACAGCAGGAGCAGAATCTTCACCGACGCCGCCGAGAAGGAACATCCCGCCGTCAGACTCCCAGAACCTGCCACGGACGGGAGGAGGCAGGCATAGGATGGCGGCATGGAGGAGAAACCTGCTCACGGGAGAGTGCTCGAACTTCCCGCCCGGGTAGGAAGCTCCCTTCCGGTCCCGGGCAGCAGGTAGCACCGGCCCTCTTGCCGGCGAGGTGACAACACGAGGGGAAGGGAACCCCTCAACTTCTCTCGCCCAAGGACTCCACCAAGATTGAGGCATGTTGTCGCCATTCTTCCCCTCGCCACCACGGCCGGCTAGAAGAGCAGAGACAGCAAGCAGCAACATTCGCAGAGAGCTCACAGAGGAAGTCGCCGGAGTTTCGAGACCGAGGTCCAGAAAACAACCAGCCTTGAGCTTATTTGGGGGCGGTGTTTCAATGTCTGAGACCGGTAAACCACAACACCACGCCAGAGCTACCAGAGCAGACATCACCACAGATTCTCCACCGTTGCTCGCAAACGGCCAAAGATTTCCGCCGGCCACAACATCACCACTCCACATCCCGCACCCCTCGCCGCCTCGGCCGGCCAGCAGGGACGTGAGCAGCAGGGACGCTGCAGCACCGATGGAGAGAAGAAGAGTCCATCTCCTCCGTCTCCGACCACCATGGTCAGCAGAGGGAGAGAAGAGAGCCATCCGCCGCTTTCTCCACCTGGAGAAGGACCCCCCAGCGACAGGGGCCTCCAGATCAGGGGCACCGGGGTGTAGATCGAAGGGGATCCCACCGTTCCCGCCGCCACGGCGAGCTCGGGAGGGGAGCACCTGACCACACCATCGGGACCTCGATCCCATCCTAGCGGGCTTATTCGAAGAGCTCCCGCCAGATCCAGCCCCCACTACTAGGAAAACAGCTATAGGTAGAAAATTACCCGTAGCGCACCAAATAAGTGGTGCGCTGCGGGTATATACCCGTAGCGCACCAACCACCATGCGCTACGTCTAAAAAAGTTACCCGCAGCGCACCATTATTATCTATGCGCCACGAGTATTTATAGATATGAAGAGCTAGTCTACCTCACATTACTCGTAACGCACGGGTAATAAGTGCGCTATGGATACCTATACTAACCCCTAGCATGCGCAGGACTCTGCGCTACCAGTAATATGAGAGGACTGTTAGGAATAAATTACAACCGCTCTAGGCGGTTACTAGTATGCCCAAAGCACCCTTTCTGTACAGACATGTCTCTTGTGTATAGACACCTCTTCTCTCTCTCCCTCAGCAGTTGCATCTCTTGTAAACAGTCATGTCTCTTGTAACAGGCACCTCTTCGGAGGCACCCCAAAATCCTTGTATAAATAGGGCTTTGCCCACAAGCAATAAACAGAAGTTTTACTCTCAATCTCTTGAGTTCTAACACGTTATCAGCACGCCTCTACCGAGAGCAACATCACAGAGAGGTTGAGAATAGGAACAGAAGAACAGAAAGGTAAGGAACCGATGCTTTACCGCATCAAATTCCATTCCCAAATTGGCAATATTGCCGACGGTGTGATACCAGGACGATCGACGACGGCGACGCGGTCCGCATCCTCGCGGCACAACGCCGCCCGCAACCGGCCATGCGAGGCAGCGCTCCTCCGAGCGTGGCTGTCGACGCCGTCGCACCGCCGTCGCGCCGCTGTCTGCCGTCCCCGACTCCCGCCACTCCTCCGCCTTCCCCGCGCTCGCCGCACCGGCCTCGCCTGCGTCGCCCGCGCCGGCCGCACCGGCCTCGCCCGCGCTCGCCGCACCGGCCTCGCCCGCGCCGGCCTCGCATGCGTCGCCCGCGCCGGCCGCACCGGCCTCGCCCGCGCTCGCCGCACCGGCCTCGCCTGCGTCGCCCGCGCCGGCCGCACCGGCCTCGCCCGCGCTCGCCGTACCGTTCTCGCCCGCGCTCGCCGCACCGGCCTCGCCTGCACCGGCCGCACCGGCCTCGCCCCCGGCTCCGCCCGCTCCCGCCGCCTCCTCGCCTCCATCACCCTCGCCGGAGGCCCGCCGCCTGCTGCGCCGGTTCGCGTCGGCCATGGCCACGCACCGCGTCGGCCTCCGCGTGGGCGCATGGTCGCCGGCCGCCCTTGGCCTCTCCAACAACAGCACGTGCACCGGAGAGAGCTCCTCCGGCCGCTGGTGAAGGCAACCGAAGCTACTGCAGGGGCGCTTGGCGGAGTTCATGGAATCGGGGGCCTCTGCCATGGACGAGAGGAGAGTTGATTTGGGCTTGGGGATAAAGACGCACTGACACAGTGCTGTGACTACTGTCTACCTTTTTCCCTTATTCTCTGAATCCTCTCGTGTGGCCTAGAATGTCTACGGACCACTTAACTTTGCCCATGTGCTCTGGTTAATTAGAATACTCTACGTATTCAGTAAATCTAGCAGTAATTTACTCTGTTTTAGATTCTGTACATTGCAGCTTATTAACTTCTGCAATTTATTCAGTTAGAGTACTAAGTATTTCTAAAATATATATATATGTGATGTAATATATTTCCAAGTGTGCACATATCGAAATTAATTATGTCCATTATTTTGCAATTGAGATTTCAATTTCTTGCAAATAAGGCAATCAATTCATCTTAATTGAGCTATTTTTGGTTCAATACAAGAAAGAATTGGTATGCAAAATTAAATGTCAATTTACCGTCAATTAAGTCCAAAAATGTCTCGATAGACACAAAATTGACTTAATTCGAAATGAATTGATACGCAAAATCATTATTAAAAAAAAGGGACTACTTCAAATTTATATATGGGATCACAAGGTAATGTAGCATCTACTGCATAATGTGCAGATTATCCACAATATTGTGAGGTCTACATTTTGTCAAAATTGACACAATGACTACCTTCAATGTGTTCTCCTATATATTTAAATCAAATCATAACATAAGGTGCTAAGAAAAGAAAAAAGCATCTACTGACTTAGGTCAGATTATGCTTCTTAGTACTGAGAGATGTACTCCATAAATATGGTGATTATCTACAATGTGTTATGATAAATGATTTGAGGCCTACACTAAAACCCAAGTGTTCACTTGAGTTTACAAGATTTTGCAATTTTTATTACGACATAACCAAGATGACTTTAATTTACATACATGTAAATTAATCAAATCTCTGGTTCTCATTCATGTAGGACAACATGGCCGCTAAAGATTTTGAAGAGCTTGCGCTCGACGGACATAACTATCCTACATGGGCAATGGATGTTAAGATTAGTCTTTCATCCCGTGGCATTGCAGGTGCACTCATACCACCTGAGAATCCTCCTCAGGAGGGAGATGCACAAGTAACTGAGCAACAAAAATATACTGCCTTATCCCTTATAAGGCAACATATTCACCCAGATTTGAAATCTGAATATTTGATGGAGGAATCTCCAAGCAATATGTGGCAATCACTTAAAACAAGATATGAACAGCAAAAGGCCGTCATACTGCCTGAAGCTAGTCATGAATGGATCCATTTAAGACTCCAAGATTTCAAATCTGTTGGAGCTTATAACCATGAAGTCCATAAGATTTGTTCTAAATTGCGGTTTTGTGAGAAGGAACCTTCAGAACTGGAGAAGATAGAAAAGACTCTATCAACTATGCTCCCTGCTGACAGGATCCTACAGCAACAATATCGTGCCAGGAATTACCAAGTTTATTCCGAACTTATACATGTACTCCTCCAGGCTGAGAAACATGATGAACTTCTTTTAAAGAATAGTCATCAACGCCCGGTTGGGGCTGCCCCTCTCCCCGAAGTACATGCAAATTTTCAGAAAAACAATAAGTTCAATGGCTCATTTAAAGGCCAAACCAAGAACTTCAAAGGTAAATTCAACCGCAACCGCAACAAGAAGAACAAGCCACACAATTCAGATAAGGGGAAGGGCAAAGCAAAGAACAAATTCGATAAGACAATTCTTTGCCAGAAATGTGGATGCTACAAGCATGTCACCAAGAAATGCCGCACCCCAAGACATCTGGTAAACCTCTACCTGCAATCCATGGGACGTAACGGACATGCCCAAGGAGCAAGATATGAATCTCACTTCAATCTTCAACCTGATAATAACATGGAAGCGGGATGTTCGCAAGATGTTCAAGGAACACCAAGCAACACCAAAGAATTCCATCTACCACAGGACTCCATGGACAAGGAGAACATGATGATAGAATACGCCTCAAACGACGTGTTCGGGGACTTTGACTAGTCAATCAACTCCTTTAGATAATATATTTATTTACATCCATCAGATTGTTGTAATAAAATAATAATAATATGTAAAGAACAATATGTATTGTATCAAACATATTATTAGTGTTATTCGTATCATCACCCTATATTGTAAAGCACAATATGTATTGTATCAGCACTTTGATATTAAGAAAGTTGTATGTATTCTATATATTCAATAGAAGTCTTTTCATCACTGAAAATTCTATATTTTAATATATAGATTTCTACGGGAGTCAATCCAAATGGAGGAGGAAATATGCCTTGTGGACAGTGGTACCACAAACTCTATACTTAGGGAAATAAAGTATTTTCAAACTCTTAAAAAGTTAAATGGAAATATTTTAACAATCGCTGGACGCGATGCGGTAATTGTTGGCACAGGACGTGCCATATTTACCCTCCCTATGGGTATGCAAATTATAATTGAGGATGCTTTATTATATCCCGATTCAACTCGTACCCTCATTGGTTACAGAGATATCCGCAAAAATGGATTTCACATTGAAACCCATGAGGACAACAAAGAGGAATATCTCCTCTTTACGAAAGACAACGGATATGGCAAACAAATATTTGAAAAAATTCCTTCTTTATCATCAGGATTGTACTACACATACATAAAACCCGTAGCACATGTTGCGTACAAGGTAATTTTTCAAAATGTCGATGCATTTCAATCTTGGCATGATCGCCTTGGTCATCCTGGTATCGGGATGATGAGAAAAATTACCTGCAATTCCAATGGTCATGACTTAAATTATGCTAAATTCCCACAATCTTCGGATTTCATGTGCACTGCATGTGCTACCGGAAAACTCATTTTAAGACCTTCTCGTCTTAAAATCCAAGCGGAACCACTCCAATTCCTTGAACGAATTCAAGGCGATATTTGTGGTCCTATCCAACCATTGTCTGGACCTTTTAGGTATTTCATGGTTCTCATAGACGCATCTACACGATGGTCCCATGTGTGTCTATTATCCACACGAAACCATGCATTTGCCAAAATAATGAGACAAGTTATTAAATTACAAGCTCATTATCCTGAGAATCGAATCAAATCAATTCGAATGGACAATGCTGCTGAATTTTCCTCGCGAGCCTTCAATGATTATTGCATGGCACTAGGAATTGAAGTTCAGCACTCGGTCCCATATGTCCACACTCAAAATGGTTTGGCCGAATCTCTAATTAAGAGAATTAAGCTCATAGCACGACCTTTGCTAATGAATTGCAACTTACCAACTTCATGTTGGGGTCATGCAGTTTTACATGCTGCTGACTTAATTCAATTGCGACCAACTGCATATCACAGCACTTCCCCTCTGCAATTAGTACGTGGAAATCTACCTAATATTTCCCATCTGCGTAAATTTGGATGCGCCACATATGTGCCAATCTCACTACCGCAGCGTACATCCATGGGCCCACACAGGAAACTGGGGATCTATGTGGGGTACAAATCACCGTCAATAATCAAGTACCTTGAACCCCTCACAGGGGATCTATTCACAGCCCGTCACGCTGATTGCATCTTTAATGAGGATCATTTCCCGGCATTAGGGGGAGATATCAAGTACCAAAAAGAATGCCCGGAAATCGATTGGAATGCCCATGGCATTTCCTCCTCTGACCCACGTACTCAAGAAACCGAACTTCAAGTTCGGAAGATAATTAATTTGCAACATATAGCAAATAATCTGCCAGATTCATTTACTGACTATAAAGGTGTCACTAAATCCTACAATCCTGCAATAAATGCGCCTGAAAGAGTGGAGGTACCAACAAAAACCACTCAACCCCCTATTCAAAATAAGAGGGGGAGAAGTACGGCCATAAAACAGGATTCAGCTCCTCGCAAGCAACAAAGGAAACAAGGGAAGAAACCCTCTGAACAAGTAAATATAAAACAAGATTCAGCTCCTCGCAAGCAACAAAGGAAACAGAGGAAGAAACCCTCTGAAGAAGTAAATGTAAATCAACCCAGCGTTGATAATCTAGTGGAAGGACAACCTCCACAACCCAGCTCAGTTGTGCACTCAATGACTGGGACATCGGAAAACCCAGACTCAACCGTATTGGGAAATCACGACGAGTCAACAAGGGTAAATGAAATTTCCACAAACTATATAGACTATGGAGAATCTTACAACCGTAAGTCTACAATTGTCGACATAAATTTCTCTACTACAATTGCAAACAACCTTCTAAATGATCATGATCCAAAGACCATGACAGAGTGTGAGAAACGCTCTGACTGGCCTAAATGGAAGGATGCAATCCAAGTAGAATTAGCCTCGCTCAATAAACGAAAGGTATTCACTGAAGCAATACCTACACCTCCCAAAGTTTTCCCTGTGGGATTTAAATGGGTTTTCAATGAGGTGGTGAGATATAAAGCAAGGCTTGTAGCCCAAGGTTTCACGCAGAGACCAGGCATTGATTTCAATGAAACTTATTCTCCAGTAATGAGTGGTATTACATTCCGATACCTCATATCTATGGCAGTACAAAATCGTCTATCTATGCAGTTGATGGACGTAGTGACCGCTTACCTTTACGGATCACTTGATTCGGACATCTATATGATGGTTCCTGATGGAATTCCAATTCCGAATCCAAATGCAAAACGCAACGTATATTGTTTAAAACTAAATAAGTCTTTATATGGCTTAAAACAGTCGGGACGCATGTGGTACAACCGACTTAGTGAGTTCCTATTGAAAAAGGGATACTCCAACAATGATGATTGTCCATGTGTCTTCATCAAAAAGTCCGAAACAGGATTTTGCATTATTTCAGTGTATGTTGATGACCTTAATATCATTGGAAACACACAAGATATTGATGAAGCACGCAATCACCTAAAGACGGAATTTGAGATGAAGGATTTGGGTAAAACCAAATTTTGCTTAGGATTACAACTTGAGCACCTTCCCTCAGGTATTTTGGTTCATCAAACCGCCTATATCCAGAAAATATTGGAGAAATTCAATATGGACAAATCCTATCCATCCAAAACTCCCATGGTTGTTCGATCTCTAGACGTAGAGAAAGATCAATTCAGACCAAGGGATAATGGAGAAGAGATACTGGGATTCGAAGTTCCATATCTCAGTGCTATTGGAGCGCTTATGTATCTTGCAAATTGCACCAGGCCTGATATTGCATTTGCAGTAAATTTACTAGCTAGACATAGCGCAGCTCCTACTAAACGACATTGGATGGGAGCTAAGAATATCTTTCAATATCTCCAAGGCACAAAGGATCTTGGCCTATTCTTTCAATTTCAGAGAAATCTGGACATTGATATGATTGGGTATACCGATGCTGGCTACTTATCAGACCCCCATAATGCCAGATCGCAAACCGGTTTTGTGTTCCTACATGGTGGGACAGCCATCTCATGGAAGTCTTCTAAGCAAACCTTAGTGGCTACATCCACCAATCATTCTGAAATAATTGCATTATATGAGGCATCACGTGAATGTGTATGGCTTCGCAGAATGATAAACCACATACAACAATCATGTGGAAAAGGTTCTATCGAATCTCCGACCATTATTTATGAAGATAATGCTGCTTGTGTTGCTCAAATGCAAACGGGTTACATAAAGAGCAATATCACTAAACATATTGCACCCAAATTGTTTTATCCCCATGAATTACAGAAAAGTGGAGATATAGACATTTTGCAAGTCAAATCATGTGATAATCTTGCTGATCTATTCACGAAGTCACTACCAACTTCAACATTTGAAAAGTATGTTCATGGAATTGGTATGAGACGACTTCGAGATTTGAAAGGATCAGGGGGAGTATCCCTCTGAACCATAACCCATTCAAACATTATATTACACTCTTTTTCCTTTATGAGTTTACTCTCATGGTTCTCATCGAGGTTTTTAATGAGGTAATATCAACACAAGAATATATGTCATACCTCCTATTTTCCCCACCGGGGTTTTTAACGGATGTATACAAGACATATTAATTGTTCTCTAAACTTACCAATGAATTTTATCCTTCCAAGATTTTCTCATATAAGTTATCAAAGAGACAATAATCATTATATGTTGTACTATTTTCTCCTTACTTTTCTCACTGGGTTTTAAAGGAGTTTTTGACAACATATCAAATTCTAGTCTCCTCATATTTTTCCCACAGGGTTTTTGGGGGAGTTTATTCAAGAAAATTTATCGCTTGTGATCAAGGTCATTACATTCAAGATTATACAAGGAATACAAGACATACAAGAAGAATCTTTGTGCAAGGGGGAGTGTTAGGAATAAATTACAACCGCTCTAGGCGGTTACTAGTATGCCCAAAGCACCCTTTCTGTACAGACATGTCTCTTGTGTATAGACACCTCTTCTCTCTCTCCCTCAGCAGTTGCATCTCTTGTAAACAGTCATGTCTCTTGTAACAGACACCTCTTCAAAGGCACCCCAAAATCCTTGTATAAATAGGGCTTTGCCCACAAGCAATAAACAGAAGTTTTACTCTCAATCTCTTGAGTTCTAACAAGGACAAAAGCGCGCGTGGGATCGAAAAATTCCCCACCGAAACGAAAATTTTCACTTTCGTTTAAGTCCTGTCCGGCTTTCCCCATCCCACGCGGCCGAACCAAACCCTAGCCCGTTTTCTCCCCGCATCGCCGCCCCTCTCGCGAGCGACCTCCAAATCTAGTGCCGCCGCCAGTGCCACCACCACCACCTCGCCTCTCTCTCCAGATAGAGCCGTGGCTACCCCAACGCGCCAGATCCGAAATCCCAATCTCAGAATCACCCAATAGAAATATGGGTTGCCTCAACGTGCGAGCGATCTCCATCGTCCCCTTCCAGATCAATTCGACCGGACCGATCACCGCTGGAGCCACCATGTGGATCTCCATCGTCCTGCTGCACGACGTGCGCGTGCGAGGCGTGACGCACGGCCGTCGGCAGCATCGGCGGCTGCTCCCCTCCTGCAGTCTATCCCATGTACGTATGAACACGCCCGCCCATGCTTTTTGGAAAAGAATTAGTACTAGTCATATGTATCTACCATCTAGCCACTAGCTAGCCTGATTTTCTCCCGTACTCTACACCCGACAGCCACGGGAGTTCTAGCTGCGAGCCTACCAATCGATCTGTGTCTGTGACCCAGACTGAATCGATCCCCTTCTCTTCTTGAATTTTCTTGCCCAGGTTATCTTATTTATTTCCCCAAATTCTTAGCTAGCAATTTATAGCATCTTGTTCATTGTTCACTAAATTAGGAATTTGTTCTTCAATTTTTCATACTGCAACAGTCAATAGCAATGGAAAAGGCCACTCAGAGAATAATTGATTTGCTTTGAAAAAAGATGAGATATGTGAAATTGAAGATCCAGCACTGTCAAATATACTGATTAGCTTTTTGATATAGTTTATTCTGTTTTGTAGTAATACCATATATGTATGCATCGTCTGATCTTGTAAAACAATGGGAAAAAATAATTAATTACTAAATTCTAGTGAATAAGTGGCATGTTTCAAAACAATCTTGTGTGTGTTTTTTAGCCTGGCCCGCCCATGATTTGTTTCAAGCTCCACCACTGCGTGTAGGTATTAACCACTTCAGCAAGATGCCAGACCACAAGTGGTCCGAGATCAATGCCATGATCAGGGTCAACCTCGGCAGCTTCCTCTTCTTCACCATCCTTGCCATCATCATGGCCGGCATCAAGGACCAGAAGGACCCGCGCGACAAGGTCCACCACGGCGGATGGATGGCCAAGATTTTCTGCTGGGTCGTCATCGTCTTCCTCATGTTTTGTTTGGAATGCAGTGAGCAGCAAGGTGAAGTTGGGCTATCCGAGGCTTCGGGCGATGCTGACGATGCGTCTGGAGAGTAGGTGCATGCTGGGGTCTCGGGTACCATCATCAACCGTGGGGATCTGATGAATATCCACATTCCGGCATAGCTGAACGCTATGTAGGTGTCTCCACCGTCATGACCCCTACTCAATCAAGCCTTTTATCCTTGCCGACCCACACATGGTAAGGCAAACTGGCAATTCCCCTTTGTGAAAGACACCTTCACTGTTAATGCAATGTTGCTTTCTTGACGTGTGAATGCCTAGATCGATTAATTTTGTGATATCGCAGATCATGGTGCCTAACAATTAGCAACAGTCTTTTCTATTAAGTGTTGTTTTCTGTGCTCTGTAATACTCCTGTGAGTTTGCTTGTGTACTGCAGTAGAAGTACTCCTGCCGCTAAATGAACATGGAGTATTTCTGTGAACTTGCTTGTGAATTTGTTGGGATTGTTCTACTCTATAACACAAACATTAATTATTCCTGTCTCCTTGTTTGGGCAAACTTGGAGTAGTCCTAGGATTTTGTGTCTTTATTATTGCTGTAAAACACTTGGTAGAATATGGAGTAGTGCTTATCTGTCTCTGAAAATTGTTTCCTCGATGCAGATTGCTTTCACTTGCATGGTATACCCATCATTGATCCTTTCATATCCTGGAAGCTGCAACTACATTAAGGTCTGAATTAATTCTCTTCCTCATAAAATGCAGCTACTTTATGGTCTGGACTGACAAATATATTGAGTACTCCATTATTTAAATTAGAAGAAGAACAACGGTCAACATTCCTAGATGATCCAAATATCTATGCAATAGTGAAAGTGTCTACTGCTTGGTGCAAAGTGTTTTACTGAAACTTTATTGCAATGGTCAGGTTTAGACTATACTGAAGACAGTCTTGCTATGCAGTTTGGTAACATGTTAAGAATAGAGTTTCTTTTTAAATAGCAGCACATAACCATGGCTAGTGCGAGGCCGTATAATTAAGTGTACACATAGACACACGTTGATTCAAGTTCAGGACTTCTTGTCGTACCTATGCACATCTATGAATTTAGGAACTAAAGTCTGCGCTGTTCCCAAACTATTGATGTGAGGTTGTTCTATTGTGGTTATATTGCTAGCATGCTTGTCAATTAAATTGGCAATACATATGAGATTAAGTGTACTACGCCTAGAAGATTTAGCTGGAGATATTCACATGAAAATCAGTTTTTTTGATGCAACTTCGCAATGAACTTCTATATTCTGTTATGAGACTAAATATGTTGGTCATATCTTCATAGAACATTGACATTTGCCCTACTATCAAATCTACGACCAGCAAAGGTTTAGATTTCCCAGACCTAAATTAAACTTGTCTTCCCTTTGTTTTATTTCTTTGTCTTTCTGTCAATGGGACCAATAATCCTGATGCTTGCATAGCTACTGGCTTACTTATCTGAAACACTTGAGTATACAATTTTTTTCAGGACCAATTCATCTTTACTTTAATTTTAAACTTACAAAAATGTCTAATAATTAGTAGATGAAAAGCATATTTTGTCCAGGCTTGCATGTTTGTTGTTTCTTCCATTGTATGTTTAACTCTTTTGTAAAACTGCCTACACTAATAATATTTTTTCATGAAATTTCTTTGGCTACAGAGAGGAAAGCTTCCCAGGCAAACCAGAAGATGGCGTGACCTCTCATGCTAAAATACCAGCGCCTGCCATCGATGATTGCCCATTGATTGCCAACGCCGAACCTGGCGTGTGCGTTGATAGAGTGGGGATGATAAGGGACTAGGCGATCTGGAAGAGACGGTATCGCGCTGAAGCAAGGCTGCCTCTAATAGCCTATAGCAAGTTAGAGAATCCGCGCCGCTAGTTCAATGCCAAGCTTTGTTGTTTTGGGTGTTGCTTTTCCTGTACGAAATAGTTTTGGTCTTTAGTTTTTGTAATAAATATGTAACTTTAAATTTGGTGTGAATATTTGGAACAGATGATTTGTGTATTTAACCACTCACAATGTTCTGCTGTGGGCTAAATATAAATAGAGTAAAAAATTAGTCAAGTGGCCTAATAATTTGACCAATAATCTGAAACAGCATTTGGTTACGTGCAAATCGTGGACGCTGGGAGCTAGCATCAAAATAAATAAAAAAGTACCAATACCTGTAGCGCATCTGTGGATGTGGTTATGCGCTGCGGATAGAAATACCCGTAGCGCACCAGCACATGCGCTACGGGTATGTATATTACCTGTAGCGCATCTGCTGGTGCGCTACGGGTAATCAATTACCAGCGGCGTGGTAGCCGTAGCGCGGGCACATGCGCTACGGGTAACAATATCTGGTGCGCTGCGGGTAGCTATTTTTCTAGTAGTGCCTAGTCGCCGCCCGCAATGGACGCCGGAGAGGGAGCAGATCATGCCGAAGGCCGGCGTCGCCCGACGACACCGACTCGAAGCTCGGTCGCGGCAAACTGCCGACGCCAAAGACAAATCCTAGACTACAAACTATACAAGGGGGCCGGTCCCCCCCTCTCCCCATCACTCCGGCCGGCGAGGCCGCCGGAGGAGGGGGAGAGGGGCGCCGGCGGCGCGCCTGGAACTGCCGAGAGCCGCATGGGAGGAGGGGGGACGCGTGGAAAGAACACCGTTCTCTATCCAAAAACTAGCCTTTAGCAAAGCTTATAACTATGTTAAGGCGAACAAATAATTATGGGTTTATCTGTTTTTGTGCAAAGTTAATTTCCAATACTGCAGAAGGTAAAACTGGGGCACTATAGAAAAGAAATAACAGTTAGTTCCCATTTGCATCGTGACGAAGCCAAGCAAGTTGAATTCATGCCCTGTGTTCAGATTTGTTTGCAGAACTTATGAAAAGGGAGAGTGAAGCCAACATAACGCCGGAGCAGGACGTCGACTTGTTCATGAAGGTCAAATTACATCATTGTTGTATTTCCTCTTTAATTTCAAACATATGATGTTTTAGGTGTTGGCCCAAGTGCCAATGTGCCATCGAATACATGTGCTCATTATTACCTTTTATGTGTATGTACTGTTGAAAAGATTACGAAAAACATAGTAGGCATATTACTTGTTGCCAAGCTAATGGTATTTCTATGTATTAAAAGTCAAATTTAGGAAATATTAACTGTATCTCTAGATAAATATTTTGTCAAAAGATGCCTAGTACATTATGTTGACAGTGAATATAGTTATTGTTGAAAGAGAGCTAGTGAAAAGGTAGTATGTTTTGCAAGTTGAATGGGGCGTGTAAAAATTATAGTTCCATCCAATGTCTACTGGAAATGGAGTTCGTCTCTATTACTACATTACCTATTTTGTCACAAAGTTTTTTCGATAAACAAAGTAACTCAATAGTTCGCATCAGGTCGATACAACCAACAGAGCTAGGGGCTGTTTGGTTCAGGGGATGACATTTAGGGGATAAGGATATCCTCAACCAGCTGGTTAGGGATAGCCAATTTTTCTGTTTGGCTAGGTATGACAAAAAAGTGGTTAGCCACTCCCCTTTCCTCTAATCTTCTTCCCCCGCCTGCTCGCTTCCCCAGCGAAGCCCGGTCGGCCCGTGCTTGACCCGCTCGCCTCCATTAAGCCGGCGCCATCCCAAGTTGTGCTACACCCGCCCGCCCGTGCCTGCCTCCGCCCAGTGGCGCGCCTGCATCTGCCCATGTCTCGGAGGCCGTCCCACCTCCTGCCTCCCTCCCCAGTGCCGACTGCGAGCTTGCGCCGACCCGGCGCCGGCCACGGGCTACACTTCTCGCCATCGGCCGCCGCCGCGCTGCACGCCCCTACCCGCAGACCGCCACCTGCCGCGCTGCTCACCCCTCCCTGTCGTCTCAGGCCGCGCAGCTCGCCCCTCCCTACCGCCTCAGGCAGCAAGCTCATGCCTCCCGGCCGCCGACCGCGAGCTCGGGCCTCTCCACCCCTGCTCAGCCCTCCACGGGCTGCCACCACAGTGGTCGGAGAGAGGAAACGAGGAGAGAAGGGGAATGGATAATGGTTGGTAAACGAATGACTCAAGAATAAAACGGTTCGGGTGAGGCTATCGACGCCAGCCAAAAGTGGTTGAGCTCATCCAGCAGATTTGGTGGGATATGCTCAACCATCATTTTGAGATAAAAGTGATTATCTCTATCCCCTCCACCCTCTAAACCAAACAATAGATAGCCACCAAAAAAGTGAATATCCACTACCATCCAGTGGATAGCCACTTAACCAAACAGCCCCTAAGTCTGAAGGTGACTTATGACCACGTTAATGAAGCTTGGTCCCAAAAGAGGACCACCGCGGCCGCCCATTCCACTCGCCGCCGCCGGGATGGCCACTGGACGGCTGTCGACGGCGGCGGGGCGCGCTCCATTCGCCATCCCCCCAAGCTGTCTGCCCCTACGCATCCTTCTGCCTGCCCTCGTTCCGTCCACTCCCCGACCTCCAGCCGCTCCCTCTGGCCCCTGTCCTCCGCTGGCGAGCTGTCGTCAGACCAGCGCCGCTCGGTCCCGAACTGCCCGATGCGCGGCACACCCTGCGTCCACTCCGGCGGCTCACGCCTGGCGGCGTGTCCGCCCTTCGCTCGCCGGACGGCCAGCCCGGGTGGAGGCGCTGCAGCTCGCCTGAAGTCGTCGCGGCTTGCCGCAGACTCTGGCTCAAGCGCGCGCAGGCGAGTGCCAAATGCTGCTTCTCGTCGCGGCATCATTGGCAGATGGATCCAGGTCTGCAGCTCGGCTCTTCGTCTGAGGATCGAAGGCTCAAATCCGGTGGCTGCTAGGTGGGCAGTCTTTCCCCTCCGGTGACCCTCAAAATAAAAGTCTCACTACTATTGCTATAAGAATGGTAAGATGAGTAACCAATAATGAATAGAATAAAGGTGGGGAAAATATGAAGTTCATAGGATTTACACCTTAAAGCCTGTTAATCCTGACTATAGCGGCTCCAACATTTTGATCTAGCTTTGATGGGTTAATTGGATCTATGCCATTGCGACTTTCACATTTTGGAAAAATACCATTACAAAAACAAGACTTGGAGATATGCCACTCCAATTTATTCATACCTCTATCTATCTATACCATTGTGGTCATTACAAAAGCATATACAGCAAATTGTACTCACGTAGGTCATGTAAAAGATAAAAAAAAGTTGACGACTTAGTCTGACTCGCGCCCGCATCCACGAGGCACAACCGTCTTCTCCACTGCGCCCCTGCCTAGACGAACCACAACGGCGGCCAGCAAATAGGAACTCGGGGACCCGTAACTCCATGCCGTTCTCCAGCAGCGAACCTCAACGGTATTCAGTTCAGACCCGCCGGCCGACGACCCCGTGGAACAGATGCGTCGCGCGAGAGGGCTTGCAGCCGCGAGCGCCGGCGGATCCGGGCGCCGTCGGACGCGGCGTCCCGAGCGCCTCCAGCCACGGCCGACTACGTTGGCCGCCGCCGCCGCTAGTGTTCGTGCGGGCGAAAGAACTGGAACAGGGCTTTGTTCTTCGATGCGTTCGTGCAGCTGGGAATTGACCACGGGTGATTTTTTTTACTACCTATCCATACGCTGAGTATACATGTATATATCTGGGTATAATTGGCTGTATATGCTTTGGTAATGATCACAATGGCACAGATAGAGGTATAAAGAAGTTGAAGTGGCATATCTTCAAGTTTTGTTTTTGTAGTGATATTTTTCCAAGATGTGAAAGTTGCAATGGCATAGATCCAATTAACCCTTTGATCTAAAAGTATGTCAGGTCTTTTCAGTGGCAAAAGTTTTCTTCGGCCTTCCTTCCATTGTGGAGTTACGATCCATCCGCAGTTTCTAAAAAGAGTTACATTCAAAAGACCTCCACTATTTTTTACTATTTAATTGATTAATTGTTCCACGTTTTCAGGAATCTGCAAATGGAAGTGACAGTGACATCATGACAAACTATATAATGCAGGTTTGATTCATGGGCTTACAGTTATCGGAAACATGATGAGTACACTACCAATCAACATTTTGAGTATAGAGTTACTTAATATTTCTAAACAATTACTTCCGCTGCAGATCTTAGGGCTTCAGATCTGTTCAGATACATTAGTTGGAAATGATATGGCAAGAGGTATATCTGGTGGGCAAAGGAAGCGTGTCACCATAGGTGCGTTGAACTTGTACATTGAGCTTTCATGTAACATACTCAAATGTCTGCAACAGAGGTTGTCAATCAGTGTCTTCAAAAACAAAAATGTAACAAACGAGTCAAATTGGTAGCTATGATTTTTGGAGAAGACCAGGTTAACTGATTGTACATGATTCACATATCTAAATTGGTTTCAGGAGAAATGCTCATCGGTCCAGCAAGAGTCCAATTCATGGATGAGATCTCAACCGGGCTTGACAGCTCAACTACATACGAGATAGTGAATTTCCTAAGGCAATCTGTCCACATACTTGGGGAAACCGTGGTAATCTCTCTGCTTCAACCATCAGCTGAGACATTTGAACTTTTTGACGACGTCCTCCTTCTCTCAGAGGGGCATGTTGTCTACCATGGCCCCAAAGAAAATGTGGGCGAGTTCTTTGGGTCCCTAGGCTTCAAATGCCCTCACAGAAAAGCTACCGCTGACTTCTTATTAGAAGTAGGTGCATTTTAACATCATCAGTCCTACTGAATTTCTATAATCATCGCATGTTGATCATGTTTTTAATTTTATTATTGTTTTAAAGGTGACTTCAATGAAAGATCAGCAGCACTATTGGTTGCATGATAGTGCAACATATCGGTACTTCACAGCGGAACAACTTTCACAAGCCTTTCATGAATTTCATGAAGGCCAAGCTATTGCAAAGTTTCTTGAAGTGCCATTTGAGAAGAACCAGAGTTCCTTGGCCGCTCTCGCCATTTCAAAGTATGGTCTCAGCAAAAGGGATTTGGTCAAAGCAGTATCTACTAGAGAAATCTTGCTTATGAGGAGGAACTCATCACTGTACTTAATTAATATTGCAAATGTGAGTTGATATAACCCCGTTATCGCTCTGTATAAATTTTGTGTTCACTTTGCACAGCCATTAAAACAAGACTTTGACCATTGGTTTTATAATAATAATACACTAGTAGCGTATGACCAATCTATGCAGTTTTGTATTTATTGGACTAAACTGCAGTTTCCGCCACCACCCCACTACACATACTCTGTCCAGTTCTTAATATAGGGCATTTTAGCAGTGATCGTTTTCTCTTATGATTCCAATAGGAAGTCTGTTGGAGATGCTTTGAGACTTTTCCTTCCAACTAGATATAGTTCCATCACGTCAGTGCATTCTGCATGAGAGATCACCTGCAAGCAAATTAAAATTTTGATATTTTCGTGTTGGTCATGGAAGAATCGTCATGAGCCAAACAAATAATTATAATGCCTAATAGTTATCACTGCTTGAGGTCACAGTAGTTTCCATTTTTCCTACACCTCTAAATTAACGCATATCTCCTTACAGTGTTTGTTTCATAATATTCTTATGATTTCTCTTATTTGATTTGTCAATTTGCTACACCCTTTTTCTGCGTAAAGCTAGGCTCGCCACATCTTCTTGTAAGCAATTTGCACCTTTACACTGTAAGTGTATGTTCCCCTAGATATATATGAGCCCCCTATGCAATCATAATTTGTAATGAAACATAATATATATAATTTGTAGACAATCAGTTTGAAAACAGTCATTCTTTATAAGGAGCACTCTTGTGACAGATCATTATGACAGCATTCGTGGCATCAACCATTTTCTGGAACAGCCATATGTATCGTGATTCACTGACTGATGGGGGGATATATCTGGGGTTGTTGTACTTCTCTGTGAGTGAAATCATGTTCCGCAGTTTGGGTGACCTTAGGGGAACAATCATGAAACTGGCGTTGTTCTTTAAGCAAAGGGATGTTTTTTATCCAGCATGGGCATACACTTTGCCTATGTCTATTCTTAAGATTCCTATCACACTTGTTGAAGTTACAATCTGGGTTGCTATGACGTACTATGCAGTCGGATTTGACCCAAATATCTGGAGGTGAGCATTGTGAATAATGAATGGCCATGTACCCAGCTCTTGTAAGTTGTATTTGAAATTTACGTAGTTCATTCTATAATTCAGAATACTTATATTTCTATGATAAGGTTGTGAAACCTAATTTTGACATTGGTGCAATATTGCCCATCTTGTAAAACGATATTTCTTTATTCTTGTTGGATACTTATTTTTTGAAAGAAGGGTAGTATTATGATTATTTGTTTTCATTGTTGCAGAATCTACTGGTCTCGTAATTTTGCTAAATTTGCATCACCAGATTTGCATAATTTATTTTTAAGATGCTATTACATGAGTTAATTTATTGAAAAAGGTACATAGAAGAATTTAACAAAACAAATTGGAAAACAATATTTATTGTTGATTGGTCATGTTGATAGCAGAAGTTTGCGTGTGTAGAGCCAATTATACATATGTTATGTTTTTCAAATGCATCCTCCAGTTTTTTCTTTTATTTTGTGATTTCAGTTCGAATTAAAAGGATTTGTTTCATTGCAGGCTCTTTAAACATTATTTTGTGCTTCTAGCAGTCAGTCAGATGTCATCTTCTCTGTTTCGATTAATTGCTGGAGTCACAAGAAACATGCATGCAGCCAATAACTTTGGAGTATTCACAATGATTGTGCTTCTTCTACTAAGTGGATTCATACTTTCGAGCGGTAAATACAGCTAGTATAATCACTTCAAATATAAAGCTTTCATTTTCTAATTAAATCTCTTTCCACTTCAGAGAATTTGAACACGTTTTGGATGGTTGGTTACTGGATCTCACCACTGATGTATGCACAGAATGCCATTTCAGCAAATGAATTTACCTCTGACCGCTGGAATAAAGTACTTGCACTAACCCTAGACCTGGTGTTTTGAAACTTCTAAAATAGAATAGTAACACACTCAGCATTTGGCATTGCAGATACTTACTGGAACAAGGGAATCATTAGGAACAAGCATATTGAAATCTCGTGGGCTATTTGTACAGGCAAAGTGGTACTGGATTGGCTTAGGCACACTGATTAGTTACATATTTGTCTTCAATGGTCTTTGGACTGCAGCTTTTACATACTTCAAATGTATGTTGAATTTTTTTTTTGCACTGCATGACAATTGTGTAAACCTATTTCCAGCTTAACAATGTATTAAGGAGAATAATTCCTTCTTTTTGCAGCTTCTGGTAGAACCTTTTCATCATTGCAAACCAATGCACTAGAGAAAAACCCTGCAAATTTGAGTGGCGATGCTCCCTCGAAATTATATCATCAGAAAAGAGTGATGAATGAGTCACAGAGTTCTGTGAATAACAGAAGGGTAGCACTTCCATTTGCTCCCCTTTCAGTTACCTTTGACAACATAAGATATTCAGTAGACATGCAAGAGGTAAAACAGCATGCTCTCATTTACATTGCAGTATCTTCTAAGCAATAGCATAATACCATATTATATGATAGTAAGTTTATGCAGTAACATGCAAACATTATTTCCTACTTAACTGCTTCCACATTTAAATATACAGGTTAAGAAAGCACATGGCGAGACAAGAGATCGTTTGGAGATACTGAAGGGTGTGAGTGGTTGCTTTAGACCAGGTGTGCTGACTGCATTGATGGGCATCAGTGGTGCCGGGAAGACAACACTGATGGATGTGTTAGCAGGAAGGAAAACATGTGGTTACACAGAAGGGACAATAACTGTCTCAGGCTACTCAAAGAAGCAAGAAACCTTTTGTCGTGTATTTGGATACTGTGAGCAGTCAGATATCCACTCTCCACACTTGAGCGTGCTTGAGTCACTTGTATTCTCTGCGTGGCTTCGATTACCCTCAGAAGTTGACTCATTAACAAGAAAGGTCAGTACATAAGAAAAATTTGAACAATGATTATTAGGTTGTTGTAGAGTTGTTACTTGAGAGAAAGCCTGATAAATATTTTGTCAAAGTTTGATTGTGTATCTCCATTTCTTAATTAAATAACTATGTGTCTTCTCGCATAACTCAGCTGATACATAAACATACATTCCAATATTCCATTGAACTGGAGAATAGACAATAGTCTTTTCCTTTTGTACAGTAAAAAATTGTGTCAACTTCTGAATGCAGGTTTTTGTGTATGATATAATGGAGCTCTTGGAGCTTACATCATTGCAAGATGCATATGTTGGACATCCTGGAGAGACAGGCCTCTCAAGTGAGCAACGGAAGAGGCTAACCATTGCAGTGGAACTTGTATCTAATCCTTCAATCATCTTTATGGACGAACCAACCTCAAGGCTCGATGCTCGAGCTGCAGCTATTGTAATGAGGACTATAAGGAACCTTGCAGACACCGGTAAAACTGTTGTCTGCACCATTCACCAACCCAGTATTGAAATATTGGAAACTTTTGATGAGGTAATAGAACTCTTACTGCTAGCTGATCACATTTATTGTGTTTACCTTTCTGATGGTATAATCAATGAATTACAGCTTCTTCTACTGAAACAAGGAGGGGAGGAGATATACGTTGGTCCATTAGGCGACAATTCTTCTCAGCTAATCAAATATTTTGAGGTTAGTTAAATGATTGATACATTTCTAGTACCTTTTTGGAAAATAGTGGGAGCCATGTACCAAAAGTTACCATTGAACATGGTGTATTCAGGGAATAGAAGGTATCAATAAGATAAAAGATGGGTATAACCCTGCGACATGGATGTTGGATGTGACCTCAAGTGTACAAGAGCAGATGCTTGGCATTGATTTTTCTGGTATATATAAACATTCGGAGCTATATTTGTAAGTGCAATGCATCTTGCTACTAAATTGGAAGGTTTCAAGCATGAAATATAATTTTTTATCATCTTATCTGTTACCCTGATTTTTTTTTCGAAAATCCCTAAAAGTTTAATGATAAGATAAAAGAATATTTTTCTCCCAGGATATCATTGGTTTTTGGGTAGAAAACTTCATTAGTGAAAACACAATGATCATTCTTAAGTGTGTTTCACTTTCGCTAACACATTGAAAATACTAGTGGTTATATACTCACATCTCTATTTGTAAATTTTAAGAATCCAAACAGCAAAAAAAGATTGATATGAAAAGTTGTTCCATACGTCCATTTCAATTTGGAAATCTATTATCTACTAAAAGCAATATATAGGTCTTTTTCGAGACGCCACACTCATCCACATCACCTAAATTATTTTCTTTAGTTAGATATAAAATTAATGGCTAAGATTAGATGAACATTTATGTGTAACATAATCCCGCTTTGACAAGGTATTCGTCGACACGATCCTGTTGTATGCAGGCGTGGAGAGCACATCAAAACTGATTGATAGTCCATTCGTCCAATCCCTATATTCGTGTCAATAGAGGTCTCCTAATGCTAACTACCCTAATATAGTATCATTGAATTAAAAAGTTGTTTCCATAGTTTCACCACTCTTAAACTCTTGACAGAACATTCACACCATTCAAATATCAGAAATAATTAGCTTATATGTATACATGTCTATCTCTGTGGAATACCCGAGTCTGCCCTGGAAAAAAAAAGGTTGCGCTAGCTGGCCCACTATAGTAAATACCATGTCCATGCATAACATGTCACCTATTTTAGAATGGAGCGAATAAATGAAAGAAAGAAGAGTCTAGACATAGCTGTTCAAATGAAAATCCTCCCTATTTTCCCTACCTGTTAATGACTATAAGTTACCTTTTCTTTCACTTATTAAGTAAATATATTTGTGTAATCCAATCTAAACATGACGTAAACATTATTTCATGATTGCTCATCAGGACCGCAATTATTATTTTGACATATTATATTTACCGCAAGTGTACACCCAATAGCCACAAATCGCAAGCTGATTTTGATTCTATTTACAATACATACACCACATATTATTATGAATGTTTATAATTTTGAAAATAGCATGGTAATAATTCGTTTAGATGTTACATCTTTCGTGATAATGAATTTGAATTGTTTGTAATGCAAACTTGTATGACAACATTAGTTAATTTGTTAGACCTGTAGGAACGAGCAAGGTGATGCCCTCACATTTGTGAGGCCACCATGCTAGTGTTAATAAGTCCATGTGTGGCATGATACTGCAATTTAATTACGTTGTGAGCCAAACAAAGGATTGAAACATATCCTAATTGCAGAGAGCATTAAGCACTTTGGGATCTTAAGCACGAGCAATTTGGGTGCTTGTTTCAGTTCAGTTTGTATTTTAGCATTTGAGTAGTTTTGGATGAAACAGATCCATATTATTGTAGTGCGGAGACATCCTGCTCTAAGTCATAGTTTGTGTGGAACATAATAATACGTATAGAACTATGGGTGCAAAGTTTTTGTTTGCAGTGTAATGGGCTTGTATGGGGGCATATTGTTTGTATGTAGTGTTAAGTTTTTTGGGAACGTCTGGTCTTGTCAAGAAATATAAAATAGTATTCCATCAACATCTTCGGCTAGTTTGTGTTCACAATTTATTTTTCCATTTATATATATATATATATATATATATATATATAAACCACGGCGAGCATCTTTTTCGCTGCATGTTGGGATGATAATAGACCAATATTTTAAAAATAAAGGCAAAAATCCCAGGAAGGGTGCAGATTAGGTTTCTAATTGAGTGATTGTTGATGAATAATTTTCCTTTTTCCATATCCCCCATCTGTATTAATCCCAATTTGCATGGGACTAAAGCTTTGTTGTCGCCTATTAACTAATACTAATAATTTCAGGAGGACCAAGGTTTTGATAAGTGAATTAAGCATCCCTCCTTCTAGCTCTAGTGATCTCCATTTCCTTAATGAGTTTTCACAGTCTTTTTGGAAGCAGTGCTTAATATGCCTGTGGAAGCAGAACTTGTCTTATTGGAGGAATATTCATTACATAGGAGGTAGATTATTTTTCACCATTATCATTGCACTGATTTTTGGCACGGTTTTCTTGGACCTTGGCATGAAAAGGTGGGTCTTTAAATATCACAATTTTTTAATTTTCTTTTCCACATTATAAAACGTTTCTCTACACCACACAGAACGAAACAGCAAGACTTGTTCAATTCCATGGGGTCAATGTACTTTGCCATTCTAATGCTCGGTATTAAGAACGCACAAGGTGTTCAGCCAGTGATTGGCATGGAAAGAATAGTGTTCTACAAACAAAGAGCAGCTGGAATGTACTCCGCCCTACCTTATACATTTGCGCAGGTAACTAATTCATCACTGCTGAGGGGACACTGAGTTGTAATTTAACTTTTCCATAACTGCCGTTTCATTAGATAAAACAATTATGCACATTGCAGGTTGCCATTGAACTCCCGTACACATTCGTGCAGACTTTGATATATGGAGTTCCGGTTTACATAATGATAGGATTCGAGTGGACATCAATTAAATTCTTTTGGTACTTGTTCTTCATGTACTTCACATTGCTTTACTTCACATTCTTTGGGATGATGGCTGTGGGACTTGCACCCAATGGCGGTGTGGCAGCGATGGGCTGTTCTGCATTCTATGCCCTATGGAACCTTTTCTCTGGATTTCTCATCCCCGTATCTGTGAGTTGCTCTGCATTATGTACATAGTTACATTAACTCATTTTCCCTACTCAACTTTTCGGTTTGAATATAGCCTACTCAACTATAAATTAATATCTATTTCCTACAGAGGATTCCTATCTGGTGGAGTTGGTACTACTGGATTTGCCCAGTTGCATGGACATTGTATGGTCTAGGTGCCTCGCAGTTTGGAGATATTGAGGAGAAACTTGAAAGTGGAGAGGTAGTATCAGAGTTTCTTAGAAGCTACTACGGTTTTAGGCATGAATTCTTGGGAGTGGTAGCTACAGTGTCCGTGGCATTCCCTGTGGCTTTCGCTCTCATGTTTGGATTTTCTGCCAAGTACATTAACTTCCAGAAGAGATGAGAAACCCTACAGCCTGTTTGGTAGTAGAGCTTTGTGGGGATTAAAGGGAATAATTTTCAAAGGGATTGGATAAAATCTTTATCTTCACCCAATCCCCTCAAATACCCATAAAACTCCAATCCTCAATCCACTAGGTGCAGGGATAGTGCATTGGATATTCGGAAAAATATACTAGAATTTGGAAAAAAATTAGGACAAAGTGGAGATCAAACAACACACCAGAATCAATATGTTTCTAGGAATAAGTGGAGATTCGAGTTTTAGTGGGGATAATCCCCAAAATTCTAAAATTACACTATTACCAAATAAGGCATACAGGAACTGACACATGAACAAGCCATGCTGCGTAGGAAGCGACTCCTCCCTGCTATCCTTAGTTCCTCTATCCAAATATTCATTGCTGTGTATGGAAAAATTGTACATAAATATATTTCCTTTGCTAGGATTTAAGTAACATTTCTTTGTCACTGCCCTTCGGTAGTAAATGAAGCCAAGCATGAAACAGAAGTTCGCTGAAAAAATTGTTCGATAAATCTTGTACTTACAAATTGTTTTTTTTCGAGAACTACAGCTTACTATCTTGGATATGATTTCTATACATAGTTGTAAAAAATTCTGGCATGGAATACTCAATACTTGTATGACTTTTCTTTGTGGTGTTTTACATATGCAAATGGCAAGACTCAACTGTTCTTTGCCACGCATTAACAGTGGGCTTGGTGTCTCATATGATGATACTTCCCTGGACCAAACGCGAGCCGGCAGCCCCTTTGCCGAGTGCTTTTTTTAGATACAAGGCATTACGATTCCCAGCTTTAAATTAATAAAGCCCTTTCAAGTTTAATATAATGAGACATACACCACACACAAAGGCACATAAGTTTAAGTGATTACAGTAGCACACAGGCACAAGAAAAAGAGTAGCCCAGTCCAGGAACTAGAAGAGACTAAGAAGTTGACAAGGCAGGTGCCGGGGCTTGATAGGTAAACTGGTACAGGTGCTTGGAAGACGGTGATCACCAAATCAATCATCGCGCAATCCTTAGGCCTTAGCAGAGGATGCCACAGCTGCATGAACAAAGACAATTTGAAAACAATATCAGCAGGTTGATAGGGGGAACACTTCCTCAATCGTGAATTTGTTTCTGGTCCAGAGCGCCAAAGATTGTGCAGCAAAAAGAAACCAAATAGCCTTCCTAGCTTTACTTTAAAGATTTTGCAGAATTAAGGCCAAATCAGCAATAGAAGAGGGGTTCTAAACACTTCTCTAATTCCCGCCCAAAGAAACTTAGCAAGAGAGCACTGAAAGAAAATATGGTCCGCGGATTGGGGCTTCCTATAGCCACCAGTCCGAGAAAAAATGAATTCTTGAACCACACGATAGGTTGTAGCGATCGCCAAGTTTGAAGTAGTGTTTGATTGTGTGCAGGCTGTCCCAGAATTGAGACCCTCCAACTAGAGTGGAGTTAAAAATATCGTCTGCACCGGCACATTTTTCTTGAAGTAAATGAAACCACAAGGAGTCCATATCTTGTCCGCGAATATCCGCCATATTGTAACGACTTGGAAAAATACCCAATACCAGAATTGCTTATTCTTTTTATTTTTTGCGTCATCGTGACGTCGTGCATCATCATGCATCTATGACCTTGCATATTTTTGTTAAACCCAAAATTATTTGTGTTAACTCTATTTTAAGTTTTTCTCGTATGAAATTATAATAAACAATCCTCTCCTTTTTCTTATGTGAATTAAAACTAACAAACCAAAATATTTGCAAAAAACTTTAACAACTATTTTTGACCAAAATCAAGTTTTGAAATTGTTTTGTGAAACTTCCCCTCTTCCCTTTTCCTCCTTTCTACTCCTTTTTCCCCTCGATTCCCATTAATTCTTTTCCCTCTTAGTCCTTTGAAAATTCCTAATTCCAGAAAAATAAACGCATGACTGAACTTTTACTTCTAGCCGGCCGAATCAATCTCCACCGAAGTTGTACCCTTCTTCCTATCCACATCTACCGATTTAATATGAAACTCGGAATAAATATGCAAATCTTGTATGAATCATATATTTTAATACGAAACTCAGAATAAAAAGTGGAGAGCTGATTTACTGCACACCTATACAACTACGCATGTAGTGGGCACCGTCGGGTGCGCTGTGAGATCGATGTCTTTGTAGTTCACGTGTTGACCAGAAAACACAAGATGCTCTGATAATACTAACACAAATTACTTTATATGGGTCCTTAATGGCCTAATAATGGCGCGTATGGTTACCTTTCTGACAGGATTTGTTACCAGAGCTGGGTTTGGTAGGAATCACTGGCACGGTGTGACAGGATGCTCAACGAATCTAGGAGTATGACATATGCGCTGCTTTCAATAGCAACGCGCCCACCTCCCGGCCCCGCACTCCCTCTCTACACCACTTACCGTCGCCCATGAGAAACTCCTCTCTAGTCGAGCACATCCCACCGCCTCCTGCGGATCTCGCCCGCCTGGTGGTCGCCGGCCTGGAGCTCGCTCGGAGGTCGCCCGCTTGTAGCTCGCCCGAAGGTCCCGCCTGGAGCTCGCCCGCGTGGAGGTCCCCTGGCCGCACCTCCAGTGCTGGTCGTACATCGCCAGCCTCCGGCCTCCCCTACCTAGCCTCCAGCCTCCCCTCCGACCGCACCGAGCCCCTCTCCGATGGTTGCCTGCAGGAGCGCATAGAAGCTCAAGACGCTGCCGTGCTCTGGCCTGGCCGGAGGAGGAACGGCACGACAGTTGCCTGCAGGCGCGCATCAAAGCTGAAGACGCCGCCGTGCTCCTGGCTTGGCCGGAGTAGGAACGGACGCCACCGTGCTCCTCTTTCCCCGACGATTTTTGACAAAATCTACTAAAAGCAGGCAACTAAGTTGATCCACATCATCAAAATAATTTTAACGGTTGGATCTATAATTTTAATGGATAAGATTTAAAGATTTTACATAACCTGTACGAGCTTATATTTGTCGACATAGTGTCACGTTTGACACGACACGTTGCTAGGAAAGGAAAAATATAAAGAGTCCCAAGCTTTTGTAAAAAAAACAAACACTAGAGATTTAACATGTCATGTTGCCTAGGAAAGAAATGTCTCAGACTTTTCTAAAGGAAAAAAATAGAGACACCACGTATACATGATTAGTTGTATTTGTCACAAACTCTATTTTCTTTTTATGTAGCAGTTTGACTAGATTTGACATGTTACATAATTTGTACAGATGATTAAAAGTAAAATATAAAACTAAAATAGTCCCAACCTGTTGCGGTGCTTGCCTCCTCAATAAAAATGTAAAATATAAATCTGCAACAGTCCCAACCAGCTACGATGCTTGCTCCCCACAAAAAAAATCTGTGTGTCCCATCCAGCTACGATGCTTGCCTCCTCAAGAAAAAAAGTTCGATAATGTCCGCACCTATCCTGTGATTTTTTTTTAGAAACATAGTACAAACACAAGCGCTCACATACACGCGCGTACACTCACCCCTATGAACACACACACGTACACCCTACCCCTATGAGCACATCTGAAAGACTGAGCCGACGGATTGGGTCTTGAGATTGATGAAGTAACCACAGGCGCCTCGCTATTGACGGGAACATCGCCTCTCACTGAAAGGATATTCCGCCTTTATGAGACATAGCCATGTCAAACCTGAGGTTTGAACTCTGGTGGGCTGGGGGTACAACCGCCCTCCTAACCACCCAACCTCAAGTTCGTTCTCTATCCTGTGATATATTAGATGACCACGGATATGCATCTGAACGAGATTTGCTAAAAAACTTAAATGACGTATAATGTCTACAAATAAATTGCACTGTACAAAGTTTGATAATAAGGCTAAGCCAAATACTTGGTTGTTATATGTTTGCCCATCAACACTAATACGTCAATGTAATTTTTTTACAAGAAGATTGGTGGAGTATCAACAAAAACTTTTTCATAAAAATAAGGGTGTATTTGAGTCTTAGTATGTAATTGAAAAACTTAGACAATAATATTACTAAAATGGACAAAATCTTAGTACAAAGGCTGTTACTTCAATATTTTTTTGCGCGAAGCATCGGCGGTGTATCAATAACAACCTCTTGGAAAAATAAAGGTGGATTGAATATTAGTACATGAATGAAATATTTAGACAATAATGATTCTAGAATGAATAAAATCTTCTTTTCTTCTCTATGTGACTATTCAATGTCGGAGAGATCCATGTGACTTTTTTCTCCAAGCAAGCTTAAGTGGTATGGCAAGGCTTATATGGTACAATCCATCATTCCTATGAATAATTCTAATATCATGATATACAATGTTTACTAATACAACTGTAAATCTTCAAGTAAACATTCACCCAAAATTTAAAGAGATTAAATTAAGTTTCACATGATATTTTTATTTACATGAATCTTTTAATCTTGAGAACCATTACTAATCCTAATAGCAGTCAACACCGTACATATTGTTTCTAGACATATTCGGTCATATATAAACATTTATGTACGATAAAGTCCACTTCATTCGTAAAGCGTTATGTATTTTCCAAAAAACAGGAAAATAGGGAAAATATATTTGTATAAGATAATTAATACTTTTATAGATATTAAAGATGATGCCCTCGCATTTGCGAGGGCCACTGTGCTAGTTAACCTTAATAGTAAAGTTAAGCACAAAATAACCTGTTGGTGAAAAGATTTCACAAAATAACATTTTTCTTGACGCCTCACCGGATGGCTCTATGTGAAATAGCATAACGCCTCGTTCCATGGCGTCAAACAGGGCCAACGTGGCGGTCGTCTAGTGATCGCGAGTCCCAGCTTTGGTCAGTTTGGCGCTCTCGTACACGGCGTCAAAGTAGTTCGCTTGGCGCTCCCAGTGCTGGCGTCATGCGGGTTGGGCTAAAATTGATCGATCAACTAATGGAGCAAGCCCCATATATCGATCCATTCATTTGACGGCGATGCAGCTAGCTAGCTTTGAAGGCATGCATGCATATGGCATACGTAGATAAATGCAAGCTACCTAGTTAGGAAGCTATGCTACGTATGTACACGTTCATTAATTATCGACCAAGAAGCTCACATATACAAAGTGCTTGACATCTGTTTTGAAGATTTCAGTTTTTATCATTTTTTCTTTCTCTTAAAAAATAGTGGAAATAACTGTTGGCAATTTTGTACTAGTTTAGTACAGCCCGACAGTTATTTCCGATCGGAGGGAGTAGAATATTTTTGGAACACATTTTTTTCTTCTTATATACTAATAGTTTGGACAACCTACAAATAAACACTTATTTTTCTTTTATGTGCCAATCGGTAGTGTAGCGATTAGAGTCAATAATGACATTGAAAAGACTTCTGATGGCTACAAAGAAGTTTTTTTTTCCGCTATGGTACTTTTTTAATCAAAGATGGATCGCAGATTTGTTTCTGGGAAGACTCCTGGCTAGGGAATATTCCTCTTAGTGAACAGTATCTAGCTAAGGTTTAGGACGCTTATTCGGGTAAGAGCGCTTGCCGTGATATGGTCGTTATGGCTATGTAGGAATGATAAAGTTTTTAATGATAAAAATTGTTCTCTCTTGCAGGTTGTCTACAGATGTATCGGTATTCCCCGTTTATGGTCACCTCTGCAGTGGATGGAGAATCGCGACCTATTTACAGAGATCTGTACACGGTTGGAGGCTACGACGAGAGATACTTTTTTTCCACATGGGTGACAACATAATCTACGGATTGGACCTCCCCCTACATCTTAGACGATCTACAATTGCTCATTTTGATATGTACTTCATCTTTTTAAATTTTCGTTTATGGACCGAGACTTCCGAACGGCTGTGTGCATCTTAGTTATGCAGAGACTGAGTGTAATTGCTTATCTTGAGTAATGAAAGCGCCCTTTTTGATACAAAAATAGAGAACAAATTGCCTACATACGCCATGAGGCACGAGCTGGTCAGTTGGTTCATACTCCTAATATCGATGGAGAGTTTAAATCCAGCAATACTTCTTTCATTCTAAAATAAATATCACAGATTTATCTCGCATATATCTAGATGAGTTTTTAGTGTAAAAGTTAATTAAGATAAGAGAGATATGAGATTAGCTAGTCAAGCACTTTGTAGATGTGAGCTTTTTGATCGATAATTAATGAACATGTACATACGTAGCGTAGCTTCCTAACTAGCTAGCTTGCATGTACCTACGTATGCCATAAGCATGCATGCCTTCGAAGCTATTACCTCTGTCCCAAAATGCAGCGTGTTTGGCAACTTTGAGGAAAGGGATTGGGAGTTTTGAGGGGGTAGTTGGCTGAAGGATAGGGCTTGGGAAATCGATTATTAGTCCCACTCCCATGTTTGGTGTGAGCTGGGAATTCTATTAGGAATTCGACGCGTAATCGTTCGCCTCAACCCCTCAACTTCGATCTGCTCCGGGTGAAAGCCACCAGCGACGTTATAGACATCGAACCCGGCCGATCTGCTGTACGCCAACGCGCTGTACACGCAGCTCAACGTCGTGGGTCTTCACTTTGGCCTGTTGTGCGCCGAAACCGGTGACCTATGCGACGAGGCAGACACTGTGCAGCCATATGCGGCCTACTCCGTGAGCGCTATACAACGAGGCAGTACCAACTGCCATGGCACCGGCCATGCTCGCCGACCAGGTCGCTCTTGCGCTTGGGAGCTGTAGCCGGTGCATGCCCGCCTCGTATTCTCGTACCCCCGCTGGCTCGGCACGCACGCGGTGAAGCCATGAAGCTATTTCTTATCTACCAATTCCCTATCCCCGTCTGAATTACCTGCTCTCCCCAGGGAAGAGATCTGTGGGAGTTGGCCTAGCTAATTCCTCTTCCCCTTGCCTCTTCAACTCCCAAGCCCACGAAACAATCAACGGATTGTAAGCCCCACATCCGCCAAACTCCCATTCCCTGTCTCCAATTCCCTCGAACCAAACACGCTCTTTGGGACGGAGGGAGTAGCTAGCTGCGTCACCGCCGCCAGTTGATGGATCGATATGGGACTTGCTCCATTAGTTGATCGATTGTGTTTGACGCCATGGAACAAGGCGCTATGCTATTTTACATGGAGCCATCCGGTGAGGCGCTAAGAAAAAGTTATTTTGTAAAATCTTTTCACCAATAGGTTATTTTATGCTTAACTTTACTATTAAGGTTAATTTTGTTAAAATCGTCTCTTTCCCCACCTCGTCCTCTGATTCCTACGACCTGTCTAGTCCGGTCTTCTGATTGCGGTGGGACCGCGTCAAATGGAGGCAGGAAAAGATTCTGCATGTGTCAGCTATTTTGCAGGTGGTGCAACCGTGAAGGTGACATGCCAGCCGGTTTAAAAGGATATAATATCGGCAGAGTAACAAGCAGGATGGACTAATGAAGTGGACGGGTGCGTAGTTGTATAGGTGTGTAGCAAATCATTTTTGATAAAAAGTGTTATATATGATTATTGATCAAAACAATGTGTAGAATCTGAATATGTCATTTATATGCATGTTTGCATCTTGAATCTTGCAGCATGTCGTGATGTGGTAGTTTGCATATCACGTAATAAATAACATATGTAGTAATTGAGAATTACCAAATATAGTTTGACCATTTTATTTAATTTTGTGTAGCTCACCCATGTCTTATCTCACCATGGTAGTAAAAAAATTAAATTGTCGTGTAGTAAAACAACTTCAACTATATATGTGTGTGTCGGGATTCCGATTTCGCTTAATTTGGATAAGTTGCATTACATCATGATTGCCATGTCATGCATGCCTTCACATAATCATGTCGATTCTTTTGTCGTAGTAGTAAGTATTTCATCCATGTTGTAGCACTTTGCTTCTTCTCGAATAGGATGAATCGTGGTGATTTGAGCAATGACAATTTCTCCGAAGGTTTCTTGAGCATGTTTTTTAGGCGAGCCTTTTCTCGTCACCTATTTTACATTTTTGGCTTCTCTCTATTTTCTAGTTTTGTGTTACGTTGCTTTGTTCGAATCACATATCCTATCTACCTGCTTGTCCGAACGGCAGACTGCATTGCATTACCACGGTAAGCTCACTCATACGAGATCCATCACGTGGAACACGTGACACTTACCTCTGCATCTTCTCGAAGGTTTATTTCGAGAGTCCGCCCTAAAGGTGATGTTGGATGACATGTCAAATCATGTACTCTCTGAGCTTCTTCCCATGACGACTATGCGTACTATCGACGTGTTCCTAGATCCAAAGGAGGCTCCATGAATCCCGATGATGTCGTTGCACATTGTCTCAAAAATTGAGCCTCTTATTTTGGCAAGTTGTTCGAGGGAATGCCCGGCAACGCCAGCATCTGCATCATGTGCGTTTGCCTCACCCCTCTATCTTGGCGACACTGCATGGTGATGTAGAGGAGATCATCAAAGCTTTAACCATTCTTAAGAGAGGGTATACCTAATATTGTAGGAGCAATGGCATCTTCATGCATATAAAAAATAACAAGATTAAGATGTGTGGTGCACCACTTGATTTGCATAGCAATGTTTCTGTTAAATCCCTTAACTTGCTTGAAGAAGTTATAACCGACTAAATGCTTTCTAAATTCGATAACATTATAAAAACATAGATGACACCTCCTAGAAGGTAACGATGCAGGAGCGCCGCCGCTGCCCTGCTCGAATCAACTAACAAGGGCTTTCACCCAGAACCCTCGAGGGTAGGAGTTTGAACCCACGATGATGCCTCTAGGGCAGGAATAGACGTCGAAGAATGTCACCATCACTATTTGCAGCAAACACCATGAATTTGTTTTCACTGGGGCTTCAAGAACAACATCCACCTAAAGACCTAAGCGCCTGGCAGCCACAAAACCCCATCTGTCACGCCACCAGCTAAGAATCCACAATGGGACGAGATCAAAAATTGTCTGAAGGACGACACCTTCATCTCGAACGTTCCCCTGCCAACCACCTTGCCGCCCGCAAGGACAAGATGATTGACCAGCACCCACATTGCACGACCGCCATCAGGTTGTTGCCACGCCCACTAACCAGAATCACCACATCGGGTTCCCAGCTCCCCCGCGCCAACAAGACAAGCAAGACAAAATCTTTGACCGGCGGAGCCGGATCACATACCTACAACATAACGAAACATCACCACATAGAACCTCCACCCAGATATAGGACCAAGAAGCATGATACTTGGCCCGTCTACCCTTGGATCGGAGGTCACACAGCCGAGTCCATCGCGCCGTCGCTCCTTGAGCTCGTCCGGCCTGCCACGCGGCTGATACGTCTCAAACGTATCTATAATTTTTTATGCTCCATGCTAGTTTTTACACCATTTTCTTAGTGTTTTGTTACACTTTGGCTTTTTTATGCATTTTCCGGAACTAACCTATTAACAAGATGCCACAGTGCCAGTTCCATGTTTTCTGCTGTTTTTGTGTTTCAGAAAAGTTACACAGGAAATATTCTCAGAATTGGATGAAACAAAAGCCGAACCTCCTAATATTTACCGAAGCTTCCAGAAGTCCGAAGAGGAGACGGAGGGGGGCCACGGGCTGGCCACACCATAGGGCGGCGCGGCCAGCCCCTGGCCCATGCCCCTATGGGTGAGGCCACCCTGGTCCACCTCTGACGCTGCCCCTTCGCCTACAAAGACCCCCTGACGGGAAAAACCTAAAGACCCGATCAATTTTCCAGAAACACATCGCGATCCGCCGCCGTCATCGACCCGAGGTCGAGAGGGTCCAGAAGCTCTTCCCGGCACCCTTCCGGAGAGGGGAATCGCCACTGAAGGTCTTCTTCATCGCCATGCTTGCCTCCGGCACGATGAGTGAGTAGTCTACCTTGGACTATGGGTCCATAGCAGTAGCTAGATGGTTGTCTTCTCCACCATGTGCTTCATGTTTAGATGTCGTGAGCCGCCTTACATGATCGAGATCATCTTTATGTAATTCTACATGTTGTGTTTGTTGGGATCCGATGAATATTGGTGTTATGTTAAGTTGATGTGCTGAATATTATCTTATGTTATCTCTATGTTGTTTATGATCTTGCATGCTCTCCGTTGTTAGTAGCTATCTTGGCCAAGTAGATACTAGTGACTCCAAGAGGGGGTATTTATGCTCGATACTTGGGTTCATGCCTCTATTTAATCTGGAGGAGTGACAGAAACCTCTAAGGTTGTAGATGTGCTGTTGCCACTAGGGAGAAAACAACATTCTTGTGTCCAAGGACATTTGTTTTATTTACATTATACACTTTGCTTAATACAGTTATCTGTTGTTCGCAACTTATTACTCGAGGGGTGTTCGGACGATATCCCCGCGAGTGGATTATTAGTCATAGATGCATTTGGATGGCGGTCTATGTATTTTATTGTAATGCCCAGAGTTAATCTCATAGTGATCCTCGTGACATATGCACGTTATCTTTATTCTATCAATTGTCCAACTATAATTTGTTTACCCAGCATGTTGTTATTTATCTTATGGAGATACACCACTAGTGAACTGTGGACCCTGGTCCAATTTCCTTTATATTGCTATCACCTATTTACTTTACTCGCATAGTTTACTTTACTCGCATACTACTATTGCTTTCCACTCGATATGTTCAATCCTTTGTTTATAGCAAACCAGTGAGATTGACAACCTCATCGTAAGTTGGGAGCAAAGTACTTGGTTGTGTTGTGTGCAAGTTCCACGTTGCTGCTGGTGCAAAGCAAAGCCCTGGACGAGTGATGCGGACGTTGTTGATATAGATCACCGACCAGTTGGGAACCCCAAGAGGAAGGTATGATGAGCACAGCAACAGTTTTCCCTCAGTAAGAAACCAAGGTTTGTCAGTCCAGTAGGAGAAAGCCAAACGTAAGAAGGTGATGCTTGCTAGCTTCGCGACAGCTCCGAACAATTTATAAGGTGCCTCGTCCAGGTCTTTGCTTTGCACCAGCAGCAACGTGGAACCTGCACACAACACAACCAAGTACTTTGCTCCCAACTTGCGACGAGGTTGTCAATCTCACCGGTTTGCTATAAACAAAGGAATGAGCATATCGAGTGGAAAGCAATAGTAGTATGCGAGAAAGTAAACTGTGCGAGTAATAGTAAAAAATGGTGTAACAATGTAAAGTAAATTGGACCGGGGTCCACAGTTCACTAGTGGTGTCTCTCCATAAAATAAATAATAACATACTGGGTAAACAAATTACAGTTGGGCAATTGATAGAATAAAGATAACATGCATATGTCGCGAGGATCACTATGAGATTTACTCTGGGCATTACAACAAAATACATAGACCACCATCCAACTGCATCTATGACTAATAATCCACTCACGGAGAATCATCCGAGGACCCCGAAAGTATTAAGTTGCAAACAACAGATAACTGCATTAAGCAAAGTGTGTAATGTAAACAAAGCATATGTCCTTGGACATAAGAATGTTGTTTTCTCCCTAGTGGCAACAACACATCTACAACCTTAGAAGTTTCTATCACTCCCCCAGATTAAATAGAGGCATGAACCCAACTATCGAGCATAAATACCCCCTCTTGGAGTCACTAGTATCTACTTGGCCAAGATAGCTACTAACAACGGAGAGCATGCAAGATCATAAACAACATAGAGATAACATAAGATATATGATTCAGCACATCAACTCAACATAACACCAATATTCATCGGATCCCAACAAACACAACATGTAGAATTACATAACGGTGATCTCGATCATGTAAGGCAGCTCATGAGATCTAAACATGAAGCACATGGTGGAGAAGACAACCATCTAGCTACTGCTATGGACCCATAGTCCAAGGTAGACTACTCACTCATCGCACCGGAGGCAAGCATGGCGATGAAGAAGACCTCCGGTGGTGATTCCCCTCTTCGGCAGGGTGCCGAGAAGAGCTTCTAGACCCTCCCGATCTCGGGCCGATGATGATGGCGGATCGCGATGTGTTTCTGGAAAATTGATCTGGTACTTAGGTTTTTCCCATCGGGGGGTCTTTATAGGCGAAGGGGCGGCGTCAGAAGTGGACCAGGGCGGTCACACACATAGGGGGCGCGGCCAGGGGCTGGGCTGCGCCGTCCTGTTGTGTGGCCGGCCCGTGGCCCCTCTCTGTCTCCTCTTCGGACTTCTGGAAGCTTGGGTAAATTTTTGGATGTTCGGCTTTTGTTTCGTCCAATTCTGAGAATATTTCCTGTGTAACTTTTCTGAAACAGAAAAACAGCAGAAAATAGGGAACTGGCACTGTGACATCTTGTTAATAGGTTAGTTTCGGAAAATGCATAAAAACGCCACGAAGTGTAATGAAACACTAAGCAAATGGTGTAAGAACAAGCATGGAGCATAAAAAATTATAGATACGTTTGAGACGTATCAGCATCCCCAAGCTTAACTCCTGCTCGTCCTCGAGTAGGTAAGTGATAACAAAAGAATAATTTTTGAGGTGACATGCACCAACACAATATTGATCATCAATGTAAGCATTGAGTGCTGGGTTTAAAAGAACTTAAAACATGGACATGAAAGATGTAATCTTGATAGAAGAAACTTAGCAACCATGTTATAACATGAAAAAGAACACAAACAAAAGATCATGAAAATGAAACAATGAAAGTCAAACGTGTGTTCAAATCATATGGAAAAACATACAAATGGTTTTCAGCTTGTTCTTCATGAGAGAGCAAAACATAAATGCATAGGACACCTTCAAGTTTAAGAGGGCGACTAGATACAAATAATTTAAAAACAAGTGAAACCAACATTATGAATCAATCAATGAAAACTTTGGGACAATGCACATTATACTCAGAATGACAACTATGCTCTCTTAGACAGTGCATAAAGATAGAAGGTGGTGACTCAACATAAAATTCAAAGAAAGGCCCTTCGCAGAGGGAAGCAGTGATTGCAAGTTTTATAAACCTTCAAAAATTATGGTACTTACTAGCTTTGAGCTCTCATTGCCCCCATCATAGGCATCTTGAATGGTTAAAGTTAATGCGAGTACAATTATGAAGCATATGCTTGACAAATCATAAGTTGAAAACCTCGTGTCCCGTGAAGTACGAATACCCAAACCTCATGCTACTCGACTTAGAGTCCCAAGCAAGCTCTTGTCATTGTAAGGATACACGTATCATCGTGAACCGCCAACGGGGTACCTCCATGCCCGATGACATGGAACAAGCCCACATCAAAATGACAGGACAAACAGACAATGAACACCTCGACATCTCTTTTATTTACCATTGGTATAACTTTTATTTTGAGATGCGTCATCGAATGTTCACTATGGGCATGTTATAAATTTCCACCATGAATTATGCATGACTTAGATTAGCGGCCCAGGTGTTTCTCTAACACGTATACAAACTCCATGATCCCGCAAGATTCCCAATTTATTTCACATCGCGAGTATCCATAAACAAAAGATCACGATATCAACTCAAATAAGAAGTGCAATGTTGAAAGCTTACCCCATGACGGCATGGTTTGGCTAATTTCCAACTTACAACTTGCAAGCATAACAACTCAACATAAGAGAGCCACAATGTCAAATTTTTAAGAACGAGAAAAGTAAAGTGTGCCATCAGGTTCGTGAGAGCTTTACTGACCAATTTTCGAATAACACCAAAAGAGTTTAATTTGAAGGATAGATAAAAGCAAGTCAAATGGACTTTGGAATAGAAAATTGCTAATAGGTATGTATGGTGGACACATTGGAACAACTTGGTTTTTAGGAGTTGGATGTACGAGTAGAGCTCATACTCAGTACAAAATGAGGGCTAGCAAAAGACTAGGAGCGACCAACTAAGAGAGCAATAACGGCCATAATCATGCAAAGCGACAAAGCAACATTAAGAGAAGCATAAGATGGCATCAAAAGTCAAAAACTAAATGATCATAAAGGCTTATGGCGACTTGTATGAGTCAAACATGTGTGAGCATGCGCTAAGTCAACCCAAATAAAGCATCAAGGAGAAAACCAAATTAATGCTTCCAAATAATAAAAACAACGCATGATTTTTTTCAAAGGCTCATTAAGCAATCTCAGTCATTTGAGACAAGTCATGAAACAGCAAAAATCACTAAGCATACTATCAAAACGACATCAAGCACGACATGCAAAAGCCTAAGCCGCAGTCTACACAAGCTCCTTTTTGTACCACTTTTTTGCATTAAACTTTTTCTCTTTTCCAACACCATTCGAACCTTTTTGAAACAACTCTTTTGATGAAAACCAACATGGACCAGATGTCAAAATACGCCTTGATATAAAGATATAACAAGATCTGAACAAAAATCAAGGTAAAAATTGAAAGCTAAAGGCAGTTCTAGAAAAAGAGAACACTCGTTGAACGATAGGAGTGAAAAACAGAGTGTTCTTGGCAAATGAAAAGCAAGGCAACTTCTCCAAAAGAAATTTGTTGCGGTCCAACCATTTATTGCAGCAAAAAAAACAAAACAAAACTGAAAACTAAAACAACTGACGCTCCAAGAAAAATGCATAGTGCATGAAGCAATAAAAGTATAGTGTGTTGAAAGGTGACCTGATTTTTGCCGATGAAGAAGGGGTGCCTCGGGGGCATCCCCAAGCTTTGATGCTTGTTCCTCTTGAATATTTCTTGGGGTGACATGGGCATCCCCAAGCTTGAGCTTTTGTCCATTCTTCAACTCATCTCATCATTCTCCAATCCCTACAGTTGAAAACTTCCTTCATACAAAACTAAACACAATTCTATTAGCAACATTAGTGTAAGCATAATAATGAATCAACCCCTTTTTGCTTCAGGTTTCAACTATATTATAACTTCTTGGGAATAGATGGGTTCCCAACCATCTTATAACTTCTTGGGAATAGAAGCTTTTTGCTTCAGCTTTTCATCCCTAATTTTCATGAGAGCATTGGTAATATGCTTACTAAAAGCAACATTTATAGAACTAGCATTGGGACTCAAAGCAAGCTTTTGCAAGAACAAAATAACTTCATATATATTGCAGCTATCAACATCAAAATCATTGAAAGAAATAGAGCTATCATCTCCTACACTCCAAAAAATTTCAGCACTCTTTTGAGAAAAAGTTTTTGCAGTTTTGGGCTTTTTAACACAAGGAGTAGGAGTTTTCTCTACACCAATCAAAGTAAGGGGATTGATAGCATTTGGAACAACATCATTAGAGGTAGTAATGGTACATACCTTCATCTTTCTAGCCATCTCATCTTCTCTTTCCCACCTGGCATGCAATTCTGCTAACATCCTAACATTTTCATCAATTCTAACTTGGATAGCATTAGCAGTGGCAAAAGGATCAGGCTTAGCGGACATTCTGTTAATCAGGGAAGATTGCACGTTAGACAAAGATGAAACATCGGTTTCAGCTTTGGAAACCTTAGCTTGCAACTCAGGAATATCCTTGTTTAAATTTTCAAGTTGATGACTAATAGTCCTCAACAGAGCTAATTGCTCCTCCATGGTCTTGGTGAAAGCCCTGTTCTGCTCATATTGCACCTGCATAAAATTCTTAGTAGCCTTTTCAAGTTCTAAAATCCTTTCTTCACTAGGCATTTTAGGTCTACCATGATAGCTATTATCACCATTAGAAGGAAACGGCCTATAATTGTTGCTAGCAAAATTGTTCCTATAAGCATTGTTGTTAAAATTATTATTTCTAATGAAGTTTACATCAACATGCTCTTCTTGAGCAACTAAAGAGGCCAAAGGAACATTATTAGGATCAACATGAGTTCTATCATTAGAAAGCATAAGCATAATAGCATCAATCTTATCACTTAAGGAAGAGGTTTCCTCAACAGAATTTACCTTCTTACCTTGTGGAGCTCTCTCGGTGTGCCACTCAGAATAATTTACCATCATGTTGTCAAGAAGCTTGGTTGCGGCGCCCAAGGTAAGGGACATAAAAGTGCCTCCAGCAGCTGAATCCAATAGGTTCCTTGAAAAAAAATTCAGTCCTGCATAAAAAGTTTGGACAACCATCCAAGTAGTCAGTCCATAAGTAGGGCAATTCTTTATCATAGATTTCATTCTTTCCCAAGCCTGAGTAACATGTTCATTATCAAACTGGCTAAACTTCATGATATTTCTATGCAAAGCTATAATCTTAGCAGGAGGATAGTATCTTCCAATAAAAGCATCCTTACACTTAGCCCATAAATCAATACTATTTTTAGGCAAGGACAGCAACCAATCCTTAGCTTTTCCTCTCAAAGAAAAAGGAAACAACTTAAACTTAATAATATCACTCTCTACATCCTTATATTTCTGCATCTCACATAGCTCAACAAAATTGTTGAGATGAGCTGTAGCATCATCAGTACTAGCACCAGAAAATTGCTCCTTCATAACAAGGTTCAACAAAGCAGGCTTAATCTCATAAAAATTTGCAGCAGGAGCTGGTGGCGCAATAGGAGTGCAGATAAAATCACTATTATTAGTGCTAGTAAAATCACACAACTTGGTGTTCTCATGAGTACCCATTCTAGCAAAGCTAAAAGCAAGTAAATAAAAGCAACTATAAAGCAACTAATTTTTTTGTATTTTTGATAAAACGATGCAAGCAAAAATAAAGTAAAAGCAAAACTAAAACAAAGTAAAGGATGTGTGTGCGAAACTCCCCTTGCAGAAATCTTCTTCCTCCCCGGCAACGGTGCCAGAAAACAGCTTGATTGTTGTGCGGTGTTGATATAGATGACCGACCAGTTGGGAACCCCAAGAGAAGGTATGATGAGCATAGCAGCAAGTTTTCCCTCAGTAATGAACCGAGGTTTGTCAGTCCAGTAGGAGAAAGCCAAACTTAAGAAGGTGATGCTTGCTAGCTTCGCGACAACTCTGGACAATTTATAAGGCGCCTCGTCCAGGGCTTTGCTTTGCACCAGCAGCAACGTGGAACCTGCACACAACACAACCAAGTACTTTGCTCCCAACTTGCGATGAGGTTGTCAATCTCACCGGTTTGCTGTAAACAAAGGAATGAGCGTATCGAGTGGAAAGCAATAGTAGTATGCGAGAAAGTAAACAGTGCGAGTAATAGTAAAATAGTGTAACAATGTAAAGTAAATTTGACCAGGGTCCACAGTTCACTAGTGGTTTCTCTCCATAAAATAAATAACAACATGCTGGGTAAACAAATTAAAGTTGGGCAATTGATAGAATAAAGATAACATGCATATGTCGTGAGGATCACTATGAGATTTACTCTGGGCATTACAACAAAATACATAGACCGCTATCCAACTACATCTATGACTAATAATCCACTCGCGGGGAATCATCTGAGGACCCCGAAAGTATTAAGTTGCGAACAATAGATAACTGCATTAAGCAAAGTGTGTAATGTAAATAAAGCATATGTCCTTGGACATAAGAATGTTGTTTTCTCCCTAGTGGCAACAGCACATCTACAACCTTAGAGGTTTCTGTCACTCCCCCATATTAAATAGAGGCATGAACCCCAACTATCGAGCATAAATACCCCCTCTTAGAGTCACTAGTATCTACTTGGCCAAGATAGCTACTAACAACGGAGAGCATGCAAGATCATAAACAACATAGAGATAACATAAGATAATATTCAGCACATCAACTCAATCATAACACAAATATTCATTGGATCCCAACAAACACAACATGTAGAATTACATAACGATGATCTCGATCATGTAAGGCAGCTCACGAGATCTAAACATGAAGCACATGGTGGAGAAGTGAAAGATCATATCGAGCCCCATGTGTGGTTTTGGTAATTAATGACAATCCTTATGGACTAATGGTTGCATTGAGTTATATGTGTAGGACTTGTCCATAGACAATGCTTGAACCATTTGTTGGAGTCAAGGTTGTAAGAAGAAGATTATGTGTTGACCAAGGTGTTATTCAAGGAGTGATCCAAAGATTGGTCTTAAGGGAGTTGAGCTTATGTCAAGTGTGTCTTGAAGAATAAGATTGAGTGAGCTCTCATGTGTATCCTCAAGACACCATCATTATGGAGAAAGAAGAATTGATTCGAGGATTGATCAAGTCAAAGCGCAAGTTCAAGATGAGCAACTAGAAGAGAACATATGCTTGAAGCTTGCCATCTATATTGTGATCATGGATATGTGAAGATATGCTTAAAGAGAGTCGCTTCCATAGTAGAGTATGGGGGAGCAATCCGCAAGACTTCACCAAGCAAGCTCAATCAAGAAAGGTGGTCCAACTTGAGAAGATCAAGATCGTCTTTATTTACCTCAAGTGGACTGCTCAAGGCAAAGGTATGATAGTGTTAGGGTTTCTTTCTTACCGGTCTCATGGTGTTATTTGTGAGACCGGGTTATAGGATCGGGATCCGTACTATCAAGAGGGGATCTCGAGTGAGTAACTTAATTGTATCGTTCGGAGAGAGCTCAAACATTTGCATACTTGGCATCATCTTTCTTGGTTCTTATTTGGGTTTTATCCATGTGAGGTTCTAGAGCTTGTGGTTATTTCCATGACAAGCTCTAGCTCATCAAAAACGGATTTCGCATGAAGCTCTTATTGTGTTTTTGATATTTGGAGGTTTTACCGGCTTGCCTTCAAAGAGAGGTCAAACCTTTCATCATTTGGTTTTATACTCCCTTGTTGGACTATGATGTTTCTATGGATGAAGTTGTAGAGCTCGTTGTGGTGATTCCAACGAGCCCAAGATCATCGAAAACGGAGTCTGGATGAAAAAGTTATCACCATTTTCGTATTACAATTTTTGCTCGGCGTCACCCAGATACGGGGCCGGAAATTCCGGCCAGGGGGGCGGATAATCCGCCCCCCCTCGAATATTTCGTATTGCAATTTCTGCTAAGGACTTTGCTCGGCGTCACCCAGATATGGGGCCGGATATTCTGGCCAGCGGGTCGGATTATCCGGCTGGCCGGATAATCCGGCCATACTTTGGCCGGATAATCCGCCCCTCCAAGTCCTGCAACGGCCATATTTTGTGGGGGGTATAAATACCCCTTCTTTCTCCTTGGGCTGTACACGAATTGGGCTTCTCTCTCCTCCATTGTTGACTTTGCAAGCTTGCCCTTCCTCCTCCATTCCTCCCATATTTCTTGCATCTTTTTGAGGGAAAAGAGAGAGGAGATCTAGATCTATCTTTCCACTAATCAAAATCTCCTCTTAGTGAGGGGAACCTCTTGTGGATTTAGATCTTGGAGTTCTTTGTGGATTTCCTTTGTTCTTCCTCTCATATCTCTCCATAGCATTAGTTGCTTTGGTAGGATTTGAGTGAGAAGGATTTGAGCACCTTGTGTGCTCTTGCCATTGCATAAGTTGCATCGGTTTGAGTTCTCCCCGGAGATTTGAGTAAGTGAAAGTTTGTGAGCTTATTACTCTTGGGTTCTTGGAACCCTAGACGGCTTTGTGGCTTTGTGGTGCCTTTGTGGCTATTCTTGGGAGCCTCCAATTAAGTTGTGGATGCGTGCCCCAAGCTTTGTGTAAAGGCCCGGTTCCGCCTTGAGGAACCCCTTAGTGGAAGAGTGAGCTAGGCCTTTGTGGCGCAAGCTCACACCGGAGAATAGGGTGAGGCCTTTGTGGCGTTGGTTAGGCCTTTGTGGCAATACCACACCCCTCTAATGAGACGTACTCCCTTTGAAGGGAGGAACTCGGGAATACATCATCGTCTCCGCGTGCCTCAGTTATTTCTATACCCGAGCTCTTTACTTATGCACATTACATTGTGATAGCCTTCGTGCTTGAAGTCATATATCTTGCTATCACCTTGTTACTTGTATTGCTTAGCATAAGTTGTTGGTGAACATAGGTGAGCCTAGTTTATTTAGGTTTTATGTGCTTGACAAAATAAACGCTAGTTTAATTCCGCTTTTGTTCAAGCCATTCGTAAAATTTGGTATCGCCTATTCACCCCCCTCTAGGCGACATCTGTGTCCTTTCAAGAAGACAACCATCTAGCTACTGCTATGGACCCATAGTCCAAGGTAGACTACTCACTCATCGCGCCGGAGGCAAGCATGGTAATGAAGAAGACCTCCGGTGGCGATTTCCCTCTCCGATAGGGTGCCAGGAAGAGCTTCTGGACCCTCCCGATCTCGGGTCGACGATGACGGCAGATCGCGATGTGTTTCTGGAAAATTGATTGGGTACTTAGGTTTTTCCCGTCGGGTGGTCTTTATAGGCGAAGGGGCAGCGTCAGAAGTGGACCAGGGCGGTCACACACATAGGGGGCGTGGCCAGGGGCTGGGCCGCACCGCCCTGTTGTGTGGCCGGCCCGTGGCTCCTCTCCGTCTCCTCTTCGGACTTCTGGAAGCTTCGGTAAATTTCTGGATGTTCGGCTTTTGCTTCGTCCAATTCCGAGAATATTTCATGTGTAACTTTTCTGAAACACAAAAACAGCAGAAAATAGGGAACTGTCACTGTGGCGTCTTGTTAGTAGGTTAGTTCCAGAAAATGCATAAAAATGCCACGAAGTGTAATGAAACACTAAGCAAATGGTGTAAGAACAAGCATGGAGCATCAAAAATTATAGATACGTTTGAGACGTATCAACGAGGCGCCTTATAAATTGTCAAGAGCTGTCGCAAAGCTAGCAGGCATCACCTTCTGAAGTTTGGCTTTTTCCTACTGGTTCGATAAACCTCGGTTTCTTACTGAGGGAAAACTTGTTGCTGTGCTCATCATACCTTCTCTTGGGGTTCCCAACTGGTCGGTCATCTACATCAACACCGCACAGCAATCAAGCCTTTTTCTGGCGCCGTTGCCGGGGAAAAAGAAGATTTCTGCAAGGGGAGTTTCGCACGCACATCCTTTACTTTGTTTTAGTTTTGCTTTACTTTATTTTTGCTTGCATTGTTTTATCAAAAATACAAAAAAGTTAGTTTCCTATTAGTTGTTATTTTTACTTATCTGCTTTTAGCTTTGCTAGAATGAGTACTCATGAGAACACCAAGTTGTGTGATTTTACTAGCACTAATAATAGTGATTTTATCTGCACTCCTATTGCGCCACCAGCTCCTGCTACCAATTTTTATGAGATTAAACCTGCTTTATTGAACCTTGTTATGAAAGAGCAATTTTCTGGTGCTAGTACTGATGATGCTGCAGCTCATCTCAACAATTTTGTTGAGCTATGTGAGATGCAGAAATATAAGGATGTAGAAGGTAATATTATTAAGCTTAAGTTGTTTCCTTTTTCTTTGAGAGGAAAAGCTAAGGATTGGTTGCTATCTTTGCCTAGAAATAGTATTAATTCTTGGGCTAAGTGTAAGGATGCTTTTAATGGAAAATACTATCCTCCTACTAAGATTATAGCTTTGCATAGTGATATCATGAAGTTTAGACAGTTTGATAATGAACATCTTGCTCAGGCTTGGGAAAGAATGAAATCTATGATAAAGAATTGCCCTACTCATGAACTGACTACTTGGATGATAGTCCAATTTTTTTTGTAGGACTGAATTTTTCTTCAAGAAATCTATTGGATTCAGCTGCTGGGGGCACTTTTATGACCCTTACCTTGGGCGCCGCAACCAAGCTTCTTGACAACATGATGGTAAATTATTCTGAGTGGCACACCGAGAGAGCTCCACAAGGTAAGAAGGTAAATTCTGTTGAGGAAACCTCTTCCTTGAGTGATAAGATTGATGCTATTATGCTTATGCTTTCTAATGATAGAACTCATGTTGATCCTAATAATGTTCCTTTGGCCTCTTTGGTTGCTCAAGAAGAGCATGTTGATGTAAACTTCATTAGAAATAATAATTTTAACAACAATGCTTATAGGAACAATTTTGCTAGCAACAATTATAGGCCGTTTCCTTCTAATGGTAATAATAGCTATCATGGTAGACCTAAAATGCCTAGTGAAGAAAGGATTTTAGAACTTGAAAAGGCTACCAAGAATTTTATGCAGGTGCAATATGAGCAGAACATGGCTTTCACCAAGACCATGGAGGAGCAATTAGCTCTGTTGAGGACTATTAGTCATCAACTTGAAAATTTAAACAAGGCTATTCTTGAGTTGCAAGCTAAGGTTTCCAAAGCTGAAACCGATATTTTATCTTTGTCTAACGTGCAATCTTCTCTGATTAACAAAATGTCCGCTAAGCCTGATCCTTTTTGCCACTGCTAATTCTATCCAAGTTAGAATTAATGAAAATGTTAGGATGTTAGCAGAATTGCATGTCAGGTGGGAAAGAGAAGATGAGATGGCTAGAAAGATGAAGGTATGTACCATTACTACCTCTAATGATGTTGTTCCAAATGCTAGCAATCCCCTTACTTTGATTGGTGTAGAGAAAACTCCTACTCCTTGTGTTAAAAAGCCCAAAACTACAAAAACTTTTTCTCAAAAGAGTGCTGAAATTTTTTGGAGTGTAGGAGATGATAGCTCTATTTCTTTCAATGATTTTGATGTTGATAGCTGCAATATATATGATGTTATTTTGTTCTTGCAAAAGCTTGCTTTGAGTCCCAATGCTAGTTCTATAAATGTTGCTTTTAGTAAGCATATTACCAATGCTCTCATGAAAATTAGGGATGAAAAGCTGAAGCAAAAAGCTTCTATTCCCAAGAAGTTATAAGATGGTTGGGATGAACTTGATGCTTCATCGCTTGATATTACTTGATTTGCACTTTCTGCGCCTAGCTCAAAGGCGTTAAAGAAAAGCACTCTTGGGAGATAACCCATTATTTTATTTTCAGTTCTTTTTCTTTTATTTGAGTCTTGGTAGTTATTACTACTGTAATAACCTCTTCTTATCATTTTTATTTCGCTGTTGTGCCAAGAGAAACCTCTAATTTGAGGGAGGTAAGATTTGGGGATGTTGCTGTCCTGAAACAGATTTCGGTGCTGCACCATAAAAATTCGTGAAAATTCTCAGTATATCTTTTTGACCTGTGATTTCTTGTGCATATGCCCCAGGTTATATCCAAACTTTCATTAGTTTTACACTTTTTGATTTGAGCAACAGAAAACCCTCGAAAAAATCGATTTTTGTCAGCTGTTCTGTTTTGACAGATTTCTGCCACTATTTGTGTTTGCCGCTCGATCGCTTTCTTTTTGAGTTCTTTTGATCACGGAACTTTTGGGGAAGTTGATACAGTAGTATATGCTTTATATGTGGCGGTTTTTTGTTGAAATCTGAACCAAAAAGGGGTTGATTCATTATTATGCGTACACTAATGTTGCTAATAAAATTGTGTTGAGTTTTATATGAAGGAAGTTTTCAAATGTAGGGATTGGAGAATGATGAGATGAGTTGAAGAATGGACTAAAAGCTCAAGCTTGGGGATGCCCATGTACCCCAAGAAATATCTAAGAGGTACAAGCGTCAAAGCTTGGGGATGCCCCCGAGGCACCCCTTCTTCATCGGCAAAAATCAGGTCACCTTTTAACACACTATATTTTTATTGCTTCATGCACTATGCATTTTTCTTGGAGCGTCAGTTGTTTTAGTTTTTAGTTTTGTTTAGTTTTGTTTGCTGCAATAAATGGTTTGGACCCCAACAAATTTCTTTTGGAGAAGCTGCCTTGGTTTTCATTTGCCAAGAACACTCTGTTTTTCACTCTTATCGTTCAACGAGTGTTATCTTTTTCTAGAACTGCATTTAGCTTTCATTTTTCGCCTTGATTTTTGTTCAGATCTTGTTTTATCTTTGTATCAAGGTGTATTTGGACCTCTGGTCTATGTTGGTATTCATCAAAAGAGTTGTTTTAAAAAGGTTCGAATGGTGTTGGAAAAGAGAAAAAGTTTTATGCAAAAAAGTGGTATAAAATGGAGCTTGTTTAGACTGCGGCTTAGACTTTTTCATGTCATGCTTGATGTCGTTTTGATAGTATGCTTAGTGGTTTTGCTGTAGTATGACTTGTCTCAAATGACTGAGATAGCTTAATGAGCCTTTGAAAAAATCATGCGTTGTTTTTATTATTTGGAAGCATTATTTTGGTTTTCTCCTTGATGCTTTATGTGGGTTGACTTGGCGCATGCTGTCGTGGGGATGACTAATTGGGCATGCCACGGGCCGAGCTATCTGCTGGCTGGCGTCCCAGGAATCTCCACGGCTCTAGGGTGAGAAGACCGGCTCCGCCCAGAGGACCGGCTGCGCTAGCAGCCGGCTGGCGATTCCACCGAGGAGAGTCGGAGCCAGGCGATGAAGACAAAAGCCCTCCAACGGCTGTCTCGCCGAAAGTGGGCTGGCCCCGACAAGAACGATAGAGGCAAAGGACGGGAGTGATGAGCGCCATGACCGGACCCAGCCAATCAGTGATCAAGGAGCCTTCCCCACGACAGGATCCGAGGCAAAAGGGAGGGCATATACCTCCCAGATGCAGGTCCAAGGGGAAAGGCGCTTTATAAAGCGTGATCGTCAGAGCAGGGCCAGAGGATCACGCCGAGGACGCGGCCACGGAGGAGCCGGCAGCCGGCCGAATCGCCACCCAACCTGTAACCAGACCCCCGCCTATATAAGGGGGTCTGGACCCTTAGTCTAGGGAGATCCAATCTTCTTCTTCCTCCTCTAGCCCGAACAGCTCGAGGAGCACTGTAATCACTACTGTCAAGATAATACAAAGTAGGCAGGAAGTAGGGGCTTTACCTCCACCCGGGAGGGCCCTGAACCTGGGTAAACCGAGGTGTCTCCGTTGACACAATCCTGAGCCGGACCCATCGTCACCACCGTCGAGCCCCTTCGATAAGCCTCCCCATGGCTACTGTCTCTAAATTCCCACGACAGTTGGCGCCCACCGTGGGGCAAAGCGCGGCGGTGAGCGGAGTCACGTTCCGGCCGGGATCCCCATCGATCCCCAGCGAGAGGGTTGCCTCCGGCCTCGTTTGGAGGTTCGGCACCCTCGACTGCATCAGCGACAACTTGGACTGCTTCGGGGACGGCTTCGGCAGCGGCTCCTTCCTCGACATCGGCAGCCACTGCTTCTACGTCGCCAAGCCCTTCCCGGAGGAGGTAACTGACGTCCTCGATCCTCTCAGCGACGGAGGCTCGAGTTATGGCGGAAGCTGTGACTTTGGCGCCATGGTCGAAGTGATGGCCCTGGGAGATGAGGAGGGCAGCGACCAACCGCGCTCCACGCGCCCGCCGCTTGAATGCCTTCCTCTGCAGGAGCAGAACACCCCACTCCCAGAGCAGGACACCTCGGACGTCGCCGTCGTGGACCTGCGCGCACCGCTCGACCGCGTCATCGACCCCACCTGGGTCGCCAAGGCCCTGGAGCGGACGCGTCTCGTCCTCCTCAGCAAGGTGGCTGAGGACGAGGCTAACCGGTGCCGCGCGAGCACCACACTCAGCGAGTTCTACGATGTGCATGGACACGCACCGACCGAGCTTGCTCATGACCCGCGGCACAGCTTCGCCACCACGGGCCCCGGCCAGATCCAGCGGTCGCCATCGACAAGCCGAGGCCGTGGAGGGCGCGGACAGGGCGGCCGTGCTCCGAGCTGCAACGCCCGAGGCCGCCGCGCCCAGCAAGGTGGCGGAGCAGGCGGGCCACGCCAGGTCCCGGTGCCAGCGCCAGGGTTGGAGTCCCAGGCTCGCCCGCCGGCGCTGCACATCCACCTGTGGCTTGACCACGTCGAGGCATTCCCCAGGGGATCTGCCAGCTCAAAGCGCGCGGCTTCTGACCAAGGAGGCTCGGGGGCTGCCGGCAGCGGTCAGGGGCGCAAAGAGGGCAAGTACACCCTCGATGCTGCACTTGACCAGCCGTGCAAGTTCCACAATTCCCCGGGCAGGGAAGCGACCCACTCCACGGGTCAGTGCTAGTTCATGAGAGAGCTGGAGCAACGCGCTCGGCAGATCCCTGGAGCGTCGCAAGTGCAACCGGCTGGAGGTCAGGAGGACCAACAACATGACCCGGCTGGGGGCGAGCCGGATCGAGATGATGACTGCCCGGCGGATGTTGAGCAGTATCACATCTTTACCACCCCCGGCAAGGATAAAAGGAATGACCTTTGGCATGAGGCAGAGGTGAACGCTGTCATGCCTGCAGAGCCCCAGTTCATGCACTGGTCCGAGGCAGCCATCACCTGGGGATGCGAGGACCATCCGCGACTGATGCCCAGTCCTGGAGAGTATGATCTAGTCTTGGACCCCATCATACGCTCCGATACGCATACGTGCCAGTTCTCCCGCGTGCTCATCGACGGTGGCAGCAGCATCAACCTTCTCTACCGAAGCTCACTGGAGAAGCTGGGCATCCCGCTTGCCCAGCTGAAGCCGAGCCGGCTCACCTTCCATGGCATCGTGCCTGGGCACTCGTGCACCCCTTTGGGCAAGGTGCAGCTGGAGGTTCTCTTTGGGGAGAAGGGAAATAGCCGTCGCGAGTCCATCTGGTTCAAGGTGGTGGACATCAGCAGTCCTTACCATGCTTTGCTTGGCCGCCCGGCTCTGGCAAAGTTCATGGCGGTGCCGCACTATGCCTACCTGAAGATGAAGCTCCCAGGGCCTAAGGACGTGATCACTGTCTCGGGAAGCTTCAAGAAGTCCCTGGCGTGTGCCAAGGAGAGCTCGCAACTGGCAGAGGCATTGGTCATCGTCGAGGAGAAGCGGCAGCTTCTACATTGCGTGGAGCTTGCCCAGCAAGATGTGCCGGTTCGCCAATTGCCGGTGGAGCAGTTCAAGCCGGCCAACAACACCAAGAAGATCCTGCTGGACAAGAATGATCCCACCAAGTACGTCATCATCGGCACTGGCCTGTCTGCCAAATAGGATGTCGTGGTTTTGTCAACAGATCTGCCATAGAGGTAGGGGTATGGCGGTTTGTGGAAGGGGGTGAACATGGAGGAGCGATCCAGGACGGTGGTAGCACGAGTTTACCCAGCTTCAGATCCCGCAACGGTGGCGAGATCCTACGTGCTGCTATAATTCACTATATGGCAACAAGTGCTCGATTACAATGATGAGGTTGGCTGTTTCGCTATGCGATTGGCCGTATCACTAGAACGTGCCTCAAGGGCTGCTCCACGTCGGGCTTATAAAGGCGCCAGGTGTGGGCTACACGTTGGTACCGGAGCGGATACAACTTGGAGTCCTAGACTAAGTCCTATGCGTGTACGTCAAGGTAACTCGCCATGGGCCGTCTCCTGATCCGCCATGGGCCTGTCGTCAGTGGTCTGCCATGGGCCTGTTTCCGGATCTGCCATGGACCTGTCTAAGGATCCGCCATAAGCGCCTGCGTCCAGTACCGCCGTGGCAACTTCAGCAACTGGGCCGCCCGGTATGGCGAATCCGCCATACCACCCCTGATGGGCCACCCTGGCTTGCTGATTTAGGACTACGTCGCTGGTATACCTATTTGGTATATCCCCAACAGTAGCCCCCAGGAAACTTCAAGATTTCCATCTACATCCGTGCTACTCCAAGTTGATGTGGGAGCAAACTGTCCTTGTGCGTGGTGAATGACCAGCCCGTTGGGAACCCCAAGAGGAAGGTATGATGAGTGTAGCGGCCAGTTTTCCCTCAGTTAAGATACCAAGGTATGTCGATCTTGAAGAGGAGAGACGGTGACAACTGAAGGTGATGCAGACTGGCTTAATAACACTCCAACAAGGGCGCCGTTAACGACACTTGTTGACTCGTCTTCGGCCAGTAGCAACGCGGAACCTGCACACACACAAACAAATACTTTGTTCCCAACTTGCGATGAGGTTGTCAATCTCACCGGTTTGCTTGAAACAAAGGTTATGAGTGTATCGAGTGGAAAACAGTAGAGTATATGCGAGTAAAGTAAACAGTGCGGGAAAAGTAAACAGGTGATTGCAATATGATTAAAATAGGACCGGGGTCCATAGTTCACTAGTGGTGTCTCTCCATAGATAAAATAACATGCTGGGTAAACAAATTACAGTTGGGCAATTGATAGAATAAAGATAACGTGATATGTCAAGAAGATCACTATGAGATTTACTCTGGGCATTACAACAAAATACATAGACCGCCATCCAACTGCATCTATGACTAATAATCCACCCCCGAGGATATCATCCGAACACCCTAGAAGTATTAAGTTGCGAACAACAGATAATTGCATTAAGCAAAGTGTGTAATGTAAACAAAGCATATGCCCTTGAGCATATGAATGTTGTTTTCTCCCTAGTAGCAACAGCACATCTACCACCTTAGAGGTTTCTGTCACTCCCCCAGGTGAAATAGAGACATGAACCCACTATCGAGCATAAATACCCCCTCTTGGAGTCACTAGCAACTACTCGGCCAAGATAGCTACTAACAACGGAGAGCATGCAAGATCATAAACAACATAGAGATAACAAAAGATATAATTCAGTACAGCAACTTAATCATAAACACCAATATTCATCAGATCCCAACAAACCAACATCATAGAATTACATAACGGTGATCTCAATCATGTAAGGCAGCTCATGAAATCTAAACATGAAGCACATGGTGGAGAAGACAACCATCTAGCTACTGCTATGGACCCATAGTCCAAGGTAGACTACTCACTCATCGCTCCGGAGGCAAGCATGGCGATGAAGAAGACCTCCGGTGGCGATTCCCCTCTCCGGCAGGGTGCCGGGAAGAGCTTCTGGACCCTCCCGATCTTCGGGAAGACGGCGGCGGCGGATCGCGATGTATTCTGGAAAACCGATCGGGGCTTAGGTTTTTCTCGTCGGGGGGTACTTATAGGCGAAGGGGCGATGTCAGAGGTGGAGCCAGGGGCTCTCACACAGGGGTGGCGCGGCCAGGGGCCAGGCCGCGCCGCCCCCTTGTGTGGGGCCCTGGTGGCCCCCCTCCGACACTTCTTTGGATCTCTGGAAGCTTCCGGGTAAAATAAGACTTCAGGAACTTGTTTCGTCCAATTCTGAGAATATTTCCTGTGTATCACTTCTGAAACACAAAAACAGCAGAAAATAGGAAACTGGCACTGTGGCACTTCGTTAATAGGTTAGTTCCGGAAAATGTATAAAAATGCCACTAAGTGTAACGAAACAATAGGCAAATGGTGTAGAAACAAGCATGGAGCATCAAAAATTATAGATACGTTTGAGACGTATCAATCCGCCATGCAGGTTTTTGGTGAAATACTTCCGCCATAGCTCTTCTTCTCTTCTGTGCTGGGATGGCGGTTTATCTTGATGTTCCTTCTTCCATCTATTAATCCACCGTAAATATCGGATCAAGCGACGTAATTATCTTAGCAAGATTTTCGGGATCCATTGGATCATACCGTGGAAATCCGCCGTAAATTCCGATACGTAGTTCCTTCTAGGGCAAGGTTTTACAGTGCATGCACTGTTTTTGCCAAGTTACGTTTTTACCCCTGGACACGTGTCACCGGATTAGGGTTTCTGCGATCGGGACGAGCGGTGGTGATGGCGGGCACGAATCTCGAGGCCCGGGGTCTATATATACCCCGGCCTCTCACCCCCGGCCGGTTTACCCCTCATTTGCCCCGTCGCTCTCTCTCTCTCTTCAGCGCCGCCACGAGAGCTCCATTGTCTCCGACGAGCCGCCGCGAAAAAACCTCACCGCCGGCAACGCTTCCCGCCGAAATAGCCTGCTCAGGTGCTTCGAGGATTTCATAGCGGAATCTTCTGCTAAACGCCATGAACCCCGGATCCCCTTCCCATTACCACTCCGAGACCGAGGAGGAAGATTCCCCCTTGCAGCAATCAGTCCAGGGAGAAAATCCCGTAATGGCGGATTTAGATCCAGAGGACATCATGTCCGAAGCCGAAGAGGAAATGGCGGGAGCAAACGCAGATGATCCCGCAGACAAGGAAGCGGATGGCGAAGCTGAGGAGGAAGGTGCCGAGGACGAAGAAGAGCAGATACCCCAGAACCTCCATGGGTACTGGCAGAAATCCCATGTTAAGGACTCTGATGTCCAAGCCATGGAAGGCGAGGGCACTGTGGCTCCTCAGGCTGAATCTGGATGGCGGACTGACTTCAAGGCCCCAGTGCCTATTCCTAACCCCTCCGAGATTGTGATGCTTAAATCTCACATGGAGAGGGGTCTCAGTATGCCTCCATCTATTTTCTTTACTAATCTTCTGAAATTCTACGGACTGCAGCTCCACCACATATCACCAAACAGCTTGGTGTCTGTGGCGGGCTACGCAGCTTTGTGCGAGGGATACCTTGGGATCCGCCCCAGGGTAGACCTCTTCCAACTTTTCTTCTCCGTGCGGGCCAATTATGAAGATGACGGATCCCTTCGAACCTGCGGAACGGTTTGCTTTCTTCCACGAAGGTCGAAGGAATACCGTTTCATCATGCCTCTTGATTCCGCCATCGGATGGAGAGGGTCCGGGTTCTATATGGCGGATAAGCCTGCGCCATCTCAAGCCCGCGGCCTTCCTCCCTTTAAGAACGTTGCTGCTGAAACCCGCGACTCCTGGACGGCTGTCAACGACGAATCCGCCACTCCCTACGTCAATCTCTTGGCTCGACGGATTACCAAGCTATCTGTGGATGGCTTGAAAGGGATTGACACCATCAACTGCTGGATATCCCGGCGCATTCAGCCGCTTCAACACCGTGACAGCCTGATGCACGAGTATACTGGTGCAAATGATGGCATGTGTTGTTCAGACCAGGAGCTGGACCCTAAAGTCATCGAGAAGCGCATCCGTTCCTTGATGAAGTCTCCTAGGAAGAAACCTTTGAAGTTTGGCATGGCTATGTTTGAGAACGGCAGCTGCCCTTTGGTAAATTCCCTTTCCGCCATAATACCGCATAATACCTTTGTATTTCATAGGACATAACATTTTTCTTCTTATCAGCTCAAATCGCTTGGTCTTGCTCACTTTGCCCATCCCCTTCGCCGCTCCAACCTCAAATCTACCGCTAAAGAGGAAGTTGTTCACTCTAGCGGAAACAAAGAGGAGATGGCGGGGAATGTGGACGATACAGCCCATACGACCCAGGAGAAGGCGGTTCCCAAGAAACGGGCTGGTAGTGGAAAATCTCGTGGTGGTAGCGGGAAATCTGCTGATTCCCGTCGTTTCGAAGCTCAACGCAGGGCGGAGTTAGAAACGCCGTCCGAGAATACCGCTACCATCAATCTGCCCAAGTCAAGGTAAGATTTGGACATCCTTCTTCATTGTTGCTGCTTGTCATCTCTAACCCTCCTTTCCTCGGAAGAAAGAAGCCTACTGTCAAGGAGCCGTCAGCCAAGCGAGCCAAGCCCTCCCCCGCCGCTGTTCCGCTCACCCCTGATGTACCAACTCCCTCCTCTGCTCGTATCGATATCGATATGGAGGATGCTGGTGGTCAGTTTGACCCAATGCCAGAAGCCAACCCAACGACTGAAGCTGCGGCTAATGATGTCGTCCAAAGCGAAAAGGCTTCTGGCTCGTTTCAAGGTCAAGTGGCGGATGCTCCGACGGGGGGCAGTTTATTTTGGAGATAAAAGCAACTTGAGGTCGTCAATCTTATTTCCAGCCAGGAAGATGCCAGCAACAAGCTGTCCAGTGGTATAGCCGCTTTTGTTCAGAAAACAGCCACCATGAAGAAGGTATGTACTCCCAGTAGCCCCTGAGCGCCATGGCGGATTTGTAAATCCGATCCGCTATGGGGCTTCAAGAGTGACTTCTGTAAGTTTTTAAATAGCACAGCCCTCGAGCGCTGGTAGTTCACACAGTGCTCTATAGAGAACTTTTAAATTTCATACTGAGTAGCCCCTAAGTGTTATGGAGGATAACTATCCGGCATAAAGCTCTTAGGAAGACAAAAAATCAGCATAAGTAGCCCCCGAGCATTATGGCGGATTCTATCCATCATGATGCTCTGAGTGACTAAAAAATCATCGTGAGTAGCCCCCGAGCGTTATGGCGGATACCTGTCCGGCATAAAGCTCTAAGAGTGACTAACACTTTAAATTGTTTTTCCAGAACTACAAGAAGGTGGTAGAGGACCTAGTCCAGGTTGTCAGCTCACAAGAGAAGGAGCTGGCAACTAAAAGCGCTCTTGTGGCGGACTTGCAGCAACAGCTTGAGAATAGCGGTAATTTACTCAACAAGTTTTAATTCCCTTATGCTTATTCAATCAATGCTGTGCTGATACTTCCGCCATGCAGATGTTGCTAAGCTCAAGTCCACACTTGAGGGGGTGGAGAAAGGCCACGCCATTGCGATGGATGGGCTGCAGCAGCAGCTCCAGAAATCTCTGGCCGCAAACACCCTCCTTGAAGAGCAGCTGAAGGACCAGAAGCGCCATAACCTCAAGAAGGACAAGGAGATAGAGGATCTCCGCAAAGCCGCTGCTGATTTTGAAAAGCGGCGTGAAGGCTTTAACGAGCTCCTCCATCACTTCCAGGACACCTTGCTAGGTACCATTTCTTTTTACAATGTTAAGTTTTTTAATTTCTGCTATGCCGTTCGTGACGCATCTTCTTTTTCCGCTATGCAGTCGCTTTAGGGCAGGGCGATGCGGATACCGCCGAAGGCTTGCGCATGGCCACCGACGCAGCGAAGAAGGAGCTTGATGGCCTTCTCAACGCTGGTCGCCAAGCGTGCGGGAGCCTGCAGATAGCAGGTTCTTCCAACCTCTCCGCCCTTGCGCTTACCCAGAAGCTGCTACTGGTGCCAGGGCTCATGGCGGACTGGAAACAGTCCTCTGCTCGGGGTGGTGCCAGGACTGCTCTGACCTTGGCGAAGGCCCACTATCCCGAGATGGACCTGGACCTGCTCACCTCCGGCATCCCGGAGAGCGGCGAGGACGGTGCGCCAGTGGACGAGGCTGCCATCCGGCAGAGCGTGCTTGGATACGATCAACTGTGTGCCCTTGGCACTCAGTTGAACGTATACTATGAAGCATACGAGCTGCCAGGGTCGCCAAGCCAGGCTTCGGCATCAGCCTCCGCGGCTACTGCAGGTGGTGATGGCGGTGACGAGGTATCCTCCAAGGTTCCGCCGTCTTCTTAGGACGCGCCCTGCAATGTGGCAGGAAAAAAATACTTTGCATCAATTCGGCCCCTGAGTGGGTCTGTAATTTAAACTTAAACTGCGTATGAATGTTTCTGCACTGTGACTGATCTGCTTGTGGTGGATCAGTGGAATGCTTTTGAACTTTTGCAGCTTGTTTTTTTTATGAAGTGGTTTGATTGTGCGAAGAAACTGCCAGGCCTAGTTTTATGCAACTTGCAGTTTTTTGACATGCCCAAAAAATAACACTTTGAAAAAATTTCACGCGTAGGATTATGCGATCCGCCATCCGGCTCTCTGTGCTTGACTTTTTGTGAGATGGCGAAATCTTCGCACGAACAATCCGCTAGGGCGACGATACTTAATAGCAACCGTCCAAAACCCTGAGCAGATGGCGGCTTAGATCGTCAAAAAGTCACTACTCTGGAATCCACACAGAAAACATCGAATGAAGATCAAAACATAAAAAAGCTACGCGGACCGCTTATGGCGGATTTAGAAGAGACGCAAGTGCAAAGCACAATTGCGCAAAAAGGTTCTATACGATCTAAATGAACAATAAAGGAGGTGAAAGACTCAGAAAAATTAAGAGTGAACCAAATGCTTTATTTCATTGATCATATAGAGGTGCCTATTACATAGCTAGATAAGTGCTAAGTGTAGAAAGGACGTAGCTGTGCGATGTTCCATGGACGATCTGTCTCGTCGTAGATATCGTCAGGGTCTCTTCGTTTGCGCTTCTTACTTGGTCGCTTATCTAGCTCGCGAATATCAACGAGGTAGTAGGAACCATTCAGTAGAGCTTTGCTGATGACGAAGGGTCCTTCCCAAGGCGGGGATAGCTTGTGGGACTTCTGTTGTTTGAGGCGTAGCACCAGGTCACCCTCTTTAAATGAGCGTTGGCGAACTCGCCGGCTGTGATAGCGGCGGAGATTCTGCTGGTAGATGGCGGATGTGCCGAGGGAATCGGGACATCTTTGCATGGTCTCCAAAGGACATGCCAGGTGTGCCGAGGGAGCTGGCTGAGCACTCACTCAACGTCTGGCCGGATGCCAAGCCGGTTAAGCAACCGCTGCGGCATTTTGTGGAAGAGAAAAGGAAAGCTATTGGCGAGGAGATTGCCCGGCTCCTTGCAGCCGGCTTTATCATGGAGGTATTTTACCCTGACTGGCTTGCGAACCCAGTCTTGGTTCTGAAGAAGAATAACACTTGGCGTATGTGTATTGACTACACCAGCCTCAACAAGGCTTGCCCCAAGGATCCTTTTGCGCTACCACGCATCGACCAGGTAATCAATTCCACAGCCGGCTGTGACCTGCTATCCTTCCTGGATGCATATTCAGGCTACCACCAGATCCCGCTCTTCCAGCCGGATCAGATCAAGACGTCCTTCATCACCCCATATGGAGCCTACTGCTACATCACCATGCCATTTGGCCTAAAGAACGCTGGAGCCACTTACCAGCGAACCATGCAGCGATGTCTGCAAGGGCAGATTGGGAGGAACGTGCACGCTTATGTGGACGACGTGGTAGTGAAGACCAAGCAGAGCGGCACACTCCTGGACGATCTCAAGGAGACCTTTGCCAACCTGCGGCGCTATCGCATGAAGCTCAACCCAGAGAAGTGCACCTTTGGCGTGCCGGCTGGACAACTCCTAGGTTGTATCGTTTCCCAGCGAGGGATCGAGGCTAACCCCTCGAAGATAAAAGCCATCGAGGCCCTAGAGCCGCCCACCCAGCTCAGAGACGTGCAGAAGTTTGCTGGTTGCTTGGCTTCGCTCAGCCGGTTCGTCAGCCGGCTCGGGGAGAAGGCCATGCCGCTGTACCAGCTGATGAAGAAGACATACCACTTCGTTTGGTCCCAGCGCGCTGATGATGCCTTCAACGACCTCAAGCGAGCCTTGTCTACCGCGCCAATCTTGGCTGCGCCGGCTCTGCGAGAGCCAATGCTGGTCTACATTGCGGCTACTCCGCGAGTCATCAGCGTCGTGATTGTGGTGGAGCGCACCGAGGAAGGCAAGGAGCTGCCGGTTTAGCGCCCAGTGTACTTCCTGAGTGAGGTGCTCACTCTCTCCAAGCAGAACTACCCGCACTACCAGAAGGTCGCATACGGCGTGTACATGGCGGCCAAGAAACTGAAGCACTACTTCGAGGAGCATCCTATCACGGTGGTGAGCACCACTCCGCTCTTAGAGATCATCGGGTGCAAGGATGCGTCAGGAAGAGTGGCCAAATGGGCAATTGAGCTCGCTGCTCATACCATTCAGTACAAGCCCAGGACGACGATCAAGTCGCAGATCATAGCAGATTTCTTTGCTGACTGGGGAGAGCACCAGTACCTGCCGCCGGCTCCAGACTCCACCCACTGGCGCATGCACTTCGATGGCTCCAAGTTGCTTGGGGGCTTGGGAGCCGGCATCGTCCTCACCTCTCCCAAGGGAGACGAGCTGCAGTACGTGCTGTAGCTGCACTTCCGTGCGTCAAACAACGTCGCCGAGTACGAAGCCCTGGTACATGGGCTCAAGATGGCCAAGGAGATTGGCATCCGGAGGATCCTCTGCTTTGGAGACTCCGACCTAGTGGTGCACCAGGTCTCGGGAGAGTGGGACGCCAAGGATGCCAACATGGCCTCCTACCGCTTCTACGTGCAGCAGCTCAGCGGATTCTTCGAGGGCTGCGAGTTCCACCACATCCCCAGAGCAAACAACGACGAGGCAGACCGGCTGTCCAAGATCGGCTCCACCAAGCAGGATATCCCAGCGGGGGTGTCGCTGGAAATCATCCGCAAGCCGTCCATCAAGCCTTCGCTGGAGTCTACCTCCATCTACGTACCCAGAGACCCAGCTCCGGCTCAGGCGCTACCACCAGACTCGGGGGCTGCCGCCTCGAGGCTGAAGGAAGCAGCCGGCTAGCCCAGCGCGGCCGGCTCGATGAAGGACTCAGGGGCTGCCGTCTCCGGACCAGCTCCCACAGCTGGCCAACTAGGCGAAGCCGGCATGACGACGGACCCGGGGGCTGCTGATCCCCTGGTTGCCAGTTTCTTCCACATACGGGAGATACCATCATGGGCGGAGCCATTCTCCAACTACCTCATCACTGGGGACTTGCCGCAAGATGAAGTGGAAGCTAGGCGACTTCAGCGCCACGCGGGAGCTTACACCATCATCAACAGTGAGCTGTACAAGCGCAGCATGTCAGGAGTCTTCCAGAAGTGCATCGAGCCGGAAGAAGGGATAGAGCTCCTGAGGGAAATACACCAAGGGGAGTGCGGACACCACGCATCCTCCAGAGCTTTGGTGGCCAAGGCTTTCCGCCATGGTTTCTACTGGCCGACAGCCCAGAAGGACGCAGAGCAGCTAGTGAAGCAGTGCAACGGCTGCCAGCGCTTCTCCAAGCATCGAAACACTCCAGCGGCAGCCCTCAAGACCATCCCACTCACCTAGCCGTTCGCTGTCTAAGGCCTGGACATGGTAGGGCCATTCAAGACCACACCCAGGGGCTTGATGCATCTGTTGGTCGCTGTGGACAAGTTCACCAAGTGGATCGAGGCCAAGCCAATCAAAAAGCTCGACGGCTCGTCCACCATCAAGTTCTTCAACGAGATCATCACAAGATATGGAGTTCCCCACAGCATCATCACTGACAACGGGATGAACTTTGCGAAGGGAGTCTTCGCTGAGTACTGTGGCAAGAAGGGCATCCGGCTGGACTTAGCATCAGTGGCGCAACCTCAGACAAATGGGCAAGTGGAGAAGGCAAATGGGCTGATCCTGGCCGGCATCAAACCAAGGCTGGTCGAGCCTCTTGAGCGCTCAGCCGGCTATTGGGTCGAAGAGCTACCTTCAGTGCTCTGGAGCCTACGCACCACTCCAAATAGTTCTGTCGGCTTCACGCCTTTCTTCCTGGTCTATGGAGCAGAAGCAGTGTTGCCCACTGATATCGAATTCGATGCGCCCAGAGTTGTCCAGTACACGGAGAAGCAAGCAAAAGAGGCTCGTGAAGATGGAGTCGACCTCCTCGAGGAGGCATGAGAGCAGGCTTTGGCCAGATCAGCGCTCTATCAGCAGCAGCTGTGACGATACCACAGCCGGAAAATCCGCCCGCTCGCGTTTCACGAAGGAGATCTCGTACTCCGGCTGATCCAGAACACCAAAGGCATGCACAAGCTGTCCTCTCCTTGGGAGGGACCGTTCATTGTCAGCCGGGTGCTGGGCAATGGGGCATACTACCTCATCGACGCACAAGAGCCCAGAAAGAACAAGGCAGATAACTCTGACAAGGAGACGGAGCATCCCTGGAATGTCTGTCTCCTAAGACCTTTCTTCTGCTAAGGCAAAAGCTTCTACCCCGAAAAACTTGTCAATGAATAAAGGATGACGGAGCGGCTAGTTACGGCCGGCTCCGAGGAAAACACTTCGTGTATGTTTTGCTTCCTGCGTTATTCACTTGACCAGCAGCCGGCTCTGGGCACCGAGCCACAGCCGGCAGCCCTAAAAACCGATTGACCCCTCGTCAGCCGGATGAGTACTACGTATGAAGAAGGTCCCGAGCCCAACCTTCACCTTCCGGCTCCGCACAGCCGGACGGATAGGAGCCGGCAGGCCACATATGAAGGAAAGCCGCAGAGAAAAACCGCAAACGATAGAAAAATCGCTCAACCAAGCGTTGGAGGCAGTGTTCGTTAACTATGCATTGGCTAGCATGAGTCGGGTGCACGATAAACCGAAGTACTACTTCTCACTCCGCGGCATGCTCCCACCCTAGGCTGGCATTCGGCTGCCGGCCCAAGGGAGACCAACCGGCACCAGGCTGCCGGTTGGGGGTAGAAGTGCCGAAGGGTGGGGAGATTAAGGAAAAAGTTGAGGGAACCGGACAGAGGCGATCCAGCGAATGGTTGATGATCACAGTCTCTAGACGTTTGGGCTGAGTAGCCACGTCAAAGAGGTTTGAAGCTAGAGCTGCCTCGCTCGACGTTGGCACCGTACGCAGAAAAGTTAGTTTCGAGCCAGCTGTGAGTCCAGCTATCCCAAAACTCGGGGGCTAGGGGGAAAGGGAATTGGCCCTCAGAAGTAGGCCGGTTCTAGTACCTCGCCAGCTGTCTGCTCAGCTGACGCTGTGATATGATTAGCAAACGAGCGATGAAATCGAAACTTAACGACCGCAAAGAGATGGCTAGAGCCAGAAACTTGGAGATTTACTCCATCCGCGGCAAGGGACGTGCGAGGGCTCGGGAAGGGAGACGTGCCGGCTCCGGCCCCGCTCGAGCCGGCATAGGACTCAACTTTCACTCCAATCCCTCCAAGCCGTGGTGAGCTCGCACTTCCCAGAGCCGGCCAGCAGAGGCACTTCTCCCTCCGCGCTGAAGCCGGAGGACCTCGCCAGAAGTGTCTGTGAAGTTAGTGGCCATCGTAGCCCCTACCTACAGATTCGCGCGGCAACGGTTTTGTTGAAGGAAGAACCCTAGCCGGGGAATCATCACAGCGCGACGATGTAAATAGAAGACATTCGCGCGATGGCAAACACACAATAACTAAAGAAAGACAAGTTTTCATTAAGTAGAAGTCTGACGATTACAAAAGCTCCCTAAATTGCTACCCTAAGAGTGCCAAGGATCCCTTGCCCGGGAGATGCTCGCCTTCCTCGGCCTGGCGCGAGTGCCCCATGGACTTCGCCCCGGAGAAGCCCGCGTTGGAGGTCGACGAAGCCCGCCCTTCATGGCTGGGCGGCGAAAGTATAGGCGGAGAGGGTGCCGTCGAAGAGGCAGACAGTGAAGTCCTTCTTCCCATCGTGGCGAGTGAGGAGGATGAACCAACCCTCGTGCACGCCGTAGTCGATGAAGAACTTCGACCACCCGTCGCGAAAGTAGCACACCCCCTGGCCGTCGTAGTAAACCTCGACGCGGTATGTGGGCTGGCCGCCGCTGCATTCCTGCAGCTTGGCGTAAGCCATTTCCTAGCCTTCCATCGAGTCCGTAAACTGGGACAGAAGGCGGAGGAGGTCCCGGGCCCCGGCAAGCACAGGGATGATGCAGGTAGACCATCCCTCGGTCGAGATGTAGGCCGGCGGTTGGTGTGCCGGTTTCTCCAACCAGGGCCGCAACGGACCCACCGGAGGTGAAATCACCGCGCGGGGCCTCGCGGAAGTGGAGGCAGTGGCCCCGAGGGCAGCAGGGGCCCTCTTGTTCCTGCTGCCCGGTGGCCGTCCGCGACGGCGGGATGACAAAGGAGCAGCAGCCGCTGCGGGAGCGGCTTTCCTCCCGCTGCCCTTTGGACGGCCGGGCCGCCGCTTCTCCGGGGACGCCCGCATCGCCAGGAGCCCCAGTTGCCTGGGGCGCGACGGAAGTTGAAGGAGCGGCGGCGGCCATCGCCGCAAGAGCCTCCAAGGTCTTCTTGTTGCGGTTCCCCTTCAGGCGACCGCGCTTCCGAGGTGCAGGAGGCGACATCTCCGGCGCCTTGTCCTCCTTCTCGCCCCCTTCTGGGACCTTGTCACCACCGACGGTAGAACCGCTGAGGGAAGACATGGCTGGACTGGGCTCGGAAAGGCGAGACTCGAGGCGAGGGGAGAAGAGGGGATGCACCCTTGGCCTCGGGCGCGCCCAGCATTTAAAGAAAACCGGTGAAGGGGATAACCCCCGACGTTTCGGCAACCACCCCCACATCGTGTGCAACCGTTGCGGCTGCCGCAGCGGATCGTGGGAGGAACCGATGGGACGCGTCGCTGACGTATACCAGTCCGCCCCACATGATGACTCGGGAAGTTATGACGGTGGTGATTCCGAAGTCAAGATGATAAGACTGGCCACTGGCGCACTGCGCTGGCTGCAACGTGGGATCAAGACCCGAAGCGGCACAAGTTCCGAGGGGGCAGCGCACCAGCTCGTGACCGCCGGGCAGCCGCCAGGTGGATTGGACCTGGAGCCGGCACGTCTCAAGGCGGCCGAAGGAGTTCCACGCGACTTGGCCTCGAAACCAGCAACCTCCAGACCAGACAAAGAATCCTGGGACTTCGACGGAAACAAACAAGACTTCGGCGAGGAAAAGAACCCGCTGAAGCCCCATGCTGACCCATGAGACTTCGCCAGTTTCGGGGGCTAGTGTCGTGGGGATGACTAATGGGGCATGCCACGGGCTGAGCTATCTGCTGGCTGGCGTCCCAGGAATCTCCACGGCTCTAGGGTGAGAAGACCGGCTCCGCCAAGAGGACCGGCTGCGCTAGCAGCCGGCTGGCGATTCCACCGAGGAGAGTCTGAACCAGGCGATAAAGACAAAAGCCCTCCAACGGCTGTCTCGCCAAAAGTGGGCTGGCCCCGACAAGAACGACAGAGGCAAAGGATGGGAGTGATGAGCGCCACGACCGGACCCAGCCAATCAGCGATCAAGGAGCCTTCCCCACGATAGGATCCGAGGCAAAAGGGAGGGCATATGCCTCCCAGATGCCGGTCTAAGGGGAAAGGCGCTTTATAAAGCATGATCGTCAGAGCAGGGCCAGAGGATCACACCGAGGACGCGGCCACGGAGGAGCCGGCAGCCGGCCAAATCGCCACCCAACCTGTAACCAGACCCCCGCCTATATAAGGGGGTCTGGACCCTTAGTCTAGGGAGATCCAATCTTCTTCTTCCTCCTCTAGCCCGAACAGCTCGAGGAGCATTGTAATTGCTACTGTCGAGATAATACGAAGCAGGCAGGAAGTAGGGGCTTTACCTCCACCCAGGAGGGCCCTGAACCTAGGTAAACCGAGGTGTCTCCGTTGGCACAATCCCGAGTCGGACCCATCGTCACCACCGTCGAGCCCCTTCGATAAGCCTCCCCATGGCTACTGTCTCTAAATTCCCATGACACATGCTTACAACATGTTTCGACTCATACAAAGTCGCCATAAGCCTCTATGATCATTTAGTTTTTGACTTTTGATGCCATTTTATGCTTCTCTTAATGTTGCTTTGTCGCTTTGCATGATTATGGCCGTTATTGCTCTCTTAGTTGGTCGCTCCCAGTCTTTTGCTAGCCCTCATTTTGTACTGAGTATGAGCTCTACTCATGCATCCAACTCCCAAAAACCAAGTTATTTCAATGTGTCCACCATACATACCTATTAGCAATTTGCTATTCCAAAGTACATTTGACTTGCTTTTATCTATCCTTCAAATTAAACTCTTTTTGGTGTTATGCAAAAATTGGTCAGTAAAGCTCTCACGAACCTGATGGCACACTTTACTTTTCTCGCTTTTAAAATTTTGACATTGTGGCTCTCTTATGTTGAGTTGTTCTGCTTGCAAGTTGTAAGTTGGAAATTAGCCAAACCATGTCGTCATGGGGTAAGCTTTCAACATTGCACTTCTTATTTGAGTTGATATTGTGATCTTTTGTTTATGGATACTCGCGATGTGAAATAAGTTGGGAATCTTGCGGGATCATGGATTTTGTATACGTGTTAGAGAAACGCCTGGGCCGCTAATCTAAGCCATGCATAATTCATGGTGGAAATTTACAGCATGCCCATAGTGAACATTCGACGACGCATCTCAAAAAAAAAGCTATACCAATGGTAAATAAAAGAGATGCCAAGGTGTTCATTGTTTGTTTGTCCTGTCATTTTGATGTGGGCTTGTTCCATGTCATCGGGCACGGAGGTACCCCGTTGGCGGTTCTCGATGATACGTGTATACTTAAAATGACAAGAGCTTGCTTGGGACTTGATACGTCTCAAACGTATCTATAATTTTTGATGCTCCATGCTTGTTTTTACACCATTTGCCTATTATTTCGTTACACTTAGTGGCACTTTTATGCATTTTCTGGAACTAACCTATTAACCAGTGCCACAGTGCCAGTTTCCTGTTTTCTGCTGTTTTTGTGTTTCAGAAGTGATACACAGAAAATATTCTCGGAATTGGACGAAACCACATCCTGAAGTCTTATTTTACCCGGAAGCTTCTAGAGATCCGAAGAGGAGTAGGAGGTGGGCCACAGGGGCCCCACACACCATGGTGGCGCGGCCAGGCCCCTGGCCGCGCCAGCCATGTGTGAGGGCACCTGGTCCCACCCCTGACATCGCCCCTTCGCCTATATAAAGCCTCGGGACGGAAAACCCTGGAGGATTCGGCAAATTTCCAGAAAGAGTTCCGCAGTTCCGCCGCTGCCACCGACGAATTTCGGGGGACAGAAGTCTCTGTTCCGGCACCCTGCCGGGACGGGGAAGTACCCCCGGAGCCATCTCCATCGGTCTCCATCACCGTCTCCACCGTCTCCATCGACCTCACCGCCATCTCCATCAACCTTGTTGTCTCCTATGATGAGGAGGGAGTAGTTCATCCCCGGGGCTGAGGGCTCTACCGGTAGCTATGTGGTTCACCTCTCTCTCCCATGATGTGATCTTTATGTGATCGTGAGCTTTGTATCATGTTGAACAAGTACATGTTATTATTCAGATATTTTGTGTACTCTAGCAATGTTATTAAAGTAATCTATTCCTCCTGCTATGGTGTAACGGTGACAGTGCGTGCATCATGGTGGTACTTGGTTTAGGCTATGATTGTGATCTCTTGTGGATTATGAGAATAATTATTGCTATGATAGTTTGAGTGTTCTATTCCTCCTTTCATGGTGTAATGTTGACAGTGTGTGCACTGTGTTAGTACTTGGTTTAAGTTGCAATGATTTCTATCTTGAATTGTGATCTGATTTGGATATCTCTATGAGTGGTGTTTGTCAAGTACTTGATGAACTTTAAGGGGTGCTTCTGTAGCCACTACACAATGATTAGTGTTATTCAATAGGAGAGTAATTCAGAGTGCCTTAGCAAAGAGAAGTTATTTGTTCAGTCATGTTATATTGTTGGGAGTGTGTCCACTAGTGAAAGTATGATCCCTAGGCCTTGTTTCCAAGCATTGCACACCGTTTACTTGCTATTTTGTTACTTGTTTACTCGCAGCGATATTTATTTCACATCACGTTTGCTACTTATAATCATCTATACCACTTGTATTTCACTATCTCTTCGCCGAACTAGTGCACCTATACATCTGACAAGTGTATTGGGTGTGTTGGGGACACAAGAGACTTTCTGTATCGTAATTGCAGGGTTGCTTGAGAGGGATAGCTTTGACCTCTTCCTCCCTGAGTTCGATAAACCTTGGGTGATCCACTTAAGGGAAACTTGCTGCTGCTCTACAAACCTCTGCACTTGGAGGCCCAACAAGTGTCTACAAGAATAGAAGTGCGTAGACATCAAGCTCTTTTCTGGCGCCGTTGCCGGGGAGGTAAGGTAAAAGGTACTCGCATCCTCCTGTGTGAGTGCTCGGAGTTATTTCCTTTAGATTCTGCAATTATATCTTTTTGTTTCTTGTTTTTATTTTCACTAGTTAGGCTTAATGGAAAATAAAGAGTTCTTTAGTCTTTTTCCTGATTTTAGATTTGAAGAGAAAATTGAAAATCCTTTGGAGCTTATTTCGCATAGCAATGTTATTAGTACGAATGCTTTGAATATTGTTAATGCTAATGCTATAGAAAAGTCTAAGCTTGGGGAAGCTGGTTTTGTTGAGTATGGTATTTTTAGTCCCCCAGCTTTAGTGGAGAAGGTTTGTTCTGATAATATTTTATCTCCCATATGTGATGTTTCTAGTGATGCTTGTGCTCCCCATCCTTTTAAAATACCTACGAAGATTGTTGAACGTGTTAGGGATAACTGCTATTTAGGAGATGGAACTGTCCATCCTGGTGATCATTTGCTCTTTATACATGAATTATGCGAGTTGTTCCAGTGTGCAGGTATTTCAATGAACCAAGTTAAGAAGAAGCTATTCTCTTTGTCACTGAAAGGCAGAGCTGAGGAATGGTATCGGCTGCTTGAAGATGGTCCATCTATTGGCTGGGCGGAAATTGTACCTCTCTTTTATTCTAAATTCTATCCTCCAAGTGAGATTCATAAAGATCGTAATCAGATATATAATTTTTGGCCTCATGAGGGAGAAAGCATTGCCCAAGCGTGGGGAAGATTGAAGTTACTAATGCATAAATGTCCTCTTCATGACCTTCCCCGTAATATTATTATTAATAATTTTTATGCAAGGCTTTCAGGACATTACAAGGACTATCTAGATGCATGCTTTGATGGGTCTTTCACAAGCAAGGATGTCGACACCAAGTGGGGTCTGCTTGAGACAATTCAAAACAATATCGAAGGTTGGGATAGCGACAAAGGTAAAGGATCAGGTATGAATTACGAGTTTGATTGCATTAAGTCTTTCGCTGAAACTGCTAATTTTCAAGAGCTTAGTGCTAAATATGGTCTTGATCCTCAAATTATGGTTGATTGCTTTAAAGCCTTTCCTTCCCATATGAATGTTCCTAAAGGAAATGGGGACGTGTATCATGAACCTTTTAAGGATACTTGCATAGAAAGTGATATTGTTATTGATGATTGCAATAAACATGCTCAAACTTCTAAAAGTACTATTTCTTATAAGCATGTTAATTTTTGTGGAATACATAGACCTTGTGAACAGAGTTACAACAAGGAAGATTATTGCATCACTCACGCAAATGAAGAAACCAGCATGTGGCTCAAGGATCTAGATGTGCTTGGTGAATGGGTTTGTGAGCTTTATCCTTTTCTTTGTGAATTTTGTGGTGAAAAAGGTCACTTTAATTTTCAATGCCCAATTAATCGAACGAGTACCGCAGATTTGTATTGTGATGATAAGATTACTCTCAATCAGCATGATGAGCTTACCTTGTTTTTGAATTGTGAAGAGATATCTAGAAAGCTTTCTTTGGTTGACATGAATGATGTTGATATTAATAGCACCCTTCTTGGTTGTCATCTCTATTGTGCTAAAGATTGCCTCGCAAATACTTACTTACAAGATCTTATTAAACATGATGATTTGCCAAGCTATGATAGGACTAATAGATGTTTCGATCTTATTAATAGAGAGGAGGAATCCTCCAAAGTTTCTTCTGTTGTTTCTGTCAGCAAGCCAGATTATGTAGAAAAGATGCCTTTTCCTCCTAAAGAATATGTGGAGAAGATGCCCTTCAAGTCTCTCCCTCCTAAAGGAGAGAGTAAGAAGAGTAAGAAGAAGAAGAAGAAGAGGAGTAAAAGGCGAGAGGACACGGTATCTTCCCCTAAGCGTTATGATCCTGCTATAGATTATGATAATTCTGATTGGGATGATGTTCCTATGCCTATTACCTATGTTAGTGATCATGATTGGGAAAAGCACTCTACTTTTGATATTGAAAATCTTTTTGGTACCAATTCTAAGGTTAATAATTGTTGTACCATTAGTGCTATCCATGTTCCTTCTTATGATGATATGTTTGATGAGTATGCTTTGCGACATAGTAGTTCTCTAGCTTGTGATGATGGGTATAATATTTTCAGTTCACCTACTTTTGAGGAGAAAATTAGTTATGATTGCAATATGCCTCCTGTTTTTGATGATTATGGTGATGAGAATAATTATTCTATTGATTCTGCTCCTACTACTATTGTTCATGTGGGGAGTATTAATCCTTTTATGCATGTGGCTCATGATAGGGATGCTTTATTTGATAGTTACATTGTTAATTCTATTCATGATGCTACTGAAAGTTACTTTGAAAGAGGGAAACATGGTTTGATGGATCTCAACAATATTGAGTTTCCCCTCTTTATGTTGCAATTCTTGAAGTTGTACTTGTTTTGCCTTCCTATGCTTTTTGCTTTGCGCTTTCATGACTTGTCTCTTTACAAGACTATTTTTCATAGGAAGTGGTTTAGATTTAAATGTGTTCCACATTTGCTTTTTGATGCTCTCTGTTGCTTTAAGTTCCTATATGGCGCCTTTGCCTCAAGCTTTTATATGGCGCCCACATGAGCATCTTTGCAAATTACTGCGCCTAGCTCAAAGGCGTTAAAGAAAAGCACTCTTGGGAGATAACCCAATGTTTTTACTTTCAGTACTTTTTCTTTTATTTGAGTCTTGGAAGTCATTACTACTGTAATGACCGCTCCTTATCTTGTTTATTTCGTTTTTGTGCCAAGAGAAGCCTCTAATTTGAGTGAGGTAAAGATTTGGGGATGTTGCTGTCCTGAAACTGTTTTCGGTGCTACACCATAAAAATTCGTGAAAATTCTCTGTTTATCTTTTGGACCTGCCATTTCTTGTGCATATGCCCCAGGTTATATCCAAACATTTCTTAGTTGAACACTTTTTGATTTGAGCAACAGAAAATCCCTCAAAAATTCGACCTTTGTCAGCTGTTTAGTTTTGACAGATTTCTGCCAATATTTGTGTTTGCCACTTTATCGCTTTCTTTTGAGTTCTTTTGATCATGGAACTTTTTGGGGAGTTGCTACAGTAGCATTTGCTATATATGTGGTGGTTTTGAGTTGAAACCTGAAGCTAAAAGAGGTTGAATATATTTTATGCTTACACTAATGTTGCTAATAGAATTGTGTTTAGTTTTGTATGAAGGAAGTTTTCAAGTGTAGGGATTGGAGAATGATGAGATGAGTTGAAGAATGGACAAAAGCTCAAGCTTGGGGATGCCCATGCATCACCCCAAGTAATATCCAAGAAGTACAAGCGTCAAAGCTTGGGGATGCCCCCGAGGCACCCCTTCTTCATCGGCAAAAATCAGGTCACCTTTCAAAACACTATATTTTTATTGCTTCATGCACTATGTGTTTTTCTTGGAGCGTCAGTTGTTTTAGTTCTATTAGTTGGTTAGGTTTGTTTGTTTGCTGCAATAAATGGTTAGATCACATCATGTTTCTTTTGGAGGAGATGAACTCATTTTCATTTGCTAAGAACACTCAGTTTTTCACTCTTATCGTTCACCGAGTGTTCTTCTTTTTCTGCTACTGCTTTTGGTTTTCGTTTTTGCCTTGATTTGCGTTCAGATCTTGTCATATCTTTTCATCAAGGTGTATTTTTGCCTCTGATCTTTATTTGTTTTCATCAAAAGAGGTGTCTTTAAAAATTTCAAATGGTGTTGGAAAAGAGAAAAAGCTTTATGCAAAAAAGTGCTACAAGAAGGAGCTTGTGTAGACTGCGGCCTAGGCTTTTTTATGTCATGCTTGATGTCTTTTTGATAGTATGATTAGTGGTTTTGCTGTAGCATGACTTGTCTCAAATAACTGAGATTGCTTAATGAGCCTTTGAAAAAATCATGCGTTGTTTTAATTATTTGGAAGCATTATTTTGGTTTTCTCCTTGATGCTTTATTTGGGTTGACTTGGCGCATGCTCACACATGTTTTGACTCTTACAAAGTCGCCAATAGCCTATATGATCATTTAGTTTTTGACTTTTGATGCCATCTTATGCTTCTTTTAATGACGCTTTGTCGCTTTGCATGATTATGGCCAATATTGCTCTCTTAGTTGGTCGCTCCCAGTCTTTTGCTAGCCCTCACCTTGTACTGAGTATGAGCTCTACTCGTGCATCCAACTCCTAAAAGCCAAAGTTTTCCATTGTGTCCACCATACATACCTACTAGCAATTTGCTATTCCAAGTAAATTTGACTTGCTTTTATTTTCTCTTCAAATTAAACTCTTACCAGTGTTATGCGAAATTCGGTTAGTAAAGCTCTCACGAACCGGAAGGCACACTTTACTTTTTCCTGTTCTTAAAAATTTGACATTGTGGTCTCTTATGTTGAGTTGTTATGCTTGCAAGTTGTAAGTTGGATTCTAGCCCAGCCATGCTGTCATGGGGCAAGCTTTCAACATTGCACTTCTTTTTGAGTTGATATCGTGATCTTTTGTTTATGGATGCCCACGGTGTGAAATGAATTGGGAATCTTGTAGGGATCATGGAGTTTGTATATGTGTTAGGGAAACGCCGGGCCGCCAATCTAAGCCATGCATAATTCATGGTGGAAATTTGCAGCATACCCATGGTGAACATTCGACGACGCATCTCACAATAAAAAGCTAAACAATATAGCAAATAAAAGAGATGTCGAGGTGTTCATTGTCTGCTTGTCCTGTCATTTTGGTGTGGGCTTGTTCCATGTCATCGGGCACGGAGGTACCCCATTGGCGGTTTTCAATGATATGCATATACTTACAATGACAAGAGCCTTGCTTGGGACTCTAAGTAAAGTAGCATGAGGTTTGGGTACTCGTATTCACGGGGCACGAGGTTTTCAACTTATGATTTGTCAAGCATATGCATCATAATTGTTCTCGCATTAACTTTAACCATTCAAGATGCTTATGATGGGGGCAATGAGAGCTCAAAGCCGGTAAGTACCATAATTTTTGAAGGTTATAAAACTTGCAATCACTGCTTCCCTCTGCGAAGGGCCTTTCTTTTACTTTTATGTTGAGTCACCACCTTCTTTCTTTATGCACCATTAAGAGAGCATAGTTGTCATTCTTAGTGTGATATGCATTGTCCCAAAGTTCATTGATTGATTCATATTGTTGGTTTCACTTGCTCTTAAATTATTTGTATCTAGTCGCCCTCTTAAACTTTGAGGTGTCCTATGCATTTATGTTTTGCTCTCTTTGAAGGACAAGCTAAAAACCTTTTGTATGTTTTCCTTATGATTCGAACACACGTTTGACTTTCATTGTTTCATTTTCATGATCTTTTGTTTGTGTTCATTTGCATGTTTACAACATGGTTGCTAAGTTCTTATTGTCATGATTATATCTTCATGCCCATGTTTTAAGTTCTATGATCCCAGCTCACCAATGCTTACATATATGATCAAGATTGTGTAGGTGCATGTCACGTCAAAAATTATTCTTTTGTTATCAGTTACCTACTCGAGGACGAGCAGGAGTTAAGCTTGGGGATGCTTGATACGTCTCAAACGTATCTATAATTTTTGATGCTCCATGCTTGTTTTTACACCATTTGCCTATTGTTTCGTTACACTTAGTGGCACTTTTATGCATTTTCTGGAACTAACCTATTAACAAGTGCCACAGTGCCAGTTTCCTATTTTCTGCTGTTTTTGTGTTTCAGAAGTGATACACAGAAAATATTCTCGGAATTGGACGAAACCACATCCTGAAGTCTTATTTTACCCGGAAGCTTCCAGAGATCCGAAGAGGAGTAGGAGGTGGGACACAGGGGCCCCACACACCATGGTGGCGCGGCCAGGCCCCTGGCCGCGCCAGCCATGTGTGAGGGCACCTGGTCCCACCCCTGACATCGCCCCTTCGCCTATATAAAGCCTCGGGACGGAAAACCCTGGAGGATTCGGCAAATTTCCAGAAAGAGTTCCGCAGTTCCGCCGCCGCCACCGACGAATTTCGGGGGACAGAAGTCTCTGTTCCGGCACCCTGCCGGGACGGGGAAGTGCCCCCGGAGCCATCTCCATCGGTCTCCATCGCCGTCTCCGCCGTCTCCATCGACCTCACCGCCATCTCCATCAACCTTGTTGTCTCCTATGATGAGGAGGGAGTAGTTCATCCCCGGGGCTGAGGGCTCTATCGGTAGCTATGTGGTTCACCTCTCTCTCCCATGATGTGTTCTTTATGTGATCGTGAGCTTTGTATCATGTTGAACAAGTACATGTTATTATTCAGATATTTTGTGTACTCTAGCAATGTTATTAAAGTAATCTATTCCTCCTGCTATGGTGTAACGGTGACAATGCGTGCATCATGGTGGTACTTGGTTTAGGCTATGATTGTGATCTCTTGTGGATTATGAGAATAATTATTGCTATGATAGTTTGAGTGATCTATTCCTCCTTTCATGGTGTAATGTTGACAGTGTGTGCACCGTGTTAGTACTTGGTTTAAGTTGCAATGATTTCTATCATGAATTGTGATCTGATTTGGATATCTCTATGAGTGGTGTTTGTCAAGTACTTGATGAACTTTAAGGGGTGCTTCTGTAGCCACTACACAATGATTAGTGTTATTCAATAGGAGAGTAATTCAGAGTGCCTTAGCAAAGAGAAGTTATTTGTTCAGTCATGTTATATTGTTGGGAGTGTGTCCACTAGTGAAAGTATGATCCCTAGGCCTTGTTTCCAAGCATTGCACACCGTTTACTTGCTATTTTGTTACTTGTTTACTCGCAGCGATATTTATTTCACATCACGTTTGCTACTTATAATCATCTATACCACTTGTATTTCACTATCTCTTCGCCGAACTAGTGCACCTATACATCTGACAAGTGTATTGGGTGTGTTGGGGACACAAGAGACTTTCTGTATCGTAATTGCAGGGTTGCTTGAGAGGGATAGCTTTGACCTCTTCCTCCCTGAGTTCGATAAACCTTGGGTGATCCACTTAAGGGAAACTTGCTGCTGCTCTACAAACCTCTGCACTTGGAGGCCCAACAAGTGTCTACAAGAATAGAAGTGCGTAGACATCAGGACTCTAAGTCGAGTAGCATGAGGTTTGGGTATTCGTACTTCACGGGACACGAGGTTTTCAACTTATGATTTGTCAAGCATATGCTTCATAATTGTACTCGCATTAACTTTAACCATTCAAGATGCATATGATGGGAGCAATGAGAGCTCAAAGCTAGTAAGTACCATAATTTTTGAAGGTTTATAAAACTTGCAATCACTGCTTCCCTCTGTGAAGGGCCTTTCTTTTACTTTTATGTTGAGTCACCACCTTCTACCTTTTCATTATCATGCATAGCGATAAAGCAACATTAAGAGAAGCATAAGATGGCATCAAAAGTCAAAAACTAAATGATCATAAAGGCTTATGGCGACTTGTATGAGTCAAACATGTGTGAGCATGCGCCAAGTCAACCCAAATAAAGCATCAAGGAGAAAACCAAATAAATGCTTCCATATAATAAAAAACAACGCATGATTTTTTTCAAAGGCTCATTAAGCAATCTCAGTAATATGAGACAAGTCATGCTACAGCAAAAACTACTAAGCATACTATCAAAAACGACATCAAGCATGGCATGCAAAAGTCTAAGCCGCAGTCTAAACAAGCTCCTTTTTGTATCACTTTTTGCATGAAACTTTTTTGTTTTTTCCAACACCATTCAAACCTTTTTGAAACAACTCTTTTGATAAAAACCAACATAGACCAGAGGTCCAAATACACCTCGATGCAAAGATATAACAAGATCTGAACAAAAATCGAGGCGAAAAACAAAAGCTAAACGCAGTTCTAGAAAATGAGAACACTCGTTGAACGATAAGAGTGAAAACTAGAGTGTTTTTGGCAAATGAAAAACGAAGTGCGTCTCCTCCAAAAGAAATTTGTTGGGGTCCAACCATTTATTGCAGCAAACAAACAAAAGAAAACTTAAAGCAAAAGTAAAGACGCTCCAAGAAAAATGCATAGTGCATGAGGCAATAAAAATATGGTGTCTTGAAAGTGACCTGATTTTTGCCGATGAAGAAGGCGTGCTCGGGGGCATCCCCAAGCTTTGACGCTTATACCTCTTGGATATTTCTTGGGGTGACATGGGCATCCCCAAGCTTGAGTTTTTGTCCACACTTCATCTCATCTTATCACTCTCCATTCCCTACACTTGAAAACTTCCTTCGTACAAAACTTCACACAATTCTATTAGCAACATTAGTATAAGCATGATAATAAATCTACTCTTTTGGTTCAGTTTCAAACTCAAATATACGAACCATTAAATCATAAGCTACTGTAGGAACTTCCTCAAAAGTTCCATGATCAAAAGAACTAAAAAAGAAAGCGATCGAGAGGCAAACACAAATAGTGGCAGAATCTGTCAAAATAGAATAGCTGAAAAATATCGATTTTTTCGAGGACCTTCTGTTGCTCAGATAGAAAAGTGCAAAACTAATGGAAGTTTGGAAATAACCTGGGGCATATGCACAAGAAATCTCAGATCAAAAAGATATTCTGAGAATTTTCACAAATTTTACCGGTGCAGCGCAGAAATCTGTTTCAGGACAGCAACTTCCCCAAATCTTACCTCCCTCAAATTAGAGGTTCTTTTTGGCACAAAAAAGAAATAAAAATGATAAGGAGAGGTCATTACAGTATTAATAACTTCCAAGACTCAAATAAAAGAAAAAGTACTGAAAAGAAAACATTGGGTTATCTCCCAAGAGTGCTCTTTTTTAACGCCTTTGAGCTAGGCTCAGTAATTTGAGAAGATGCTCACATAAGAACTATGAATTGAAGCAAAAGAGAGCATCAAGGAGCAAATATAGAACACATTTAAGTCTAACCCACTTCCTGTGCATAGGAATCTTGTAAGAAAATAAATCAAAGAAGCACATAGTAACAAGTATGGGTAGATAAAACAAGAGCAACTTCAGAACTTTCAATATAAATTTTGTAACATGAGAATTCCAACAACCATATTTTTCTCTCTCATAATAATTTTCAGTAGCATCATGAACAAACTCAACAATATAAATATCACACTCATCTTCCTTTGTTAAGCATGGAGGGCGATCAAATAAGGTATTAGTTAAAGAGTTACTCTTATTGGGAGGTAGACATGGGTAGCTCCATTCTTCCTCCTCTTGATCATCACTCTCCTCCTCTTTTTCATCCAATAAGCCTCCAGTTTCAGCAATTTCTTCTTCCATAGGCTCCTTAAAGGCATTAGTCTCTTGCGTTGGAGAGCATCTATTAAGATATTTAAGAATATAGCCATTTTCTTCCTTGTAATTATCAAAGCAAAATTTAAGTATATCATAAACCTCATATTTATAAGGTGCATCATGAGTATTTTCAAGCAAATAAGCAAGTTCGAATGCACCCTTCCAAGCAATAAATTCTTCAATTTGTTCCACATCATAAAAGTCATAATTTCCATTAATATAAGAAGATATGGTAACATCATCATTATACTCACATTGAAAAGGGGGGTGTTTATACCTCCTACAGCAACAAGATTTATCAAAGCAATAAGTAACATCATAAGTAGAGCACACATTTCTAGCAATGATATACAATTTATCAATTTGTTCCCATAAGTGTTTCCCTTTTTGTGACAAGCGGTGTTCCTCATAATATTTTTGTTTCTCTTTCGTGAACCCACCTTGCCAAAAAGATTTAGTTTCAAAGAAACCAACCATTAATAGAAAGCATGATAAAGCAAGACAATAACAGACCAACAAAAATAACAACTATTGTAGTAACTAATTTTTTTGTATTTTTGATAAAACGATGCAAGCAAAAATAAAATAAATCAAAACAATAACAAAGTAAAAGATTGGAAGTGAGAGACTCCCCTAGCAGAAATCTTCTTTCTCCCTGACAATGACGCCAGAAAAATTGCTTGATAGTGCGTGTTAAGCACCAGTTGGGAACCCCAAGAGGAAGGTATGAGGAGCACAGTAGCAAGTTTCCCTCAGTTGTGAAACCAAGGTTAAATCGGACCAGTAGGAGAAAGCCAAACTTCAGAAGGTTGATGCTAGCTAGCTTCGCGACACTTCTGACAAGGGCGCCAGATAAACTGCTTGTCAGCGTGTAGCTTTTCACCAGTAGCAACGTGGAACCTGCACACAACACAACCAAGAACTTTGCCCCAACTTACGATGAGGTTGTCAATCTCACCGGTTTGCTGTAAACAAAGGTTTGAGCGTATCGAGTGGAAAAAGGTAAGAGTATGCAAGAATGTAAATAAGCAAGTAAAAGTAAACGGTAATAGCAATGTAAAGGAATTGGACCGGGGTCCATAGTTCACTAGTGGTATCTCTCCATAAGATAAATAACAACATGCTGGGTAAACAAATTACAGTTGGGCAATTGATAGAGTAAAGATAACGTAAATATGTCATGAGGATCACTATGAGATTCAATCTGGGCATTACAACAAAATACATAGACCGTAATCCAACTGCATCTATGACTAATAATCCACCCTCCGAATGTCGTCCGAGCAAACATTGGGTATTAAGTTGCGAACAACAGATTATCGCCTTAAGCAAAGTGCATAATGTAAAGAATGCAAATGTCCTTGGACACAAGAATGTTGTTTTCTCCCTAGTGGCAATAGCACATCTACAACCTTAGAGGTTTCTATCACTCCCCCAGATTACTAGAGGCATGAACCCAACTATCGAGCATAAATACTCCCTCTTGGAGTCACTAGCATCTACTTAGCCAAGATATCTACTAGCAATGGAGAGCATGCAAGATCATAAACAACATAGAGATAACATAAAGATAATAATTTAGCACATCAACTTGACGACATAGTACCAATACTCATCGAATCCCAACAAACACAACATGTATAATTACAGAAAGATGATCTTGATCATGATAGGCAGCTCACAAGATCTAAACATGAAGCACATGGCGGAGGAGACGACCATCTAGCTACTTCTATGGACCCGTAGTCCATGGTAGACTACTCACACATCACTCCAAAGGCGACCATGGTGGTGGAGAAGGCCTCCGGCAGGGATTCCCCTCTCCGGCAGGGTGCCGGGAAGAGCTCCTGGATCCTCCCAATCTCACGACGATGATGGCGGCGGCTTGCAGTATGTTTTGAGGAAAAGCGATCCGTCCTCTAGGTTTTTCCCATCGAGGGGAATATATAGGCGAAAGCGTGGCGTCAGGAGGTGGACCAGGCGGTCTCACCCCCTGGTGGCGCGGGCCAGGGGTAGGCCGCGCCACCCTAGGGTGAGCCTGGCCTCTGGCCCTCCTCCGTCTCATCTTCGGACTTCGTGACGCCTCGGAAAAAATAGAAGGTTTGGCTTTTGTTTCGTCCAATTCTGAGAATATTTCCTGTGTAGCTTTTCCGAAACACAAAAATAGCAGAAAACAGGGAACTGGCACTGTGGCATCTCATTAGTAGGTTAGTTTCAGAAAATGCGTAAAAATGCCACGAAGTGTAATAAAACACAAAGCAAATGGTGTATAAACAAGCATGGAGCATCAAAAATTATAGATACGTTTGAGACGTATCTGTCCCCTTTAGGGTTTTCCCGTTGAAGGGAATTTATAGGCGGAAGTGCGATAACAGGGGATGGACCAGGGATCCAAACCACCTGGTGGTGCAGCCAGGGGTGGCCCGCGCCACCCTATGGTGCGGCTGCCCTCTGGCCCCCCTCCGTCTCTCCTTTGGACTCCGTCTTCATGTCAGGTAAATAGGAACTTTGGCTTTTGTTTCGTCCAATTCTGAGAATATTTCATCTGTAACTTTTCTGAAACACAAAAACAACAGAAAACAGGGAACTGGCACTGTGGCATCTCGTTAATAGGTTAGTTCCGGAAAATGCATAAAAATGCCACAAAGTGTAAACAAAACACAAAGCAATTGGTGTAAAATAAGTATGGAGCATCAAAAATTATAGATATGTTTATGATGTATCAAGCATCCCCAAGCTTAACTCCTGCTCATCCTCGAGTAGGTAAGTGATAACAAAAAAATAATTTTTAAGGTGACATGCACCAACACAATCTTGATCAACTTAATGTAAAGCATTGCATGCTGAGATCAAAGTACTCTAAACATGGGCATAAGAGATATAATTCTAACCATAGAACTTAGCAACCATGTTACAACATAAAAAGTAACACAAACAAAAGATCATGAGTAATAATGTATTGAAAGGTGTATGTTTGTTTGAAGCATATAGAAAACATAGCAAAGTTCAAGAGGGTGACTAGATACAAATAATTTGAGAACATAAATGCATAGGACACCTTCAAAGTTCAAGAGGGTGACTAGATACAAATAATTTGAGAACAAGCAATACCATAATCATGAATCAATTAATAATAAATTTTGGGACCATGCACATTATACTCCGAATGACAACTATGCTGTCTTAATCGGTGCATAAAGGTAGAAGATGAAGACTCAACATAAAAGTAAAAGAATGGCCCTTCGCAGAGGGAAGCAGGGATTTAACACGTGCTAGAGCTTTTCATTTGTAAAATAGAGATAAAAATTGTTTTGAGAGGTGGTTGTTCTTGTCAACGACTGACAATGGGGTTCTTGCTATCTTCCATACTAAACAAGTTGAGAGCGGTTCTGAGTTATTTGAAAAATTGGCACATACATGCTCTTTTATAAAATTTGGCACTCCTCCCCACTTTTTCTTTCACAAACCATGGCTAACCGAATCCTTCGGGTCCCCACCAACTTTCACATGCCATGGAGGAGTGACCTTTTTTCTTTTCTTTTCATTTTTTTAGAAGTTACAATCGTCTGACCAGCTCTCTTATAAAATTAATGACGAGCAGATGAAGCATGCAAGTCGAGTGGTACTTAATTCAATATGGAAGATAGCAAACCCGACCACTACGTCCTCATGAGCTAAAAACAGTGTCACAAAATGAGAAGTATTTGAAGGTTCTTGAAAGATAGCACATGAAAATTTACTTGGAATGGTTTAAAATACCATGCATAGGAATTTGTAGTGGGCTCTTTGGAAAAAACTTTGGTTTTTGGAGTTGGATGCACGAAAAGTATTCCCTCTCAGTATAGGTGAAGGCTAGAAAAATACTGGGAGCGACCAACTAAGAGAGCAATAACGGCCATAATCATGCATAGTGACAAAACATTATTAACCAAAGCATAAATTGATATCACAATTCAAAAACCAAATGATCATAGAGGCTTGAGGCGACTGGTTTAAAGTCAAACATGGTGTAAGCATGCGCCAAGTCAACCCAAATAAAGCATCAAAGGAGAATACCACAATAATATGCTTCTATAAGATAAAAACAATGCATGATTCTTTCAAAGGCACATTAAGCACTCTCAGTTATTTGAGACAAGTCATGCTACAACAATAACTAATAAGCATATAATCAAAATAATATCAAGCATGACATGATAAAGTCTAAGCAACAGTCTAAACAAGCTCCCTTTTGCATCACTATAAGCATGAAACAATTTACTCTTTTCCAACACGAATCCACATTTTGAAACAACTCCCAAAGATGAAAACCAACAAAGACCAGAGGTCTAAACACACCTAGCTACAAAGAACTAACAAGTTCTGAACAAGAACAAAGGCGAAAAATAAAAGCTAAACACAGTACTAGAAAAAGAGAACACTCGTTGAACGATGAAAGTGAAAACTAGAGTGTTCTAGGAAATGAAAATGGAGTGTGTCTTCTCCAAAAGAAATATGTTGGGGTCCAACCATTTATTGCAGCAAAAAAAGAAAACTGAAAGCAAAATTAAAGACGCTCCAAGAAAAACACATAGCATATGACGCAATAAAAATATAGTGTCTTGAAAGATGACTTGATATTTTTGTTGATGAAGAAGGGGTGCCATGGGGCATCCCCAAGATTTGATGCTTGTACTTCTTGGATATTTCTTGGGGTGACATGGGCATCCCCAAGCTTGAGATTTTGTCCATACTTCATCTCATCTCATCATTCTCCTTTCCCTACACTTGAAAACTTTCTTCATACAAAACTTCACACAATTCTTATTAGCAACATTAGTTTATGCAAGATAGTAAATCCACTTTTGGTTCAGTTTTAAATCAAGTACAACACATATTAACACATAAGCTACTGTAGCAAATTCCTCAAAAGTTTCATGATCAAAAGAACTCAAAAAGAAAGAGATGAAGAGGCAAATAAAAATAGTGGCAGAAATCTGTCAAAACAGAACAGCTCGTAGAGATCAATTTTTTTTTGAAAATCTTGTGTTCCTCAAATCGAAAAGTGCAAAACTAATGAAAGTTAGATAATAACCTGGGGCATGTGCACAAGAAATCGCAGATCAAAATAATGTTCTGGGAATTTTCACGAATTTTTACGATGAAGCGCAAAAATCTATTTCGGGACAGCAACTTCCCCAAATCTTACCTTCTTCCTATTAGAGGTTACTCTTGGCACAAAAACAAAATAAAAATGATAAGGAGAGGTCATTACAGTAGTAACAACTTCCAAGACTCAACAAAAAGAAAAAGAACTGAAAAGAAAACATTGGGTTATCTCCCAAGAGTGCTTTTCTTTAACGCCTTTGAGCTAGGCGCAGAAAGTGAGAATCAAGTATTTTCGAATGAAAGAGCATCAACACCATTATTTGCTCGAATGATAGAATCAAAAGGTAACTTCTTTCTCTTTCTAGGGAAGTGTTCCATACCTTTCTTGAGGGGTGATACGTCTCAAACGTATCTATAATTTTTGATGCTCCATGCTTGTTTTTACACCATTTGCTTAGTGTTTCGTTACACTTTGTGGCGTTTTTATGCATTTTCCGGAACTAACCTATTAACAAGATGCCACAATGTCAGTTCCCTATTTTTTGCTGTTTTTGTGTTTCAGAAAAGTTACACAGGAAATATTCTCGGAATTGGATGAAACAAAAGCCGAACATCCAGATATTAAACGAAGCTTCCAGAAGACCGAAGAGGAGACAGAGCCGAGCCAGAGGCTGCCCTCACCATAGGGCGGCACGACCAGCCCCTGGCCCATGCACCCTATGGGAGAGACCACCCTGGTCCACCTCTGACGCTGCCCCTTCGTCTATAAAGACCCCTCGACGGGAAAAACCTAAAGACCCAATCAATTTTCCAGAAACACATCACGATCCGCCGCCGTCGTCGACCCGAGATCGGGAGGGTCCAGAAGCTCTTCCCAGCACCCTGCCGGAGAGGGGAATCGCCACTGGAGGTCTTCTTCATCTCCATGCTTGCCTCCGGCGTGATGAATGAGTAGTCTACCTTAGACTATGGGTCCATAGCAGTAGCTAGATGGTTGTCTTCTCCACCATGTGCTTCATGTTTAGATCTCGTGAGCTGCCTTACATGATCGAGATCATCGTTATGTAATTCTACATGTTATGTTTGTTGGGATCCGATGAATATTGGTGTTATGATTGAGTTGATGTGCTGAATATTATCTTATGTTATCTCTATGTTGTTTATGATCTTGCATGCTCTCCGTTGTTAGTAGCTATCTTGGCCAAGTAGATACTAGTGACTCCAAGAGGGGGTATTTATGCTCAATAGTTGGGTTCATGCCTCTATTTAATCTGGGGGAGTGACAGAAACCTCTAAGGTTGTAGATGTGCTATTGCCACTAGAGAGAAAACAACATTCTTATGTCCAAGGACATATGCTTTGTTTACATTACATACTTTGCTTAATGCAATTATCTGTTGTTCGCAACTTAATATTCACGGGGTCCTCGGATGATTCCCCGTGGGTGGATTATTAGTCATAGATGCAGTTGGATGGCGGTCTATGTATCTTATTGTAATGCCCAGAGTAAATCTCATAGTGATCCTCTTGACATATGCACGTTATCTTTATTCTATCAATTGCCCAACTGTAATTTGTTTACCCAGCATGTTGTTATTTATCTTATGGAGAGACACCACTAGTGAACTGTGGACCCCGGTCCAATTTCCTTTATATTGCTATCACCTATTTACTTTACTCGCACTGTTTACTTTACTCGCATACTACTATTGTTTTCCACTCGATACGCTCACTCCTTTGTTTATAGCAAACCGGTGAGATTGACAACCTCATCGTAAGTTGGGAGCAAAGTTTTTGGTTGTGTTGTGTGCAGGTTCCACGTTGCTACTAGTTGAAGACGCGCTAACAAGTATTGTTAACGGCGCCCTTGTTGGAGTGTCACTAAGCTAGCAAGCATCACCTTCTGGAGTTTGGCTTTTTTCCTACTGGATTGATATACCTTGGTTTCATAACTGAGGGAAAACTTGCTGCTGTGCTCATCACACCTTCTCTCGGGGTTCCCAACTGGCCGGTCATTTATATCATCAATACCACGCCACCAACAAGTTTTCTAGCGTCGTTGCTGGGGAAAAAGAAGACTTCTGCAAGGGGAGTTTCGCACGCACATCCTTTACGTTGTTTAAGTTTTGCTTTACTTTATTTTTGCTTGCATCATTTTTATCAAAAACATAAAAAAATTAGTTTCCTTTATAGTTGTTTATTATGTCTAGTTTAGTTGCTACTACTATGTCGCCTGAGGATATGATTTTCACTTTCAAACAAAAGAGTGAGGAAAGTTTCAAAGAAGCTTGGTCTAGAATTTATGATTGGCATGGAAAAACTGAACCGAAAATGACTTTGAGTTTGCTTCATAGTTGCTTTTACTTTGGACTTGCTCTTCATTATAGATATGCATTGGATGCTACAGCAGAAGGAGATTTCCTTCATTGTGATGGAGATCAAGCTTTCAATATCATAAAAAAGTTGATTACAATTTATAGCATGCCAACTAATTTTGATTCCTCTCTTGTGAGCATTTTTAATAGACTTAATACTCTTGAGACTAGCACTACTCATTTGGGTAATTGCTATAGTACTTTGCGCCAGTATTTTGATTATGTGCCAATAAATTCTGAACCTTCGAGTTGGTACCCCACGGTAAAAATCACCATTAGTGGTGAAACTTTTCATGCTCATTGTGATATTATGTCTGAATTTTGTTTTATGCCAAAGGATGTTTATGAATCTTTGAGTCTTTGGAAATTTTCTGAGGGGGGAGAAGAAATTTCTCTTACTAACAATGCCACTATATTTCCCGTTGGAATAGCTGAAGGAGTTTATACAAAAGTCCTTGGAAAAATGTTATCTACTGATTATCTTGTTATTGAATGTGTAGGAAAATGACAAATCACACTTGGAAGGTCTCTACTGAAGCTCCTAGGCGCCGTTATAGATGTGGGAAAAGGCACTATAAGATTCATCTCTCCACCTTGCAATGAGCATGTGTTCCCTAAAGTTAAGAACAAAGGTAAGAGAGGAAGGCGTAAGGCACCCGTTGACCTTGATGCTTCATCACTTGATATTACTTGATTCGCACTTTCTGCGCCTAGCTCAAAGGCGTTAAAGAAAAGCACTCTTGGGAGATAACCCAATGTTTTACTTTCAGTTCGTTTTCTTTTATTTGAGTCCTGGAAGTTATTACTACTATAATAACCTCTCCTTATCATTTTTATTTTGTTGTTGTGCCAAGAGAAGCCTCTAATTTGAGTGAGGTAAGATTCGAGGATGTTGCTGTCCTGAAACAGATTTTGGTGCTGCATCGTAAAAATTCGTGAAAAATTCTCAGAATATCTTTTTGACCTGCGATTTCTTGTGCATATGCCCCAGGTTATATCTAAACTTTCATTAGTTATACACTTTTTAATTTGACCAACAGAAAACCCTCTAAAAATTCGACCTTTGTCAGTTGTTCTGTTTTGACAGATTTCTGCCACTATTTGTGTTTGCCTCTCGATCGCTTTCTTTTTTAGTTCTTTTGATCACGGAACTTTTGGGGAAGTTGCTACAGTAGTATATGCTTTATATGTGGTGGTTTTGAGTTGAAACCTGAAGCAAAAAGGGGTTGATTTAATATTATGCTTACACTAATGTTGCTAATAGAATTATGTTTAGTTTTGTATGAAGGAAGTTTTCAAGTGTAGGGATTGGAGAATGATGAGATGAGTTGAAGAATGGACAAAAGCTCAAGCTTGGGGATGCCCACGCACCCCAAGAAATATCCAAAAGGTACAAGCGTCAAAGCTTGGGGATGCCCCCGAGTCACCCCTTCTTCATCGGCAAAAATCAGGTCACCTTTCAACACACTATATTTTTATTGCTTCATGCACTATGCATTTTTCTTGGAGCGTCAGTTGTTTTAGTTTTCAGTTTAGTTTAGTTTTGTTTGCTGCAATAAATGGTTGGACCCCAACAAATTTCTTTTGGAGAAGTTTCCTTGCTTTTCATTTGCCAAGAACACTCCGTTTTTCACTCTGATCGTTCAACGAGTGTTCTCTTTTTCTGCTACTGCGTTTAGTTTTTGTTTTTCGCCTTGATTTGTGTTCACATCTTGTTATATCTTTTCATCAAGGTGTATTTTGACCTCTGGTCCATGTTGGTATTCATCAAAATAGATATTTCAAAAAGGTTCGAATCGTGTTGGAAAAGAGAAAAAAATTCATGCAAAAAAGTAGTACAAAAAGGAGCTTGTGTAGACTGCGGCCTAGGCTTTTGCATGTCGTGCTTGATGTCGTTTTGATAGTATGCTTAGTGGTTTTTCTGTAGCATGACTTGTCTCAAATGACTGAGATTGCTTAACGAGCATTTGAAAAAATCATGCGTTGTTTTTATTATTTGGAAGCATTATTTTGGTTTTTTCCTTGATGCATTATTTGGGTTGACTTGGCGCATGCTCACACATGTTAGACTCATACAAAGTCGCCATAAGCCTCTATGATCATTTGGTTTTTGACTTTTGATGCCATCTTATGCTTCTTTTAATGTTGCTTTGTCGCTTTGCATGATTATGGCCGTTATTGCTCTCTTAGTTGGTCGCTCCCAGTCTTTTGCTAGCCCTCATTTTGTACTGAGTATGAGCTCTACTCGTGCATCCAACTCCTAAAAACGAAGTTGTTCCAATGTGTCCACCATACATACCTATTAGCAATTTGCTATTCCAAAGTACATTTGACTTGCTTTTATCTATCCTTCAAATTAAACTCTTTTTGGTGTTATGCGAAAATTGGTCAGTAAAGCTCTCATGAACCTGATGGCACACTTTACTTTTCTCGTTCTTTAAAATTTGACATTGTGGCTCTCTTATGTTGAGTTGTTATGCTTGCAAGTTGTAAGTTGGAAATTAGCCAAACTATGCCGTCATGGGGTAAGCTTTCAACATTGCACTTCTTATTTGAGTTGATATCGTGATCTTTTGTTTATGGATACTCGCGATGTGAAACAAGTTGGGAATCTTGCGGGATCATGGAGTTCTTATATGTGTTAGAGAAACGCCTGGGCCGCTAATCTAAGCCATGCATAATTCATGGTGGAAATTTACAACATTCCCATTGTGGACATTCGACGACGCATCTCAAAATAAAAAGTTATACCAATGGTAAATAAAAGAGATGTCGAGGTGTTCATTGTCTATTTGTCTTATCATTTTGATGTGGGATTGTTCCATGTCATCGGGCAGGAGGTACCCCATTGGCGGTTCTCGATGATACACATATATTTACAATGACAAGAGCTTGCTTGGTACTCTAAGTCGAGTAGCATGAGGTTTGGGTATTCGTATTTCACAGGACACGAGGTTTTCAACTTATGATTTGTTAAGCATATGCTTCATAATTGTACTCGCATTAACTTTAACCATTCAAGATGCCTATGATGGGGGCAATGAGAGCTCAAAGCTAGTAAGTACCATAATTTTTAAAGGTTTATAAAACTTGCAATCACTGCTTCCCTCTGCGAAGGGCCTTTCTTTTACTTTTATGTTGAGTCACCACCTTCTACCTTTATGCACCGTCTAAGAGAGCATAGTTGTCATTCTTAGTATAATGTGCATTGTCCCAAAGTTTTCATTGATTGATTCATGATGTTGGTTTCACTTGTTCTTAAATTATTTGTATCTAGTCGCCCTCTTAAACTTGAAGGTGTCCTATACATTTATGTTTTGCTCTCTCATGAAGGACAAGCTGAAAACCATTTGCTATGTTTTTCCTTATGATTTGAACACACGTTTGACTTTCATTGTTTCATTTGCATGATCTTTTGTTTGTGTTCTTTTTCATGTTATAACATGGTTGCTAAGTTTCTTCTATCAAGAATATATCTTTCATGCCTATGTTTTAAGTTCTTTTGATCCCAGCACTCAATGCTTACATAGATGATCAAGATTGTGTAGGTGCATGTCACCTCAAAAATTATTCTTTGTTATCACTTACCTACTCAAGGACGAGCAGGAGTTAAGCTTGGGGATGCTGATACGTCTCAAACATATCTATAATTTTTGATGCTCCATGCTTGTTTTTACACCATTTGCTTAGTGTTTTGTTACACTTCGTGGCGTTTTTATGCATTTTCCAGAACTAACCTATTAACAAGATGCCACAGTGCCAGTTCCCTGTTTTCTGCTGTTTTTGTGTTTCAGAAAAGTTACACAGGAAATATTCTCGGAATTGGACGAAACAAAAGCCGAACATCCAGATATTAAACGGAGCTTCCAGAAGACCGAAGAGGAGATGGAGCCAAGCCAGAGGCTGGCCTCACCATAGGGCGGCACGGCCAGCCCCTGGCCCACGCCTCCTATGGGTGAGACCACCCTGGTCCACCTCTGACGCTGCCCCTTCGCCTATAAAGACCCCCTGACAGGAAAAACCTAAAGACCCGATCAATTTTCCAGAAACACATTGCGATCCACCGTTGTCGTCGACCCAAGATCAGGAGGGTCCAGAAGCTCTTCCCGGCACCCTGTCAGAGAGAGGAATCGCCACCGAAGGTCTTCTTCATCGCCATGCTTGCCTCCGACGCGATGAGTGAGTAGTGTACCTTGGACTATGGGTCCATAGCAGTAGCTAGATGGTTGTCTTCTCCACCATGTGCTTCATGTTTAGATCCCGTGAGCTACCTTACATGATCGAGATCAACGTTATGTAATTCTACATGTTGTGTTTGTTGGGATCCGATGAATATTGGTGTTATGATTGAGTTGATCTGCTGAATGTTATCTCTATGTTGTTTATGATCTTGCATGCTCTCCGTTGTTAGTAGCTATCTTGACCAAGTAGATACTAGTGACTCCAAGAGGGGGTATTTATGGTCGATAGTTGGGTTCATGCCTCTATTTAATCTGGGGGAGTGACAGAAACCTCTAAGGTTGTAGATGTGCTGTTGCCACTAGGGAGAAAACAACATTCTTATGTACAAGGACATATGCTTTGTTTACATTACACACTTTGCTTAATGCAATTATCTGTTGCTCGCAACTTAATATTCACGGGGTCCTCGGATGATTCCTCGTGGGTGGATTATTAGTCATAGATGCAGTTGGATGGCGGTCTATGTATCTTGTTGTAATGCCCAGAGTAAATCTCATAGTGATCCTCTTGACATATGCATGTTATCTTTACTCTATCAATTTCCCAACTGTAATTTGTTTACCCAGCATGTTGTTATTTATCTTATGGAGAGACACCACTAGTGAACTGTGGACCCCGGTCCAATTTCCTTTATATTGCTATCACCTGTTTACTTTACTCGCACTGTTTACTTTACTCGCATACTACTATTGCTTTCCACTCGATACGCTCACTCCTTTGTTTACAGCAAACCGGTGAGATTGACAACCTCATCATAAGTTGGGAGCAAAGTTCTTGGTTGTGTTGTGTGCAGGTTCCACGTTGCTACTAGTTGAAGACGCGCTAACAAGTATTGTTAACGGCGCCCTTGTTGGAGTGTCACTAAGCTAGCAAGCATCACCTTCTGGAGTTTGGCTTTTTCCTACTGGATTGATATACCTTGGTTTCATAACTGAGGGAAAACTTGCTGCTGTGCTCATCACACCTTCTCTTGGGGTTCCCAACTGGCCGGTCATTTACATCAACACCGCGCCACCAAGGGGAATTGATATTTAATGGTGATTTCTTTCATATCAATAATAGCACCAACAGTTCTAAGAAAAGGTCTTCCCAAAATAATAGGACAAGAAGCATTTCATTCAATATCCAAAACAAGGAAATCAACAGGAACAAGGCTATTGTTAACCATAATAAGAACATCATTAATCCTCCCCAAAGGTTTCTTCTTAGCAATATCAGCAAGAGGAATATCAAAATAACAATTTTCTAATGGTGGTAAACCAAGCATATCATAAATTTTTCTAGACATAACAAAAATACTTGCACCAAGATCACATAAAGCATTACAATCAAAATCATTCACATTCATCTTAATGATGGGCTCCCAACCATCTTCTAACTTTCTAGGAATAGAAACCTTTCGTTTCAACTTATTCTCTCTAATTTGCATGAGAGCACTAGTAATATGTTTTGTAAAAGCCACATTCATAGAACTAGCATTAGGACTTTTAGCAAGCTTTTGCAAGAACAAAATTACTTCAGAAATATTGCAACCATCAACATCAAAATCATTACTATCAAAAGTAGTAGAACTATCGTCTCCCATACTCTGAAAAATTTCAGCACTTTTATTAGGAAAAGTTTCCGTGGTTTTAGGCAATTTTGCACAAGGAGTAGGGATTTTCTCTACACCAATCAAAGTAAGAGGTGTGCTAGCATTTGAAACAACATCACTACTGGTGGTAATAGTACAAACTTTAGTCATATTTCTAGCAATCTCATCTTCTCTTTCCCACTTAGCATGTAATTCTGCTAACATCCTAACATTATCATCAATCTTAACTTGAATAGCATTAGTAACAGCGAAGGGATCAGGTTTAGCAGCCATTCTATTAATCAAAGAAAACTACGCATCAAACAAGGATGAAATACGGGTTTCAGCATTAGAAACCTTAACTTGCAACTCAGGAATCTGCCTATTTAAATTCTCAAGTTGATGACTAATATTCTTCAACAAGGCAGATTGTTCCTCCATGTTTTTGGTGAACAACTTGTTCTGCTCATATTGCATTTGCATAAATTTCTTAGTAGCCCTTTCAACTTCTAAAATCCTTTCTTCCCTAGGCATTCTAGGCCTACCATGATAGCCATTATCACTATTAGAAGGATATGGCATATAATTGTTGCTACCAAAATTATTCCTATAAGCACTGCTGTTGAAATTATTATTTCTAATGAAATTCACATCAACATGCTCTTCTTGAGCAACCAAAGAGGCTAAAGGAACATTATTAGGACCAACATGCGCCGTACTATTAACAAGCATAGACATAATGGTATCAATCTTATCACTCAGGGAAGAGGTTTCTTCAACAGAATTTACCTTCTTAACTTGTGGAGCTCTCTCGGTGTGCCATTCAGAATAATTTACCATCATATTATCGAGGAGCTTCGTTGCAGTGCCCAAGGTGATGGACATAAAAGTACCTCCAGCAGATGAATCCAGAAGGTTTCTTGAAGAAAAATTTAGTCCTGCATAAAAGGTTTGGATAATCATCCAAGTAGTCAATCCATGAGTGGGACAATTCTTTATCAAAGATTTCATTCTTTCCCAAGCTTGAGCAACATGTTCATTATCAAACTATTTAAACTTCATAATGTCACTTCTCAAAGATATAATCTTAGCAGGAGGATAATATTTTCCAATAAAAGCATCTTTGCACTTAACCCAAGAATCAATACTATTTCTAGGCAAAGATAACAACCAATCCTTAGCTCTTCCTCTCAACGAGACAGGAAACAACTTAAGCTTAATAATATCTCCATCTACATCCTTATACTTTTGCATCTCACATAGCTCAACAAAATTGTTGAGGTGAGCAGCAACATCATCAGTACGAACACCAGAAAATTGCTCTTTCATAACAAGATTCAACAAAGCAGGTTTAATTTCATAAAAATTTGCCTCAGGAGCAGGTGGCGCAATAGGAGTGCAGATGAAATCATTGTTGTTTGTGCTAGTAAAGTCACACAACTTGGTGTTCTCAGGAGTACTCATTCTAGCAAGACTAAAACAGATAAACAAAAATAACAACTATAAAAGGAACTATTTTTTTGTATTTTTTGATAAAAAGATGCAAATAGAAATAAAATAAATAAACTAAGTAAAAAATAACAAAGTAAAAAGATTGGAAGTGAGAGACTCCCCTTGCAGAAATTCTCTTTCTCCTCGGCAACGGCGCCAGAGAAGAGCTTGATGTGCGTAGCGTTAACTACCAGTTGGGAACCCCAAGAGGAAGGTATGATGAGCACAACAGTAAGTTTTTCCTCAGTAAGAAACCAAGGTTTAATCGACCAGTAGGAGAAAGAAACCACTTCTGAAGGTTGATGCTAACTGGCTTTTGGCAGGGCGCACTACCAGCGTCAGAAACAACGTGGAACCTGCACACAACACAACCAAGATACTTTGCCCCAACTTGCAGTGAGGTTGTCAATCTCACTGGTTTGCTGAGAACAAAGGATTAAACGTATAGTGTGGAAAATGATATTTGTTTGTAGTAAGTAAATAAATAATGCTTACGGAAAGTAAATGGTGCTTGCAGTAGATGGTAATATAAATGTAAAAGAATGGACCAGGGTCCACAGTTCACTAGAGGTGTCTCTCCATAAATATATATAACATACTGGGTAAACAAATTACAGTTGGGCAATTGACAAAATAAAGAATACATAACAAAGCATGTACATATCATGAAGATCACTATGAGATTCACTTGGGCATTACAACATAATATATAGACCGTAATCCAACTGCATCTATGACTAATAATCCACCCGCAGGATATCATCTGAACAACCCTTGGGAATTAAGTTGCAAACAACAGATTATCGCCTTAAGCAAAATGTGCAATGTAAATAATACAAATGTCCGTGAACAAGAGATTGTTGTTTTCTCCCTAGTAGCAACAACACATCTACAACCTTAGGAGTTATTGTCACTCTCCTAGATTACTAGAGGCATGAACCCATTATCGAGCATAAATACTCCCTCTTGGAGTCACTAGCATCTACTCGGCCAAGATATCTACTAGCAACAGAGAGCATGCAAGATCATAAATAACATAGACATGATAAATCAACAATCAACTTGACATAGTACTCAATATTCATCTGATCCCAACAAACACAACATGTAGAATTACATAACGATGATCTTGATCATGATAGGCAGCTCACAAGATCTAGACATGAAGCACATGGAGAAGACAACCATCTAGCTACTGCTATGGACCCATAGTCCAAGGTAGACTACTCACGCATCACTCCAGAGGCTGGCATGGTGATGGAGAAGGCCTTCAGTAATGATTCCCCTCTCCAGCAGGGTGCCGAGAAGAGCATCTGGACCCTCCCAATCTAGGGACGACGACGGCGGCTTGCAGTATGTTTTCTGGAAAAGTGTTCATCCCCTTTAGGGTTTTCCCATCAAAGTGAATTTATAGGCGGAAGGGCGATGTCAGGGGATGGACCAGGGGTCCACACCACCTAGTGGCGCGGCCAGGGGGTGGCCCGCGCCACCCTATGGTGCGGCTGCCCTCTGGCCCCCATCCGTCTCTCCTTTGGACTCCGTCTTCGTGTCAGGTAAATAGGAACTTTGCCTTTCGTTTCATCCAATTCCGAGAATATTTCCTGTGTAACTTTTCTGAAATACAAAAACAGCAGAAAACAGGGAACTGGTACTGTGGCATCTCGTTAATAGGTTAGTTGCAGAAAATGCATAAAAATGCCACGAAGTGTAAACAAAACACAAAGCAATTGGTGTAAAACAAGCATGGAGCATAAAAAATTATAGATACGTTTACGACGTATCACCGTGCCATGGTGATGACGCTGCGGATAGCTTCAGGTGGAAGTGGATGGCTAGTGGAGCTTTCTCCTCCAAGAAGGCATACCGTACGCTATTTCATGGGACCATTGCTCTCCCTGGCGCTACCATCTGGCACTCCTTTGCGCCACTCAATTTCAAACTCCATGCTTGGCTTGCCTTGCGCAAATGCTGCTGGACGGCGGATCACCGTCTCCGAAGTGGCCTTGTGACGCATTTCATGTGTCTCTTTGTGGCACGGCTCGCGAGACGCTCGATCACATCTCTCTCTAGTGCCCATTCGCGCATGGCGTTTGGGCTGGGGTGGTCGCGCGCTTGGGGCTGCCTGACATCCGCCTGCTAGGACAGGCCGTCTTGGAGGAATGGTGACCAGCTGCTACTACACGCCTCTTTCATAACAATCAGAAAGCCGCAAACTCCCTAGTGATGCTCGTCCTTCGATCCCTTTGGATGGAGAGGAACACCCGAGTCTTCGAACGCTCGAGATCGATGACCCAATCAACTTTGCGCTTGCTCCTCAATGGGTGGAGTGCGTGGGTGGCCTGTAGGCGTGGGTACACGAGAGAGATAGACTAGGTCGCAAGGTGGTTTTCGGTGGCTCCCAAAGTGGCGGCCACCCTTGCTCGTTTCCTTGCTTCGGCAATGTGCGGGTTCTAAAAAAAAGATACTTGGCCCGTATTCTCACACAAGTGGGAGAGGGAAGGAGGAGCGAGCCACCGGTGTAGTACTCCCAAGTTCTTTCAGCCACCAAACTCCAAGCGAGCTCCTACGATGCCTCTCGGACAGAGATACATAGACTGAATCCAGGCGACGAAACCCCGGTGCCACCACACCCGGGGACCGCAACAGTTGCATGACTGGCCAGTGCGGCCGAAAACCCGATTAGATTTGTAGCACAACCGCTTGCTTGCTGGACAACGGTGTGTCACCCACCATGGTTAGGAGCAACACAAGAGGGAGGCCCCGCCGCCACCATCCACCACACGGGTGACGCCCGACGGTTTCTTCCAGCAACAACGGGAGGGGGAGGAGGGGGCATGCAACGCCTAGGGTTTGGGCCTTCGGCCAATCGAGTCGCCCAAAGGAGGGCGATACAGGGCCCAAGGGGCAAAGTCATGGATTTACAATAAAAAACATCCTTTTATTGGCGTACTTGTTGAAGTGGTAAGCCAGTAAAATAACCGTTCAACATTTTACTCTACGGTTTTCATAGTGCCTTGTACGCTGAGCTGCTTGAATGCATGGAGGTGGCACATTTGTATTCTAGAATCCTCGTGTAGTCACGGCGTTATACCAGTCGTATTCCATGCTGCCGAACCACGACCGTGGAAAATGTCTACACTTTGTCTGGACACGCAACCGGAACCTTCAACAAGATGTACGAGGCGCGCGGGCTATAAATACCTGCGAGCCACAGCTGCAAATCTCCATCCTCCAAAGCTGCTCATGCACACTGCCACCACAAGCAATCCAAAAGCAACCTCACCAGCCATGGCGTCCTCTCGCGTGATCGCTCTCCTCCTCCTCGTCGCTGCCGCCGCCACCGACGCGGCCACCATCACCGTCGTCAACAAGTGTTCCTACACGGTCTGGCCCGGCGCGCTCCCGGGCGGCGGCGTGCGCCTCGACCCGGGCCAGACGTGGCCGCTCAACATGCCGGCCGGCACCGCGGGCGCCAGGGTGTGGCCGCGCACCGGGTGCACCTTCGACGCCAGCGGCCGCGGCCGTTGCATCACCGGCGACTGCGCCGGCGCGCTGAACTGCGCCGTCTCCGGCGAGCAGCCGACCACGCTCGCAGAGTACACGCTCGGCACCGGCGGGAACAAGGACTTCTTCGACCTCTCCGTCATCGACGGGTTCAACGTTCCCATGAGCTTCCAGCCCGTGGACGGCGCTGCGTGCCGTGGCGCGAGCTGCGCCGTGGACATCACCAAGCAGTGCCTGCCGGAGCTGCAGGTCCCCGGAGGCTGCGCCAGCGCGTGCGGCAAGTTCGGCGGCGACACCTACTGCTGCAGGGGCCAGTTCACCGACAATTGCCCGCCGACCAGCTACTCGCAGTTCTTCAAGGGCAAGTGCCCTGACGCCTACAGCTACGCCAAGGACGACCAGACCAGCACCTTCACATGCCCTGCCGGAACCAACTACCAGATCGTGCTCTGCCCTTAGACCGATGAAGCACGTATAGATAGTATAGATGATGCCTATAAATAAGTTGAAGCTTTGATCAATATGTACTACTCTATGTAGTCTGCTACAAGCGAGCATGCAACATTTGTATGTGCTATGCAACATATGCATGCACATGGCTCTATCTAGATAAATAAATGAACAATTTAATAAAGGACGTGGCTAATTCTTATTCAACTAGCTCATGCAAGTGATGTCACATCAATGATTTTTTTATGGTGTGAATATTTAGTTGTATTGATGAAACATTTTATCTCAATTGCAACTCACTTTTACATTAAAAATACTAATTACAACATATTTGTGACACAAAAATATTACTTTTAACCCACATGTAACTATTTGCAACCCCGCTTGCGACTGAGAATGCCTCAATTGCAACTTGCCACATGGATCGCGCTGCAAATCTGACAATCCTTGAGTTCAATGAGCTCTAACTTAATTCTCATGCGACCAAGAATTAGCAAACCGTTAAATATATGTGTAATTCCAGCATACTAAGATGTTACTCCTATCAAAAAATAGTGTTGATGATGTAAGACAAATTTCTACTAAGTTGTACTAAACACCTGACACTCTTTTCCGATCGGAGGAAGTACATGATTTGTTATATTTTCTGAGAATATGTCGCGTGATGTTTCTTGGTTTCACCACAAAATAGCTAATGAAGATAGAAGAAAATGTATGCACCCTAGCCTCCCGACAGCCTCGTGGGTGAATTTGGAGCCCCTCGCCACCGAAAAGATCCGTCTCATACACCCCAACCACCTCGCCCACATAGGAGGAGGTCGACCGACGATTTTGTGGTTAAATTGGGCGATTATAGCGCATGTGCATTATTTCTTTTTTGAAGATGTCGCCTATTGTAGAACCATTTTTACAATACTGGTCTTGCCATTGATAGTGCTTTGGATCCAGCTGCTGCTGCGAGTGGTTGATCTGTGTGGTGGGGAATTTAATTTTTATGTCATGATTGATTCTGTTGGTGCCGAGTTGGTGTGAGGCCATTGGTATCTCACTGATATTAATATTTCTTTTGTTCGAAAAAATATAAGCTAAATTTTGTCACTATGCTCTAGCCCCTCAATATTTAGCTTTTCGTTACGACTGATGAGGTAGATTTTTCTAACATATGAAATGGTTTTTTTTTTACGGGGGCAACTTTGAAATGGTTGATGATGGATGTCTAAGTCTTGATTGGGCTGGTTGTCTTCAGACTTCCACACATGCATGATGTGACAGGCTCAGCTGAACGAGGCGTCACGTCATCGCACTACGTACTGTGTGTAGGTTTGGTATCGACAGTCCAGCAAAATTTCCACGATCGATCAGTCGACCTATACTCAACATAGTATTTTGAGTTGTATGCATCTTCTTCCGATGAATCATCGATGGAGACAAAGGTGAGCTTGCGTTGCATTAATGCCCATAAGAAAAGAAGAAGAATTTCTTAGCCATGTAGAATAAGAAAAAAGAGGAAGCGTACGAAAAAATCGAACAAAACAAAGTGGAAGACGTCTGCCCAGCTTACTACCGTTCTCTCCATGTTATGCGGCACCCAGACTCGGCTGTGTGCCACATGCCTGTTGTCTATGGAACAGATCAAGACCATATGTTAATTTTTTCCTTCTGAACTACGGCTAGTCCTCAGGTCGAAAATTAACTTAACTAGCACAGTGACCCTCGCAAATATGACGACATTATCTTTATTGCTTTGGAAATTTTTATAATATGGTTTCATATATATTTATGCTACTAATTGAACACTAACACTTTGTTTATATAGCCGTTACCTATATTGTTGTCTTTGCTATGTTGCATATAATATGAAAAGCAAGGAAACATAAATTTATGGACTAATGATCATTGTATAATGTATAAAATAAAAACATATATATTATCTATAGGGTCATTAGCACTCGGATATCTTGAGTTAGCTAGTTTATAAGTGGCATTACATTTATACACATAGATAAAGTGGGAATGAGGTTCTGATAGACTATCTACATGGTTTACTAAACTAAAATATTCACAAGAGCAATTGCTAGATGTGTTCATGTACAACTTCGAGGATCGATCGACCGTGGTCAAATAAAAATAAGAATTGCTTGGTTTACGAGATTAATGTATGTGGTTTAATTTACTATAATTTTCTAGCCTCATGTTCTCTTCCTCGTTTTAATACTCCCTCTCTTCGGAATTACCCCTGCATTTTGTGTTTACTAAAAGTCAAACTTTAAAAGGTATGACCAAGCATATTGATCAAAATATTATCATTTTTAAGAGGAAATACATCTTATGAAACTTCTAATAATGTTTTTCCATATTGTAGATGTTATTATTTTAATACATGATTAGTCAAAGTTTATTAAATTTGACTCTGATTAATCCAGAATGCACGGTAATTAGGGACAGAGAGTGAATATACCTCTTGTGTCCTGGACTCACATAACAAAGTGATATTGATGCACTCACACCGCAAAGTGGGTTATTTACCATTTGATTTTTTAGATGATATATTTAATGAAGTTAATAAATAAAAATAGTTTTTGACATTAAAGTTTAATGACATTTTTAATCCAGAATTTCTTCCTATCATTTCTAAACTTTGTTCAAAAATACATGACATTGTAGCATGTGTATATTCTCCAAAATATCAGTTAGATATTTATTATACACGAACATGTTGCAAACATTTGAATATTTGTAGAAAATAAAATGTTATTATTTTCACTCGACTGGTCCTAGTAATATAATATATATCTATATTTCAAAGTAGAAAAGGTTGATTGGATGCATTTTTGAACATAATCTAATTTATGATTGATTCTACTTGTTTTTACTGTAACCCACTCTTGAGTTTATACATCTTACATTTTGGAACAAATATATTTGTTGCGCAAAGTTCTGACAACAATCTAATATAATTATTTATCAGTGTTTTTAAATAATACTTCATAGTTTATCAACAACCCACACAATAACCTAGCTACAAGCACATAATATATATATGCACCATTGACTTATTCCCGTTGCTGACCAAATATATTGCTTTCAGTCATTGATGATGACCATGCTTAAAAGCATGTATTCTAAATGTCAATATACATTCAAAGGGAAACCACATTATATTGATCCCATGATTGATTATAGATGCTTAATTGGAATGGAATGGAGGGTAGGGTTTTTCCCCTTTCTCTTAACAGCCGAGTGGATGCAGCGTTTGACTCGAGGTTGCAATTCATTGTGAACTGCAGGCGACGTCACCAGCACTCGAGTGAGTCCGATTCCAATCCAATTAAGATCCCCATCCGACGTCTAGCTCGCTTCGTATCCTACACAAATGGTCAATTGATCGCGTCGTGGACTGCAGCGCAATTCTCTTGGGTGCCTAGAAATTCTCGTGGCATGGACGGATTGTGGACATTTTCTAGAACATGATTGCCGACTTTCTAGGAAGGAGAAGATTTCGAGATGGCATACCTCCGACAAACTGTTGGCGACGAAAATTAACCTGCTAAATTCTAAAAAATAGAGAAATATCTTTTGTATTTTTCTTGAGCCTCGAGATTAATTCATGGTTATCGCTTTCCCACGTAGCCTATAGAGATAGGTAAATTTGTCCAATTTGAACATCGAGAAACAAATCGTTTGTACTGTTCTACGCTATTTTTTTTATAAAAAAAGAGGATTACAACTTTCCAAGTGTTGTACGTTTTGTCTCAAAAAAAAAACTATTGTACGTGGGCACATCGGATGGCAGCTATACCTTTTTTTTGTTTAATGGTTACACGTACAGGTTTGTTGGACGTGACAATAGTTACGTAACTTTAATCTGGTCTTTAAATCTTAGCCGTAAATTTTAGATCTAACAGTTAAAATAATTCTGATGATGTGGATTAACCTCGTGTCTCTATTTTAGACTTATGTATTGTGCTTTTAGTATATAGTAGATTTTTAATTTTCGGTCAACCAAATTCATGTGCTAAGAAAAAGAATGCAAGTAGACACCCATTTGCAATTGCACATCCATGTACAATTCTCATTTGCACAAATTACGATTCAAATATAACGATCTATAGGTAGCCTAGAACCAAATTCATGTGCTAAGAAAAGCGTAAGTGGCAAGCCCACTAACAGGTAAAAATTAGGACAATTACTATTCTACCCATGTGCGACGGCCAACTTTCTGTCAAATCAAGACTATGAGTTGTCACATCATTGCACTGACATAATACTTTCGGCAAGTGAATAATTTCAACAAGAGAAACCTATAAGGCAGAAGTCGAAGAAATTATTGACCTATAATCGGCTGCAAGCACTCCATTATAGCCTCGGGGGCTACTCCCATCGGGAGCGCTGAACACGCACCCGATGAAAAATTAATTCAAAAAGAAAATGGGTGCAGAAATCAAGAGGAACTGATGAAATATATTCTGCAGGTTGCACTGCAAGATTGAAGACGAAGAAAATTATGAGCCTATACTCGAATAACAAATTTGACTATAGCCTCGGGGGCTACTCCCATCGGAAGCACTGGTCGCGCACCCGATGAAGATGGAAATATCGGCTCCAATGCAGGAGTAAAAATCGACTTCATCATTGATGGCAAACACCAGATAATAAACTCGACGTTTCACTCCCATCGGGAGGGATTCACGACTAAGTTGCGAAAGCAACCCAATTATTTAGGGCACTGAAATAGCCAAACAAGGCTCTCGATAAAAATTTGATTCTCGAGCCGCGTCCTCCGCGATAACATGCTTGAATGTCGTGGTCGCAAAGATCATGAAGGTAAGACCTTAGGATCCGTCATGCATGGCCTAGGATACGCACATGAATGGGCTCTGCTAGTAATTTACCGTATCCACGATACGAAGAAAATCCCGGTGGACGCACTGGGTACTCTAAGAAATCCTAAATGCGGCAAAATGCTAGGTTACGTCAGGTACCGAATTCGAATCCGGGGACTTGAGTTTGAAGTAGGTAGCAAGTGTTTGCCCAGACAATTAACTGGTTTCCTGATCCGTCAGAAGCACCAATCTTGTTAACCAAAATTCCAATGAAATATGGAATGAAATTAAGAAAGAGAAGAAGACGAAGATTGGCCAAGTCGAAGATTTAAAGATTTGAGATTCGACCTGAAACTACGATTCTGGTAGAATCTCGGGGGCTACTGACAAGGATATGACTACCAAGGCCCATTATCTTAGTACCCCTGGGGTCCATTCGGGTAGAAGCTCATGGAATCTAGGCCCATATTGAGGTGAGATTGATTCTAAGTTTGACTCTCGATACACGATATTTGCCTTATTTGATTCACTGACCCTCAAAGTAGGGATTAATTCGCCAGTGAACTGGTTAACTGACCGAATTCGTGAACACTGGCTTGGAGTAGCCCCGATGCAACTTGGATTTCCTTTTATTGGTTTAACATGTTTTACTTACAAGTCAAGCATCCACTATGATAAGACTCTGGATCTGATTTGGTGAGATGCATTATATTCTTGTCTTGCAAAGCACCTACGAAATGGATTTGAGCTTTGTTTGTATTAGTTGGTCACATCCTGATAAAACCTAGGTGTCGATTCATTGATACAACATAGTTTTAAATAATAGTACAACATCCACAAAAATAGGATTTAGACATGATTTGGTAGTATTTTTTCAATATGCTATCTATTTTATATTCTATGTAGTCGATAAGCTGATGTTTATTTTTCTTTCCAGTGAAGAATTAAACTGCATGCATTGTGTTTATGTGACTATATCTATATTAGACACAACTAATTAATTTGGTCTCAGTTTAAGTGGCAGGGCAGAAGTTGATGTCGTAGACGACTAGAGCATATGAAGGTGGAGCAGCTGTAGGCTGCTAGGCAGGCGGCAAACCTGCAAGTAGTTGGTTGGCTCTTGCGCCGTTGGTAGTAGCTTGTGTTGGCTGGCCTCGTCTTCATCAAGATAGGTAGAACTTGTGCAATTACCCTATTTGTTGTGATGAATGGTTGTGGTATTTGTTAATTCATCTCGATCTTGTAGTAGATGGGTTCTAATTAGTTGATGGCCATAACTGTAGCAGTAGCATGTGGTATTTGCCTCTTGCTTCCCTTCTCGTGCTCTTGATCGCTTATGTAAAGTGTGAATTATTTCTACTTGTGGATGGTTATGCACAATGTTGAGAGCATATTTAACTAATGGTCAAATTTCCACTTTGTAGCTGGAGGCACCGTGACCCGCAACCTTTTGTGGTTGATGCTGTTTTGGTTTGACATGAAGTTGTATGGTAGAAAGGGGGCAAAAGTACGTGATAGGTTTTGCAAATAAAATGCCTTGTGTATTTTTTATATCTAGATTTAGAGTTGCAAGCTTATGTATGGTGGTTTGTTGTATATCGATCGACACTATCAGGGGCTGATCTCATGTATTTATATATCCTTAACTGTCCAAATAACATGCATGTGTGTACAAAGTCAATGAATCCTCAATGTGTATGAAGCATATAATAATGCTTCTTTTTTGGTAAAAGCCATTCTCTAGCTGATGGTTTGGGGTAAAAGAAAAATTCTCAATTCACGATGGAACTGAAGCAGCAAGCAAATCCATCGTTGAAGAAAACAAAGCAGGAGAAATGCCAATAATTATTTCTTGGTGAATCAAGTCAAAAGATGGAGTTGCCTTGACCATACCTGGTTTTGAGCGCAACTGGCTGACCTCTTCTAATTGTAAAAAAAGAGGATTGATGTTTTATTTTCAGAGTTTGGATCCATTTTATCGTATAATTTCCTTGTCATTTTTATTAAGGGGAAGAGTTTTGTGGTATTTTGAGACAAAATGCCTAGGACACCTAGAACCTAGAAGGAAAGAAATAATACACTCCCAGAATTACAATGCTAAAGAGTTTAGCCCTGACCTAACTCCAAGTTCGCGGCGCCTCTTTGATCGGTTGCATGATGCTATAAGACCCATGCATTTAGCTTCTTGTAAATTTTCCATGACACGAGCGTGATCAACTGGGCCATAGCCTTCCTCTCTGGTTGAAGTAGTAGGTTGATGTATGTAATATCTGAGGGCAGAGTTTTTTCTTAACTAGCACACTGCTCGTGTGTTTGCAACTTTGGCTTAAGCATTCTCTACCTGACGGAAACAAACTACATGTAGATGGTCGTGGCTAGGCGTGGCGGGGCGGGGTGATCGTCGTCATGGTCGCCGGTGAGCTCTTATCCGCATCTTCGTCGATTCGATGGCTTTGGTGGCGACGAGCTATTCTCGGCATGCATCTAGCAGGTCCACAACGTACTTCCCCGGCCGAGATTCTTTCTTATTATTCTTGATTGCGTGGATTGTTTAACCGGTTAGAGTAGAGGTCGATGATTGATTCGCGAGATGGGACGATTTTTTTCCCGTCGATATGGTTCTCTCCTTTCTGGATTCCTTGTGTACTAGATGGACCTTACGCGCTTTGCTGCGCCCTTTTTTACTCCTAGTACATATTTTCTGCATCGTGGAACGTCTTGTGCTGAGCAATAGCTCACGCATTGGTCGTGTCGATGTTTGGTGTGGCGGTACCATACACGGGCTTATATTTTTAAACGGATGGAGTATATTGTAAATTTTCTACATAGATGCTATATGCAGTCTGCACATTATACAATTTTGCTGGTGCTATATTCGACATGCCTACTCTGTAGTCTGCACATTGTACAGTTATCAAATAATGTCATTGATTTTTCTCTTACATGTTTCTTTTTCTTTGAAAACATACATGATGTATTTTGAAAATATTTATGAAATATTACATCTAACCAGAACTCTTTTGCATGAGAATGTAATAAACAGTAACGGTTGTAGATGATATGATATGATGTGATATCCAACCAATCAAGTAAATAAGGAGAGCATGTGGATGGAAATACATCACAGCATAGAGGAGCATAGACTCACAGACGTAGCACTGAGTTACTCAAACATCATAGCCCTTTTTTTCATCTAATCCGATACTGCCTTTGGTGGATTCTTCGCCAGCTGCTCTGCGCTCTACACCGCCACCTTCTCCTACCGTTGTGCCTGTTGTGGCGGCAACTGACTTTGTCACGCCGCCAAGGCGTAGCGGGAGGTTTGGGACTTCTGTGGAAGGGGCATCGGTGACTGATGAGGATTCCATGATTCGGGCTATGCGCAGGAAGGCTGAGCTCAACCTCGACTACTCTGGTATGGTTACACCTTCTAAAGCAAAGTCTTTCCTGTCTTTTTCAACACTTGATATTAATTCCAAGTTAGGTAATATAGGAGTTAAAATTGGTAGTTGCGAAAAGGACATTATTGTTTCTTCTAATGTCTTGAGACGTATGGAGGTTGACCGTCTCACGGTTACTCCTAAGGTTTCGGCATTTTCTAACACCACTTATATTGACGATGAGGAAGCGACTGATTCTACTGATGGTCAGCTTCTCTCTCAGTTGATTGGAGAGGTGTCGGATGTGATATTTGATGAGGCTAGACTGAGTTCATTATATGAACTTAAAGCATCTGGCCGGAAATCAAGATCGTGTTCTGGCAAGAAGGGTAAAATGCCTAGGAAACGGGCAAAAGTTTCTCCTTCAGCTATTGTTTCCCGATGAATGGCATATTTTCAAATAGCAGAGGTCTAGGTGACTTGGCTAAACATTTGTTTTTTCCTGATTCTATTCGGGAACATAACTTAGATTTTCTTGCCATTTCGGAAACGGGTAGACGAGATTTCACACAAAGCTTTCTTGACCGTCTTTCAGGCGGTGCGAACTTTGTCTGGCATTCTCGACCACCTCGGGGACGATCTGGTGGCATCTTGGTAGGCATCAAGACAGATACTATGGAAGTTTTGGCTTCTTCGGATGGTGATTTTCATGTTAAACTCCATATCCGGAATAAGCTTGATAATTTCACATGGAGTCTTGTTGTTGTCTATGGTGCAGCCCAAGAAGAGTTCAAGGCTGATTTTCTTCATGAAACGGTAAACTTAGCAAAAGATAACCCATACCCCATTCTTATTGGGGGGGACTTCAATTTGCTAAGATTCCCATTTGAGAAGAGTAAAGGTCGGTTTGACGATCATTGGCCGTTCTTATTCAATGCTGTCATAGACAGCTTGGATTTAAGGGAGGTTTCGATGGTTGGCAGATAATTCACTTGGGCAAATAATCTTCCAGAGCCCACATACGAAAAGCTGGATAGGGTACTGATGGATTCAGATTGGGAAGACAAATTCCCAATGGTCTCAGTACGAGCTTTGGAACGGATTGAGGCTCTGTCGGATCATGCTCCTATTCTCATGACTACCGGTTTTGTAAGACCACCTTGTATCCGCCGGTGCAAGTTTGAACTTGGATGGCTTCACAGGGATGGTTTTTATGATATGGTCAAGTCTATTTGGGAGCGCCCCGTTGTAGATCGGTCCCCAATTGAAAGGTGGAACAATAAAATCCGATCTGTTCGGAAACACCTGGGCGGTTGGGCAAGACATACGACAGGGATTTTAAAAAAAGAAAAAGTTCGACTTTCAAGTATCATAGATAACCTCGAGGAGATCGCTGAAGTCCGGCCGTTATTGCCGCAGGAGATTGAACTTAAAAATCAATCTAATGCGGAAATAGCTAAGCTACTTCGCGAGGAGGAAATCAAATGGTATAAGCGGTCCAAGAGTCAATTTATTTTGGAAGGAGATGCGAATACAAGATACTTTCATAGTGTAGCTAATGGCAGACACCGAAAGAAACTTATCCATTCTCTTATCCAAGATGAAGGGACTATTGAGGGACACGAAAATCTGAAGTTATACATTACAAATTATTATAAGGGTCTGTTCGGTTCTCCTGATGAAGGTAACTTCAGTATAGATGAGTCCATAACGGATGAAATACCCTAGGTTTCCGTTGAAGAAAACAACTTCTTAACTGCACTCTACTCAGAGGACGAAGTTAAGAAGGCTGTTTTCCAAATGGAACACAACAAAGCCCCGGGTCTGGATGGCTTCCCAGCTGAATTTTATCAAAACTTTTGGGAAATTATCAAGTCTGACCTTCTCGAGTTGTTCACATTCTTACATGCTGGACAACTTGAGTTGTTTCGTCTCAATTTTGGTGAGATAATTTTATTACCTAAGATTAAGGAAGCAGAAAGGATCCAACAATATAGACCTATATGCCTCCTTAATGTTAGTTTTAAAATTTTCACCAAAGTTGCTACGATCAGGCTAAACACGGTGGCTGACCATGTTGTTCGTCCCTCTCAGACAGCTTTTATGCAAGGAAGGAATATACTCGATGGAGTGGCCATCCTGCATGAAACAGTCCACGAACTACATAGTAAAAAGCTGAATGGGGTTATTTTAAAAGTAGATTTTGAAAAAGCTTATGACAAAGTTAAATGGTCTTTCCTACAACAAACTTTGAGAATGAAAGGTTTTTCTAATGAGTGGCGCGCTCTCATACATAGCTTTGTGTCTGGAGGTAGTGTGTCAATTAAGGTCAATGATGACACGGGCCACTACTTCCGGACAAAAAAAGGGCTAAGACAAGGTGACCCATTATCACCCATGTTATTTAACATTGTGGCTGATATGTTAGCTATTATGATTGAGCGCGCAAAGATTGATGGTCAATTTGAAGGTGTGATTCCTCATCTTTTTGATGGAGGTCTTTCAATCCTTCAATATGCCGATGATACTATTCTTTTTATGGAACATGACTTGGAAAAGGCTAAAAATCTAAAGTTGGTACTTTCAGCTTTTGAGCAGCTATCCGGTCTAAAAATCAACTTCCATAAAAGTGAATTATATTGTTTTGGCGAGGCTCAAGATCATGCCCAGTTGTATGCGGAGTTATTTGGATGCAACCAGGGCGAGTTTCCAATTAGATATTTGGGGATTCCGATTCATTTTCGGAGATTAACAAATGCTGAATGGAAAATTGTTGAGAAAAGGTCACAATTGCGTTTAAGTAGTTGGAAGGGTAAACTATTGTCCATAGGAGGAAGATTGGTTCTCATAAATTCAGTCCTGTCAAACATGGTACTGTGTATGTTATCTTTCTTCCTTCTCCCAAAAGGAGTCTTGAAAAGGTTGGATTTCTTCCGTTCAAGATTCTTTTGGCAGGGCGATAGTGAGAAGAAAAAATATAGACTGGCTAAGTGGAGTATCGTTTGCCGCCCAAAAGACCAAGGGGGACTAGGTATTCAGGATCTTGAGGTCAAGAATACGGCCCTTTTTGGGAAATGGCTCTTCAGATTATTAACTGAGGACGGGGTTTGGCAAACGCTTCTTAGACAAAAATATGTCGGCTCGAAAGCTTTATCACAGGTTTTATGGAAGCCTGGTGATTCACACTTTTGGGCCGGACTCATGGCAACGAAAAAACACTTTTTCGGTCATGGAAAATTTTCGATTAAGGATGGATCTGAGGTACGTTTTTGGGAAGATAAGTGGCTTGGTACCACTACACTCTGAGAACAGTATCCGGAATTGTATGATATCATGCGACATAAGGGTGATACAATTGCCCATGTTTTGGAGTCTAATCCTCCAAATGTGATGTTCAGGAGGAATTTATACGGTCCTAGACTTGTTTCGTGGGTGAACTTGCTCCAACGCTTGGCTTCTGTCCAATTAACAGATGGGAAAGATGAATTCCAATGGAATCTACATGAGAATGGAAAGTTCTCGGTGGCTTCTATGTACAATGCGCTCATTTCATCAGACTTACCAGTTCTAGATAATAAGAAAATCTGGAAGATGAAGATCCCACTTAAAAACAAAATATTTGCATGGTATCTTCGCCGAGGGGTTATTCTTACCAAAGATAATCTTATTAAGCGGAATTGGCATGGAAGTAAAACATGTGTTTTCTGTTCTCATGATGAGACAATAAAACATTTGTTTTTCCAATGCAACTTTGCACGTTCTATATGGTCAGTCATCCAAGCGGCTTCAGGCTTGTATCCACCGACTAGTATTACCAATGTCTTTGAGAATTGGGTACATGGTATCGATAGCAAGTTCAGAATTCTTCTTAGGGTGGGAGCGATGGCACTAATTTGGTCGCTATGGCTATGTAGAAATGATAAAGTCTTTGACAATAAATCATCTTCTCTCTTGCAGGTTATCTATAGATGTATGGGCACTCTCCGACTATGGTCACAGCTACACCGCTCGGAGGACCACGACCTCTTTTCGGAGGTGTGCACGCGCCTGGAGGATACGGCGAGGGACCTTTTCTCGCATCATGGATGGCAGCATAATCTGCGGATTGGCCCTCCACCAGCTTAGGCATTTTATAATTTCTCATTCTGATATGTAATTCGCCTACTTATTTCTTTTTTAGAACTGTTTAAACCTTGTTTGAGTCGGCTGTGTGCATCTTCGCTATGCAGAGGCCGGGTATAATACTTGACTTTTAAGTAATAAAGCCCATTTTCGAAAAAAAGAGCACCCTAATAAATTTAGACAAAATCTTTTTTTTTGCAAAGTAACTAAAAAGAAGTTCCATTGTTTACAAATAATGAATATAAGCCAAAATATCCATACTCACTGATGGCATCCCATGGATGCCATGATGCTTTCCCGATAATCAATTGGTAGAGTTGTCATTTTTGTTGAAGTGTATAAGTGAATTGCCTAGCTCTTTCCATCAGTTCGGACTTTTGCTTGCGTTGGCTAGTGCATGAAGCTTAACATGGTATCAGAGCCCAGGGTCTTGAGTTCGAGTCCTGGTTTTCGCAATCTTTACTATTGGTTTTGAGTTGGTGGTGAAGCCACCCACTCGACATACATCATGTAAGTTCCGAAATTACCCCTGCAAAACCAGTATTTTACCCCTTAGCCACTGCCAAGTCGTCAGCCTTCCGGGCAAGGTCCCGACGGCCCGACCTAGGGTTCCTCCTTCTCCCTCGCTCCCACTCCTCACGACAGAGAGGCGGCGCGTGACGGTCGCCCACCAACCACGGCGGCGCGCCTACTCTATCCGCCGGGGAGCACCTGTTGGCCGCGCCGCAGCCTGTCGACTCGCATTGGCTCCTTGCCTCCATCTCCCTCCACCACCCGCGCTGGCCAGAGCCAGCCTTCTCCTCCTAGGGTTTCCCACCACCTCCACGCCCAGATCCAGCCGCCTACCGCCCGGATTCCGCCGCCCACCGCCCGGATCCCGCCGCCCACAGCCCCGATCCGTGCCGCGGTCATGCTCTCCACATGATGGGAACACCAGAGCGTTGCGGTGATGCTGGGATCAGTGTATATTCTGGTCAATATCACCGGGTTCGTGGCATGGCTGCTCCCCGCGCTGGTACTCGACAGTTTACTTGTCAATGACGCTCATGTCGACGACCAGCTTTGTATGAGGCGGCGCTGGCCCTGTCGGTGCAGCGGACCACCTCTGAGGCATGGTGGCTCAGAGGCACCGGGGAGAACCACGGTGTCGTGTCTATTGCATACATGTAAATGGACGGGATTTGGAGTGGGGTTTTCTTGGACTCCTCCCGGTGATCAAGGCTGCGAGATTTTGGTGGATTTGCTTGCTGCGATTTTACTGGGTGTGGTCGCTTCAGGGATCGGGTGCCTGATGCTTGACATGCTGCGGGGAGAAGATTAGAACTGAAAAGGGTCCGGTGTTCACCACCATCTTCAGCCTGTGTCCCAGATGTTCGTCAACAACCCTCTACACCAGAAAGGTCTGTCGGCCATTAATATACCCCTCTCTAAACTTTGTATATTGTATATGAACTTACTCAATCCAAAAATGCAGTGAAGCTTTCTTTGATGCTTTACAATAGCATAGTGTTAAAGCGGATCTATTCTTATATGAAGGAAAGACACATACTGATTTATTACTTCAGATAATCACAATAAGCCGTGGCACTGGTGCTATTTGAAATGAATTCTATGTCATGTTGGTTTAGTACAGCAAAGTGATTTCCATGAGAAAACTCAAATGGACGGAAGGGCTAGCGTACTAATAGCACAGCTCATCGATTATGTCATTTCTTTCGGAATCATCACATAAGTTTTAGCTGTTGGTTAATATTATTATTTCCTTTCTCATGTGTAGCTGTGCAGGGGTAGCAGCGAGATGGGCAGCACTAAGTACCAGTATATGCTCTCATTGTGGGAATTTTGATGTGTAGAATGGTGAGACGAGAGCTAAGTTTTGCTCTTGTTGGGTTGACAAGGACATTTGAGCAAGTCTTGAAGATGCAGGATTATAATCCTCTTATTCTTGAGAGGAAGTAGGAGGTTGCATATGCCCAGGATGTCAGAAACGTGCCACAATTTAAAATGAATAAAGAGAAAGAAGAGTATAATGTATACTCTTTTGTGCTTGTTGCATTGTGCCCTACTTTCTCATTTTATTAATTAATAATTATGCTAATATTGAACTGTACCAGGTCAATCTTTGTGTTTGTTGATAATTAAGATTGCATTAATTTCTTAATGCTGAGTGTTGATTTTTTTCTTTTCTGGTTGTTAGCTTTAGAATTTAATTCCCTATCATTATATCGCTTAATCTTTGGAGACAAATTAGATAGAAAGATAAGAGTAGTAATATATATACTCTAGCCTCCTAAATTCCAAGTTTTAGACCGAGTTGTATGCATGCAAGTGAGTTATTTATTTACCTTATGCATTTCTCTTATCAGTTCGATATCCTTTAAGAATTTAGTTTATATACTGAACATCACCGTATATCAAAATGAATTTAGTTTATATACACATGAAGGTTGATTTAGTGTGCTTTTAGCTGTTAGGAAAACCTTTGAAATATAAAAGGCGGCTATGCTGCTTTGACACCTACTTCTTTTTACCTGTGAACAAAATGTATTAGTTGGACATTCTGTTGTAGCGAAAATCCGTGAATCCTTGATAGCATTAAGAGAGAAGCCCGTTTGTGGGTTATTGCGGGCGCAAAGCGTTTGGGTCATGCCGGGAGAGTAGGCTTTTGTACCTGGGGGACTTACGTGTTTTGACACCTCTTGTAAAACTCCTTAATTAATTGATTCACGGATATCTCAACCCAGTTGAATATCTCATGACCTCGATATGAATTTTCGATAATTCATAAAAAGGATAGGACTCACGTGGCTTGTTAGAAGCAAGGTCTGTGTCACCAAAACAATAAAGGTGATAGGAACATCGTTTGATGAGGCATACCAAAATTTCAAAATGAGGACCAATCGTGGATTTGGGGAGAGGGGAAGAGCAGCACACATGGTGAGGTACGGAGTGGCAAGGAAACTAAGGAAGTAGACAACACTTGAATAAAGGAGATGCCATGACAATGACATTGGTACTTGAAAATTGTTTATCGTGAGCTCAAGATACAACAACTTGGAATTAGAAAGAAACATGAATTGGTTCTCTGAATATTACTTTGTAGCAACACAAGTAAATTTGCATGACAATAAAAACCTTAATTAATCCGTGGCAAAGCACGGGCATTCAACTAGTTTATTGTAAAATTGCTGTTGCCCTCCTTTGTGTCCACGTGTTGACTTTCTCTTCTCCCGTTTGTGTCCACGTGTTGATTTTCTCTTCTCATGTCTGTGTCCACGTGTTGACTTTCTCTTCTCCCGTCACACGTGAGTGGGGGTGTTGAAGTGTATAAGTGAATTGCCTAGCTCTTTCCATCAGTTCGGACTTTTGGTTGCGTTGGCTAGTGCATGAAGCTTAACAATTTTAATATTAAACCATAAGGCCGATCTTGCAGCAATGAACCAACTATTGATCAGTAACAAATACATCTAGAAACAAATATCTAAAAAAGCCACACCGTAGGGGGCTCCCCAACGGTTTCTCGGTAAAAAAAAACCCAGATAGAACTGGAAACAAATATGCCGCCGCAGTCTTAATAAATAATCTATTGTAGGCTGCTGCATCCTTCAGAAACATTGGCGGCTGGCACACAGATGGAAAACTTGCTGTATATGATGCCTCTGAAACACGATTGCAGTATTTTGTTGCATTACTTTCTTTGGAAGTAGCATCAGATGTTACTAACTACTGTGTTCTTTTGTATTTGACCAATCTAGATCCTTTAAGGATTCAGGGATCACTTGCATCAACATCCACGTTTCTGGTTCACATAGCTGCATGGTCAGCACTTCATACATTTATCTAGCTTGCTAATGCTTCTGGGAGTCGACATCTCCATATAATTCAAACATCATTTTGCACCAATGAAATCTCTGCTGGGAGGTGTATTTTCATAGCTTCAGAAAATACATGAAAAAAATCGCTCAACTAAGCGTTTAGGCATCCTATGTCATCTGAAGTAACCAAAACAAAGGCTACTCAAGCAATCAATGAAAAATTCTCAGTATTAGCAAATGTAAGTACCACTGAATCTAAACCCCCGAGTTGACTGAATAACATGACAACAATCTAGTGGTAAAACTACAATCATGAAATATGGTTCTAGAAAAGAATTTCTCTACAGTAACTTCCAGCACATAAAATTCCGATATGTTAAAGTTTTCTTTGTTGATCTCCACAAAAGGATCTTTGCCATCGAGAAAAACATTGGGTATATGAACTATACAAATTTTAGGAATTGTTACCAAATCAGTAGTTTAAGCATCAAAAAATAAAATTTTCCATCTCAACCTCTTCATTGCAATATCTGAATGATCTTTACCACTGATAGATTACCTAACCTCTAAATCACGTATTTTGCACGTTTGGTCCTTTCTTCCGTGAATGAAATCAGAAATCTAACGGGGAAGCAAGAAAATACTATAGATGTGAATGATTTGTGATTTGATGGAAAAAGAAACCATATATGCAGGTTCAAGGAGGAGGATCTCACCCGGAGCTTAGGCTCTCTGATTGGGCAGCATGCACGGCGGAGATGGCCTCCGGGATGGCGGAGTACCGGCCGTCACCTACGCCCGTAACGTCCCGGGCCTATCAGGTGCGTCTCCGTCATCCCTCGCCTCGGCAACCTGGTTTTACCGCTGATTGTGGATGGCGTCGTCCTCTCCCCCGCCATGGTGATGGGTCCTACGTCGCGGTCCCCAGGGAGTTCGCCGAGCCCGACCAGGCCGAGTCGATGCCTCCGCTAAAATTTGTGCTAGGCACTGTGATGGGATGGGAGCTCGAGTTCGCGCACTCACTGCGAATCCGTCTCAGCCAACACAGCCTCCACTGTATCTCTGCGGCTCTGCCTGCCTCTCCAATGCCTCCACTGCCTCTATCGTCTTCGTCTTAGCCTCCATCTCCTCCAACTGCAAACACCAGCGGCATGGCCAAGGAGGCAGGCAGGCAGCTGTATTTTGGTGGGGAGGACAAATCCAGCCAGGATGATGGAGATTGGAAGAGGGGAAAGGATTTCGTTGTTTCTTTTGCTTCCAAGGAGGGATGAGCAACCCACCAAGCCGCTAGTCAAAAGACAGCAGGCGACCGACTCTGCAAGGCGGTTACTCCATCGACACCCAGAACCACGTGCCAGCTGATAGGTTTTAGAAAAAAAGAACATATGGGGACGCACGGGGTGCTCCTTCGACGGCGCCGGCAGGGGGCGCTGCCAGACCGGCGACTGCGGCGGGCTGCAGTGCGCTGCCGGGAGCAGCAGTAACCCGGCGGTGACCAAGGCGGAGTTCTCCGTGTACCAGGGCAGCTACACTACTACGGCATCACGACGCTGGCAGGGTTTAACCTGCCGCTGGACTTCTCGTGCAGCTCCGGCGACGTGCTCCATTGCAACTTGCCACATGAATCGCGCTGCACATCTGATAATCCTTGAGTTCAATGAGCTCTAACTTAATTCTCATGCGACCAAGATTAGCAAACCGTTAAATATATACTATGTAATTCCAGCCGAAAACCTCATATGGAGCCCGAACTACACATAGCTCGCTATCTGGGTCACCCATGTGCCGTGAGATTGCTGAAAACGAGGTACTTGCTGGTTGTATTTGTAATGTATACTCCGACCTTGCTATTTAAGAGTTTGCTTATTCGGAAAGGTTCCTGTGCCACTCGAAGCCGCTGACACGGCCATGTGTGCTCTTCAGTGTTTTCTCGATGTAGTCGGAACAGAACCGCTGAGCTGAGTAACTACTACGATCTTGACAGAAATTTACAAATTCATGAACACAAGCACAAATAAAATCATTGGCAAAAAGGATTTTGATTAAGTTCTGCAAATAACGCCTCACTGACCAGGATAGCATTCACATGTAAATGTTAGTTTGACCACAATTAGCAGGCCTAACAGAACCGGGAGGCTAATACACTTAATTCTTGCAGTCACCGCAGAACTAAGTACAGGGATCCGACTTTCAACAGATCTGATAATGAAATTGAGCAGATGGGTGATCAAATTAAGCGGATGAAAATTCAGGGAGATAAATCAATAATATACATTACAGATTCTACAAATACATTTTTCCCAATCAAAATTTTAGCCATACCAATACAGACCTGCTTGTATGAACCCGTGCTAAATCAGTAAACAGCAAAGCTAACTATGCATCCACATGTTCAGATTGTTCCATAAACGAATGCAACACGGCAATTTTGAAGAGGAAGATTGACAACAAAATTCGAGGTCCAGAGAAAAATGATCGAAAAGATAGAAGCCAGATCGAAGTCCGCTGCCGTCACAATATACCTACCGCCGCCGGCCCGATTTTTCTTTTGCCGTCTCAGCGCCTCATCTGCATCGAATGCCGGAGGAGCACTGTCGGCAGCGCCGTCCGCCGCCCTCGCGCCCGGTGAAACGCTGCACGGCCAGATCTCGGCGCGAGCACTTCGCTAAATCTTGTTGATGCCACCTTGGTGCCTGATCTGCACCGGATCAGGCCGGGAGTACCGGCCTCTATCAGAGGCCCCGCGCCTAGTCACCGAATCGAAGCTCAAAGCAGTGTGCTTTTGTGCAGATGCGAGAGATAGTATGGAAGAGAGAGAAGGACCAGCAATGGAGATAAGGAAGAGATAACGATGGGTGGCCATAAATATAACAGACCTACTCGGCCCAGGTAGATGGCAGGGAGATGGGCCAACTCTATACGATTTCACTGTGCCAAATTAGTTGTATTAGATCCGTATCAAAGAGACAAAATGATTCTGGAGCAGATCCTCACGTCACACGATCGACTAGGATAACGAGCTACATGTAGCTCGTCCTCCATACGTCTGCTCTCTAATTCCAGCATACTAAGATGTTTTTTTTTTTGAGGCAAAACAACGGAGGGCGAAGACACATTACAAGCGCAACCCCGCACGGGCGCGGGGGGGGGGGGGGGGGGGGGGTACAAGACGGGGGTCAGGGAGATAGAAGCGCACACCACGTGGCGAGGGGGCCGCAGTCGACACTACGAGGCGCCCTCACAATCCACAATAAAAGGTGTTGGCGTACCGCCGCAAAGAACTCGGACTCGGTATGGCGGACCCTGTCGAAGACAAGCATACTAAGATGTTATTCCTATCAAAAAATAGTGTTGATGAAGTAAGACAAATTTCTACTATAAGTTGTACTAAACATCTGACACTCTTTTCTGATCGGAGGAAGTACATGATTTGTTATATTTTCTAAGAATATGTCGCGTGATATTTCTTGGTTTCACCACAAAATAGCTAATGAAGATAGAAGATAATGTGTGCACGTTAGCCTCCCGACAGCCTCGTGGGTGAATTTGGAGCCCCTCGCCACCGAAAAGATCCCTCTCATACACCCCAACCACCTCGCCCGCATAGGAGGAGGTCGATCGATGATTTTGTGTTTAAATTGAGCGATAATAGCGTATGTGCATTGTTTCCTTTTTGGAGATGTCGCCTATTGTAGAACCACTTGTACAATACGGGTCTTGCCATTGATGGTGCTTTGGATCCAGCTGCTGCTGCGAGTGGCTGATCTGTGTGGTGGGGTATTTAATTTTTACGTCATGATTGATTCTGTTGGTGCCGAGTTGGTGCGAGGCTATTGGTATCTCACTAATATTAATATTTCTTTTGTTGGAAAAAATATAAGCTAAATTTTGTCACTATGAGTTAGATCCCCAGTCCTCCTCCTTCCCCGTCTCCATTCCTCCACCCCCAATGGCGCCGCCGGAGCAGCCGATCCTCGACGAGCTCCTTGAGGAGATCTTCCTCCGCCTCCCCACAGCCGCCGACCTTGCCCGCGCCTCCATGACCTGCGTCTCCTTCCGCCGCGTCATCGCCGGTCACGCCTTCCTCCGCCGCTTCCGTGCTCTCCACCCACCGCCTCTCCTAGGTATTATCAATTACCCGTTCCTGCCCGCCGAGCCACCCCACCCCTCCGCCGCCGCCGCCCGCGCCGACTTCTGGTGCTCCTTCCTCCCCTCCCGCGAGCGGTGGGGCATAATCGACGTACGCGACGGCCTCGTCCTCCTTGCCGGCGTCCCCGACGGAAAGACCTACCCTCGGGGCATCGGCGGCATGCTAAGGGACATCGCCGTCTGCGACCCACTGCACCATCGCTACCTTGTGCTGCCTATTATCCCCGACGATCTAGCCTCGTTAGTCCAGGTTCCAACAAGCAGTGATTTAGATTGCTTCCTTGCACCTCCTGCCAAGGACGACGAGGTTGGCGTGTCGTTCAGAGTTGTCTACTTGGTGCAGTGCAAAACCAAGCTGATTCTCTTCGTCTTCTCTTTCTCTCGAGGTGCCGGACAATGGCGTTCTGTTACATTTGATCCAGGTTATGAGCTGCAATTGGCTTCAAGCCGCTCCTATTTGCGTAGATGCTTCTGTTGGGCAGCTATGCCAGAGAACAAATTGCTCATGCTCGACACAGAGAAGATGAAGTTCTCGGTTATCGACCTACCCCTTGACCCCTGCCCCGAAGAGTATGACATGATCTTTGTGGAGACCACCAAAGAAAGGCTTGGGATGTTTACTATCTACGATGCTATTGATGAGGAACATGGTGGCTCAGTCTTCCACCTTGTGTATTCCCTATTGGAAAAAGATGGGGGCAGCACAACTTGGTGGCTATCGATGGCGATGATCTCTTTGCCTTTAACATGTCGGCGTTATAGAATCAGTGGTGTAGCTGGGGGATACCTGCTCCTCAAAGGGGTTCCAAAAGGCCCGCTCTCGGCCCCTTCACCGGGGAGGAAAGAAATGATGAACTATTTTTCTGTCAATCTTGAGTCTCTCCAGCTTGAGCAGTTCTGTGGGGCTACAGAAATGTTTTATGAAGACGACATCTTGTATGCTGGTTTCCCACCGTCCCTGTCTCCGCCAACTATTTAGTGTGGTAAGCTTGCTATCTGTCTTTTCTTATTTATACATTGCATTACAACATGACACGTGTATTCGTTGCATGCTATTGTGCTTTGTGATTTTACATACTTTAGCAAATACTCCCTCTGTTCCCTAATTATTGACGTGGGAGTAGTCCTTAACACTGACGCAACCAATATATGCTCTGCCATTATGATCCTTATAAACTCTTAGACTTGTTGGTGTAGCACCACCTTTAATCAAAACAGGCACATCTAACTTCCACATTGATGTGTTCTGCAGTGTGCATGATTTCTAAAAGGTTCTTACTAAATGTATCTCTTTTGGTTGGTTACACCCACATTTAAGTTCAGGGGCATGAGTAGCATGCTAAATTTGAGTATGCAGCTGTGATTTGGTGAAGTGGCCTAGTTATAATGTCTGGTGGAATTACAGGAGTAATCGCAATGATATGTGCAGCAAGTTGAATGTCTAAATATTTTCTTTCTTATGATACTCTTGCATAATTAGGACTTTCTGATCATATTGTTGATGCTGCCAATGTTTGTATCTTATGATCCTCTTGTGCAATTAGGACTTCTGATCATACTTTTGATGCTGCCTTTTGTAAAACTAGCATAGTGGCCCTCGAAAATGCGACGAAATCATGTTTGAAGGATCAAAAATAATTTAAAATAAATTTATAATTTACATATTATGATCTGGAATATTACTAAAAGCATCCTAAGTGCTATGCTAATATGACAATTATGTTATCCAAGAAGACACACTATTATTGACCATGCGTGTCTACTTTTATATTGCATTACCATAGTATTGTAAATTTTAAAAAATTTACTGTGAGTTGGACGATAGTTCATATGTGACCTTCTATGAGTATGCAGTCCATCTGATTTGTCTATATGTTGTGGTTCAAACAATAATCACAACCACAACTATGGCCAGATGCACATTTTATCTTTTGCCTCCTCACAATATACATGGATGAAATCAAGATGTGATGAATTTGTTGACTTCAACGAACCTTGAGGAAGCTTTTATTTTATCAAGAATCTATTGTTGGCCTTTGATTTCTATCCACCAAATATATGCTTTCAAATTGATGAAATGGCTCTCAACATCCCATTAGTCTATGTTGTGATACAAATTATAATCATGGTGAGACACAAAGTTTATCTCCTGCACACTCTTCATGTGATACATGGATGAAACCAAGATGTGAGTAATTTGTTGACTTTAATGAATCTTAAAGGAGCTTTTGTTAATGAATTTTATCGCATGCACACTCTTTAATGAATTTTATTTTTCTTTCATGTACTAAGAGTCATATGCCTCCACGCCGGTTATCAATTTCATTTTTGTTTTCCACACCTTATCTTTTATAGTAATTTATATTTGCAACGTGTCTTTTTGTGGGGAGCAAGCATCGTAGCTGGTTGGGACTGTTTCAGATTTATATTTTACATTTTTGTTGAGGAGGTAAGCACCTGGCTGGAAACATGGATTTTTTTTTGGAGAAGCGCAACAGGTTGGGACTGTTTTAGTTTTAGATTTTACTTTTAATCATTTGGTACAACCATGTAACGTGTCAAATCTAGTTAAACTGCTATATGGAAAAGAAAATAGAGTTTGTGACAAATACAACTAATCATGTATATGTGGTGCCTCTGTTTTTTTTCTTTAGAAAAGTATGAGACATTTCTTTCCTAAGCAACGTGACGTGTTAAATCTCTAGTGTTTTTTTACAAAAGCCTGGGACTCTTTTTATTTTTTCCTTTCCTAGCAACGTGCCGTGTCAAACGTGACATTATGTCCATAAATATAAGCTCGTATATATTACGTAAAATCTTTAAATCTTGTCCATGAAAATTATAGATCAAACTGGTAAAATTATTTTAATGATATAGATCAATGTAGTGTCTCTATTTTAGACTCCCGTATTGTGCTTTTAGTATATAGTAGATATATTTAATCATCTGATATAATCATGTAACATGTCAAATCTTTTTTTTTTTGAAATAATACCATGATATATTATAGCAATGAACAGTACATGGTAGAGATACATAAGCTGTCTTCAGCAATTACAAAACAAAGTCTAAGAAAAAACGAGCTAATCTTCGAGGTCTTCAAACTCTTCTTCTTGCATGACACAATCTTGTATTTTTCTGAAGGCAGCCAAAAGATAATGGCGCAGATATCAAACCATAAACCTGTAAATACCAACAATGGTTCTCCCTTTTTTTTAATTAGAGCCGCAATGCCAAGGCTACGTGCACGCACGCAACCATTAAAGCAATCATACAACATCGGCAAGAGTACCAACACCAGTATTCCAGGGAAGAGAAACCGAACAACCTTGTCAACGTCGCTGGAAAGCCGAGAGTACGAATCACCATTGCCGAAGACGTAGCAGTCGGGACAAATATTGTGAGGATAACCGTCCTCGCGGCAACCAGGAGAAACAATCCAAAACTGATCAGGCGAAGCAAGATCTTGAAGACTGTACCTAAAAAACTGTAATCTTACAGCACCATCATTGACGCTGGGAAGAAGATCTCGACGCCGAACGAAGAGCTGAAGATCACTTATTATGAACGGTGACATCTCCATGGACGTAGAAGAAATGAAGATGACTACCAAAACGCTAACCTAATCTTTAGAAAATACTACTTTTATTGAAATCTCCACCCATAGATCGGGTTCCCCACCCCTCCCGACACCGGCGAGGCCGGCCGGAGGAGGGGGAACCGATCTATGGAGGAGGCGGAGCTTGGAGGCGGCGGCTAGGTCAAAGAGACGGAGGAGAAAAACAGATCTGTTGCAGCTGGTTTGGTCACCGGCGTGCAAAAATATGTAACATGTCAAATCTAGTCAAACTGCTACATGGAAAAGAAAATATAGTTTGTAACAAATAAAACCAATCATGTATACGTGGTGCCTCTGTTTTTTTTTCTTTAGAAAAGTCTGAGACATTTCTTTCCTAGGAAACGTGACGTGTTAAACTCTAGTGTTTTTTTTTGACAAAAGCCCGGGACTCTTTTTATTTTTCCTTTCATAGGCAATGTGTCATGTCAAACGTGACACTATGTCCACAAATATAAGCTCGTACATGTTACGTAAAATCTTTAAATCTTGTCCATTGAAATTATAGATCTAACTGTTAAAATTATTTTGATGATGTGGATCAACGTAGTGTCTCTATTTTAGACCCCCGTATTGTGCTTTTAGTATATAGTAGATTAGGTGTCTCAAGATGTGTTTTTACACTATGATGCACTTGCGTAGCTATGACTTCTCATAATACTATCGATGCTGCCTGTTGTAAAATTCTGCAAAAAAAAGTGGAATTTGGTGCACATGGGCATCAGTGATCCCACTTTCTTAAAAAAAATGAAAATCATATTTGTAAGTTCTAAATTTTTTTGAAGAGAATATTCGGATGTAGCCAACTATTTATCCAACAAACATGCAAAAATTCATGTTCAAATACTTTGTATTCTGGGCTACACAAAATAACAAACGTGTAGATCGTAGTATATATACTTTCAAATCTACAAATTTGATCAGAATTTGTCATTTTTGTGTAGCCCATAATATAAAGAATTTTGTATTTAAAATTTTCATGCTTGTAGGTTACATCATTGACTATGTCCAGATTGGTTTTCATAATTTTCTGGAATTTAGAAATATGCTTTTTAATTATTATTTTAAACGAAAGATCACTAGAGCCCAAGAGCCAAAAGCACTTTCCGCCAAAGTATTCTGTACCACCAGCACCATGATTACATTGGACCTGATCTTCAATTTTGGTTAAAATGGCAAGCGACATATTGTCAGTTGTGACTGTTATTTGTTCATTGAGATGTGCTTTTGACACTTCGGCCTCCTAGAATGCCTTGTCTCAACGTGAAATTACATGGTTACTTGGTTAGACAACTATTTATCTATGTTTATGCAGGTTTTCCTATTTCTGAACTTAACCATTTGAACCAAACTGGTAGTTCAAATTTTCTGCAAACTATCATTTAGTAGTTCTCTGAAATTGCATGCTTGTATTGCATCTGAAGACAAGAGTGGCATCTCACAGTCTCACTGTATCCGGTTGCAGGCTTTAATCTGCTTATTATGGGGGCTTTTTTGTATCAGGCTCTGCTGGCGTGGACTGCGAGTATGGTTATCGAGCCGCACTTCTGTTTATTAAGTTTACTTTGCTGGCTGGCCTTGAGTCTTTAATGACATTTATGTGAACCCTTTGGTTTCGCATGTGTAGAATGAGTGGTCAGTGTTATTATGAACGCTCCTGTAAGCCATGTTAGCTGTTTATGGAACTAGCCTGCTATACGTGAACCTTATTTTGTTCAGAACGAGTTGAGCTTTGTCTAGGTGGTACATTGACATTACTGTTGTATTAGCTTTCAATATCCCTGCTCCTTTTCAGCAGCACAACATTAACGCTCTTTTGGAAAGCTGGCTATCTTCTCTGTTCACCCGAGCTCATTTCTAGCAAGCTGATTTGGTATTGTCCACCCTTTTCTAGCTTGCTTCCTTGAACTACATGCCACCTGAGCAGAGTACCTTGGTGTAGATTTAGAACTTTTATATTCTTATCAAATTTATTGGGAGCTGACTTGCTAGTGCTTGTAGAGTAGATTCATACGTACATCTATATTACTATATATACTTTCTTAGACTGTGATGCATCCCTGCGATTTTAATTTCCTTCCTGTGGGACAGAAAATTAGTAAGTCGGTGCTGGTCGGAGCCTGGCATGTGCCACGTAACATGGTGATTGAGTGAACCTTACGCATTTTTTCATGGAAGGGGAAGGTTACCTCTAGAGCAAACGATTTCTATGCTCCAGACGAACGAATAAGATCACGTAAGACCGACCCCCATCCAGCGATCCTCTCCTTCCTCTGTTCTTCCCCATGGCGGCTGCAGGCCCGCACTTCTAGCTTGGGGTCCCTGGTACCGCCGCTGCCCTGCGTAGCTTCGCTGTGGTGCACCGCCCAGTGACGCTCGCCTGCGGCCGGTCTCTCGGTCCCCGACGCCCTATGGCTTCTTGCGCCGCCGTAGTCGCTGCCGCCGTCGACCTGCCTGCATCACCCTGCAACACCTCCTCCGCCGACCTTCTGATCTCTCCTCCTCTAAACACTAGTCCTCTTGTGTACCCCCACTCTTCTCCATTTTCACCAAGGTGAGCAGAGCATCACCTTCTCTTATGCAAATTTGGTAGTGGGACACCTTCTTGGAATTACTAGTATTTTCAAATCTAATCTGCACATTGATCTAGCTAGAATTTCAGTTCTGCATGTACGTTGTATATTTCTGATTTTGGCTGGAAATTACTAGTTGTACATGTATTTGCAAGAATGTGTAATATCCGGATTTTGCTTGAGCGAGCTGGACTTGTACTTGTGCTTAGTAAAATAAGAGAAAATGATGGAGAAATCTGATTCAGCTGCAAGACTGCTAGTAAGGCTGGGTTATGGTAATTTCAGATATTTGTTAGGATCCTCATCTTATAGTGAACTGTCCTTGTACAATCTAGTGCTTTCAAACAATTTCTGGTCGTACCATATTGCTTCCCCACTAGATTCAATCACCTTTGGTCAGATATCTAGCTTTTTTCAATAAAAAGTACTTCCTCCGATCGGAAATAAGTGTTGGCAATTTTGTACTAGCTTAGTACAAAGTTTGTACTATATCCCCGACAGTTATTTCCGATCGGAGGGAGTATATATTAATATCAAGATGATATCAATTACATCCTGACTCTTCAACAACGCAATACCCTAATGGCAGTACGGTGCACACAACCAAAAAAAGAAAAAGAAACTAAGAAAATAAAAGACATGTGTTCCAGCCCTAGTAGCAACAAAACAACCACCACCAATATAACACCTAAACTCCAGGCTCTCTAAAGGCGACGTCTTCAAAAAGGGAACAGTGCACAAGTGTTATCGTTGCCCGATCAAAGATCCTAGGTTTTCAACCTTAAAAATAGTCCCTGTCCGATATCTGGCTATTGGACTGCTTTTAGTGCCCAGATTTCTGTAGTGCGGTTAGTATGTTGAAGTGGCCTTTAGCCTTTTGCTGAATACGGTAGACTTGTGCAACCTGTCAGCCTTTGGATAATTGTTTCAATCCTTCTAGCTCATCTTGCTGCATACGGTGGTACACTTGCTTGGGCTGTACCAAATTTATTCTATGTCTCTAATTTTGTCAGCTAGGCTTCTTAACATGTCCGAGACCTCTGGCACTGCCGATGCACCTTCTGCGACATCACATGGTAGGAGGTTAGAAGTCTGGGAACACTTGAGCAAGATCTTGTCCTTGTGGGTGATGTTCCGAAAGCTATATGCAAGTACTGTGAAATGAAGCTTACTTGCACTAGGAAGTCTGGAACCACCAAACCAGTAGCCTCTTGAGTCACATTTCGGAGTTGTGCCGATTGATTGGAGTTGAGACCAGAGCTAAGTTTCTAGCAATTCTTAAGAAATAAACCATCCGATGTTGTTTTTGTCTTTGATCGTAAAGAAAGCAGACAACTAATGACCAAGTTCTGCATTCATGCCAAGAGTCTATTTAGAAAATTTGATGACCCTTACTTTGAGGATTGGATGGATTCAATGCAACCAATCTTCAAAGTTGTTGATTGTCATACAGTTTGCAATGATTGCATCCTTACATATGATGAGATGAAAGACGAACTGAAATTAGAACCACAGAGTCTTGATTCCCGTATTTGCCTCACCTCGGACATGTGGTCATCTGTTCAGAAGTTAGGCTATATGGGTGTCACAACACTATATTGATGCCAACTTCGTCTTGAAGAACAGATAATATCCTTCAAAGATGTCAAGTATCCCCATTGAAAAGAAGCCATTGAGGAGGCTCTTAGCAGGTGCCCGGCGGACTAGGTATCAAGCGTAAACTGTTCACTCTAACCTTGAAGCTTTTGAAGAAGCTACAAATTCAGTTTCAGCTGATAGAAAACTAACTTCGCATCACTTCTTGCATATGTTGTTGTGCATCTGTAATGCTCTAGAGGATCCTCAATGGAAAGTGAATGCAATCATGATGAATTTGTCTATATCTATGGGTATGAAGTTTGATAAGTATGGAAAGAGGCCAAACTAAGTGCTGTGCGTGTCATCGTCACGGTACTCGATCCAAGGAAAAAAGAAGAATACCTGGACTTCTTTTTCAAAAATTACTGCAAGGATTTTGATCACATTCAGAAGGCCATGGATTCTATAAGCAAAACAATAAGGTTGTACTATGATCTATACGAAGTGCAAGTCAAGAGAAGCAACAAGCACTCCGTGCCTCGAGAAGCCACATGGCAAGCAAGTTTGCTTTGTGTTTCTTACAGCAGGTTCAACAACGTTGCTTAGCATATTTGCTTACTTCAAAACTCTGTTCTTTTATTTCCGTTCTTGATTGAAATGGTCTCTGTTATTTTGAAAGCCCGAAAACTATCTGCATGTTGGCATGCTACTGTGAAATGGATAGCACTGTTGGTTCTGTCCTCATATAAGTTTGTACAACTACTACTTTATGCCTACCTACTTTTAAATTGAAATCGAATATTAACCTATCTTCACTGTTGGTTCTGTCCTGATATAATAAGTCTGCCCAACTACTACAATGAATAGATGATTGTAGAGTCTCAACAAATTTTTGAACTACAAGCCCTTGCCGCAGTTTGGTGTATGCTTATTTTCAGGCTATATATTTACATAGAAATTATGAAAATTTCATATCCACCCTGTGTGATCCATAAGATGTAAACTATGAATGGATAATCTATATTAATTGATGTAGAAGCCGGGGATATGCTCCCTTTTTCAAATAAATAAATAAAAATGCATAAATTCAAAAGAAAGCCTCACTTTTCTCTTTGCCAACAGATAGTTCTGTATATCTAGCTCACGTTGTCACGTGAGTGGTCTTTTTTCTTAATGCAAGCCAAAAAAATTTGAACAAAATGCAAGCCGTTTTAGTCTGACCCATCGTTATTATGCAAGTATGATGGCATCAGAGCAGAGCGTAGGAATCATACAAATTTCTTTGAAAAAGTTTATACTTTGAAATGTGGTCGGACAAACTTTTCTGTGTACACTCCTCGGTCCAAGATTAATTTACTAGAGAAAATACCCATATTTTTAATCCGAAATTTAGATTATAATAAATTTTAAAAATCAAGGAAACTAACTAAGCAGCCCTTGGTTTAGCTTTCTCAATTGACTAGTCACATCGATAACTTTTTTTGCAAATATACCCCTAATGCTTAATAGGCCTCTGACTTTGACTTTGACCCACCAATATCCTATGGTTGAAATATTCTGGTGCAAAGTGTAAAGGGTTATTATCTTCAACGAAAAAAGGACCAAATACGTTTTTTGCAACCCATATTGGCGTCCAGCTATCCTTTTTTGACTTTTGTGTCTTGTCGGTCAAACATATCTTCTTTGAGCCTATAAGTAGCAGATCACATATCTTCTTTTAGCTGTCAATTTGTGATTAATTGACTATTTGTCCGAATTGCAAAAAACTTGCGAGAAAATGGTAGATTTTGGTTCAAGAAACACAAAGTGTTACCATCAGGTAAATTTAACCGCAAATGTGGTAGTTTTATGATAACTACTCTTTTATCTATGAATACTCATTGATTCAAGATTAAATTTCTAGAAATAATATTGAAAAGTGCTCAGTGTCTTATCCAAAAATTAGATTATAAATTCAGAACAACCAAGGAAAATAACTGAGCAGCCTCGGTTTAGCTACTCAGTTGAGAAAATTAGTAAAATTTAGATTATAAATTGAAATGTGCTTTGACCCATTATGAAAAATATTATACTCCCTCCGATCGGAAATAAGTGTCGGTGGCTTAGTACAAACTTTGTACTAAGTTAGTACAAAATCACCGACACTTATTTCCGATCGGAGGGAGTACGTACTAACTTTCTTAATTGACTAGTCACGTGAGTGGACATTTTCGTATGTCAATATGCTTGATGGGACCTCTTTTGACTTTGACCCAGCATTATTGTATGGTTGAAATATATGACCCCGCTGCAAAAGTGTAGGAGTTATCCTCAACGACAAAATGCATCAAAAACGATTTTTTGCAACCCATATGGCATCCAGCTATCCTTTTTTTTTTCAAAAAAAAGCTATCCTTTTTTTTTTGACTCTTCCGTCTTATCGGTCAAACATATCTTCTTGGATGGAAACTATAAGTAGCAGGGCATGCACGCTCTCCTTCCATACTTACACAGAACTTCAGTTCAACAATGGCGTCCCATACCGGAAGCACCACGTCTCCCGTCCTCCTCCTCCTAGTGGCCGCCTTCGCAATGGGAGCCAGCGCCACGCCAGTCACCATCACGAACCGCTGCTCCTACACGGTGTGGCCGGTGGTCGTCCCCGCCGGCCTTGGCAAGGAGCTCCTCCCAGGGACCAGCTGGAGCCTCGACGTCCCCGTGATCACCGCCGCCACCAACATATGGGGCCGCACGGGCTGCTCCTTCGACGGTGCCGGCAGGGGGCGGTGCCAAACCGGCGACTGCGGCGGGCTGCAGTGCGCCGCCGGGAACAGCAGTAACCCGGCGGTGACCAAGGCGGAGTTCTCCGTGTACCAGGGCAGCTACTACTACGGTATCACGACGCTGGCGGGGTTCAACCTACCGCTGGACTTCTCGTGCAGCTCCGGCGACGCGCTCCGGTGCCGGCAGGCGGGGTGCCCCGTCGCGTACCCGTACCAGAAGTACTACCAGCACACGTGCGGCACCAACGGGAGCAAGCTCCAGGTCGTCTTCTGCCCGTGAACGGCAGAACGTGTAAAAGTACGGCCGCATGAATATGTAACAACCGCTCGTACGTGTAATAAGACGTGTAGTGTACCCGCTATGCGGATATGTATGCACGTACTGAGTTGCCAATAAATTTGCACTTTTCCGGGGAGAGGCAAAGATGCCGGCCGCGAGCCTTTCCTTCGCTCCCTGACCCGCCTTTTCCACCCGATCTCCATCGGCCGTGCTGGTCCCCTCTCCCTCCGCCTGCTCTGGCGGCGGTGGGGAGGGGGGATCCGGTCTCTCCGCTCTGTAGTTAGGGTTTGGTTTTGCAGGTCGTGGAGCGCCGTTGGGGTGGTGGGAGCGGCGCCCAGACGAATAAATCTGCCTCAGCTCCACTCCCACACCGGCGGTGTCCTTCATGGTGGCGTCTCGGAGTTGATGGCATCGTGTGTTTGCCGATTCCTCGGATCGGCGGCTTTCAGTTTCTTGGATGGTGTCGTCGAGGCGGAGGCGGTGATCCCATCAGGTGTGTTCATCCTCCTGCTCTGTCCCCGTTACTATGGCGTTGGCTCCGACGTCATGGTGGAGCAGGGAGGATGTGTTGTCCAGGAGTACGTGCAGACGTTTGTCTGCGTATGTGACAGACGGAAGATGGTGTATCCTATGCTGGGTTTGTGGATGGAGGCCGGCAGTTCTGATTTCCTCCCCCGACGTTGTAGTCGTAGGGGGGTACCAGTTCTGGAGTTCGATCGCGTGTCCGAGGACATGTTGCCTCGGTCTGATTCTTTCAACGACAATGGTTTTGCCTCCGGCAAACTACTTTGGAGGTCCGAAAAGCTGCTGATCAGCGATGGAGCCGCGTCGAGCTCGGGTGTTGTGGTGATCTGTCTTCCGTCCCTTTGGCGTTCGCTTTGGTGGTGTCGAAGGAGGAGGATAGACGCTGGTTTTTTGCATAGGTTTATACTATCTTTTCAGTTCTGTAAGGTCTGTTCGTTCGTAACTTGTAACTTGTTTTTATCTTATGAATAAAGAGCGGATTACAGTGTCAAAAAAAAAAATTTGCACTTTTCCTTTTTTATATACTTTGGCATATCGATGTGGTTAAAAACTTACCACGTCCTTGTAGAAAAATGGTTGCCACTTTGACCTATTTGTGGGAAAGTGATACTTCCTCCGACCCGTATTACTTGTCGCTAATTTAGATCTATCTAAATACTAACATGTGTCTACATACATTCATGTTAGCAAAAAGTAATATGGATCGGAGGGAGTACAATACCACAAGCGGAGGCAGAGCTGGAAATGATCAAAGAGTGGTGCTTAGACAGGCTAGGTGGTGCTGTGCTAGTGTGGTCTGCAGGCATATGAGCTAGATGTCTCCTAATTTGCCTTGTACACAAGGTTGATGGACCGGTGCTAGAGCACCGGTAGCACCAGGCGTGGCTCCGCCCCTGACCACAAGGGCATCATGCCACATCCTCCTCATCCGTGCAACACGTGTCCCTATAGACACCACACATAACGTGTCTCCCTTGTCATCCATATCCTCTCGTCTCCAGAGAAAATGAGGAGAACTCAAGAGCGGCACTTCCCACCTTCCCTCCCTTCCGCGCCATGAGGCACGCCGGCCCAACGGCCACTAAACCCTACCCTCCACTCCGGTGGTGGCGACCACCTTCTCCCCTCTCTCTTCCTTCCTCCATCCCATCATGGCTTTCCTTGGCCAAGATTGTCGCCCCCCCTTCAACCGAATGGATATAAATATGTTATGATGTGGTAAGTTTTACATTGAATCGGACTACAAGTTCTAGATGGTGGCACTAAATCAACTAGTACTTCTATAGGTAGATCTACTTTGGTCCATAAAAGAGCATGAGGGATTCACAAAGGCTTCATGTCCAGATGAGTCGCTCATGGAGAGCAAACCAATGATTTGCTATATGTTTTAATACAGTATGCTTGGGAGGCACCGGGAGTTCTTGTATTGCAAAAATGAGTCTTCGGTGTTTTACCTCTCGACTTTGAATGATTTGGATAAAAGTTCACTTAAATATAGTGGGCGTGTTTGCTGCTCGACGACGGTGTGCACCGTATGCAGTACTGGTGTTGACTAAGCTGCACCTGGAGATGATGGTCCACTGCAAAGCGCGCTTAACTAGTTTTCCAATAGTGTGTTGCGGAGTGGAGCCCGCTGTCAGCCAAGAGCCCAAGAGAGATGCGTGCATAGTCTGTGAGTCGTGAGACCGTGAAGCTCTGTTGTGTCAGTCAGGTATAAACACCCTTTCAGAGAAGTTGAAGCCAATTGTGTAACGAACATGCACAATATTAAAGATACTAGGAGCAAGAAAATGAGTTGTAATAGAAATTTTCAGTGGACTAACATTTTCAGTGGTCAGGTTCGGACATGATTGAAATTTCATTGTAAAGAAAAATAAACTTACAGCCAGTTGGCTAGGCATTATCCTGGACACATGGCTCACCTTAGATGCTTCTCCTCTTTTACTGAAAAATTGAGATACCAATAATTTAACTAGGTTTGGTGTCTGCATCATTTGCTTGCTTCCTTATCTGCAGAAATAACAAGTCACACATGTTCCTTAAATATATGGAATTTAAGAGAGAATGTATATCAGAGTAGCAATCCAGTCCAAAGCAACAATGAGCTACAAGATGACAACCATTATTCAGAGCTAAGCAACTTTCAATTATTCAGTCGTGCAAACAAATGATACTCTACCTGTGATATTTACTCTGAGCTACTGATCATTTTAGACATGCCCTTTAGTTCAATCATCCAGGCTAGTACTTGTTCTGTGAGTATATGCATTGTTATTTCATTTTAGGATCTTATTTTACTCCCATGAAAATTCATTTACTCCATAATTTTATTTATTTACCATTTGCTTGACGGCACTTAATTCATTTACTCCAATGAAAATTTATTTACTTATGGTAAACACATTCTGTTGATTTCATTTTAGGAACAAAATGCTTTAATCTGATAAGAGAGTAGTGCTCTCCAATGAGGTGTTTGCAGAGTTAACAGGGCACGCAGTTAATACTTTTTGTAGCTTTAAAGAATAGACCAAACTGAACATCAAACATCAAACTTATCAAGTGCTAAATTAAAAGCAAACATCAAACTTGCAACAGGGCAGCAATACTCGCAGGTGAGCTAGGAATCAGATGTGCCACCTCTAGCTGTTAAATGAAATCATTTCAATGCATATTATATCAAAGCAGAGCAAAATCTTTTAATTAACTATCTATCCACCAGTAAGTCAAGCAAATCATCAAATTAAGATGGAACAGATATGGATATACAATTGTCCAACCAACTCCATTACAGAACAGTTGATACATCTCATACATACGGAGTACAAACATATATTATACCTATGCGCAGCTTGCAAAATTCACAACTGTAAGGACGGACGAGATCTCGTCAGCCACACAGAAACAACAAACCTACATGACCACGAGAATTTACAGGCCAAGAAATCAAACAACTGCAAGGTGGACTACATGATTTACAGCCAAGCCAAATAGGCAAACAAACCGAAAACTGAAAACAAAGCCGAACTATGTCGTAGATTAATGGGTTCAAGAGGGAAGGTTTCTGTTAAGACAACAGAAGATTTAGCTTGTGGATTGCTTAGGACAAATGCTTGTTAATTCAGTTTGGGCAAATGGCAGAGACAAATAATTTACAGTCAGAATCTAGTATTCCTCCCTTCTGCTTGTCTTCTAAAGTCAGTTTAGTCAGTTAACGCTTGTGATTGGATTAAGAATACAGTTCACCATCATAACTTGAATCCCCAAAGACCTGAGGCAGCATCCTAATAGGCGAAACATCAGACCCATGCACAAACAACCACCACCAAGAATCGGACTGGCTAAATTGCTTGCTAGCATTTCAGGCTGCGAGTGGAAGCGTCTAAATCAAACCACAAGCTAATGATCTGCTACTAGGATGTCCTGGACTACAACAGACAAAAGCACACAGACGAAACAGCCGAGCAGCGGCCACTCGGCACGACCTTGATGGCATCGTCCAAAACAAAGCTAATTCTAACACGCATCGACGAGCACCTTGTCAGTGGATCAACTAGGAGCACCAGCTACGAGCTTCAGAGTGAAGGGCAGGAAGAGAACGGTTTGGGGCTCACCTTGAGGCCGACATCTTTTTCCGGACGGAGGGAGTACTCGTTAATGCAAAGATTCCACTCTTAGATAAATATCATCAATCCCTCAATGAGGATATCCATGCAAGAAATCCATCGATTCTACCCCGATAATTTTTGCTAGATCCAATGCTAGTCCAATAATAAACTCATAAAGATCAGAATTCGTAATTATTTCCATTGTATAAGGACCAGTGGTCGCAAGAAATGTTGTACTCGCGAATCATCAAGTTCGTTAAATATATATAAGCGACCACATTACCAATATATGCATGGAAAAGTATTAAAACTTTGGTGGTCGAACACTGAACTATCAAAATAGAAATAAGCACCTTCAGGTGAAGCTTGTCCAAGCAAAGAAAGAATCATCAAGTCAATGTTGTCCGAACTAAGAATGTTCATACTGACAGCTAAAATCTTGACTGTGTGCACTACCACCACCCAGCTGTCAACATTGAGTCCCTTAATCGAGCATAGATGACAAAATTAGGCCAAACACTAGACAAATAGTAGTTCCCAACATCAGTAAGGAATCCAAGGTGTCAAGTTAGGTGCAGATATCACCAAGAAGTAGGCTGAAAAACAAATAGAAAGTGATCAACCTTTCAAGACTAGGGGCATTCACGATGCCAAGTTCCCCAAACTGGAGCTCCCCGGCCTCACTGGGTTCACACATGCACATGCATACGCTACTTAGGCTGAAGGAAACTGATCCAGAGATAACGTAAGTTGAAGCTGCTATGAATAGCAAGCCTTCTGTACGGGGAACGGCCATGCAGGAAAGACCCAATGTGAATAGAAGGTAACGTGATATAAAAGAAATACCAGAGTTACTAGGCCAGCTGACTTGGCGCAGCAAAGTGTGGCAACTCTGAAGCAAACATAGTAAACAAGAGAATATGTAAGATGATAACAGAAGCAAAGAAGTTGTATGATACTAATGATACTGGCTATATGAAGCTCAGTTCTTGAGAGATTTTACAGTACCCCTAGATTAATATAGGCCCTCCATTTTCCGTGATCCAATGGATTAGGTTAAAAGGTACTCCAATCCAATTAACATGGAGTACCATCACAAAAACTGAGGGAGTACCGAGTTTTTAGGGATAGAATGGTACTTTTACTCGTTTAGAGGACAATTAGTCAAAGTTAATTATTCAACATAGAGCAACTGCCAGCGGCGATCACCGGCAGCGATCACCAGCGGCCGAGCGCCTTACATGCTGGTGTCGAACCGAACCAAAGAGATCACGCGAGCGATGTCCACAATACAAGATTTCTCGATCTGCTGTTCATCGGCATGGACAGCGGCAGCGGAGGACATCTGCCTGATAGTGATTCTCCGCCGCTAGCAGCCTATCACTGGATCCATGCCTTCACCTTCCTCTGCGACCATGCATGAATTTACAGAAATTTACTTTTCTCAATCGCTCCAACGTCTAAGAACAAGCAATTTGATAATCCGTTTGTTGTCTGGATTAATTAGTTCTAGATTTGTGAGGGGGGAGACGAGGGATAGTGAGAGGGAAAATCTCATCGCAAATCTGGCTAAGACGCATCACTTGTCAATGCCTTGAGTACGCAGCAGGGCGGGAGATGCGGTGGCTGGAGATGCTAATCGATGGAGCGCATGCATACAATCGGAAAGGTGGTGTGAGCGCATGATCGGAGGATAATGAGGATCATATCTCCGGCGATCTATTAAAGAAGAAATCGATATAACCCCTTCATTAGATAGAAAGAAAAGTCTAAACTGCCCTCCTAAATTAACGGTGGGATTTGATTGGTACTCCATTCCCTAATTATGGAGTACTGGGTACCGAAAATTGCTCCAGTACTTTGCAAAATTTTGGCACTCCATCAATGATGTTGTAATTCGGTTAGGGGTACTGAAAGAGCATACATAAAACAATAACCTAGGAATGCTTGTTGGGTTTAATGTCTCTAATTACACATGCACGTTTACCCAGGCCCATCTGATAACTCAAGACTACTATGTCTCTTTTTAATGAGATCAGTACGATTCCTCAGTTAAGAATCTTATGCATAAATTCTACGCTGACAATTTCTTGTAGATAAATAGTAGTTAGATAAGATGTTTTAGCTTTGTGAAGGTATCTAGACATCTTTTAGTGTATAGATTCGAGCGAACCTATACACTAAAAGATGTCTAGATATATTCGCTTCACAAAGCTAAAACATCTTATATTTCCAAACGGAGGGAGTACTTGCCAACTGGCCAAGCAATAGCAGGATTATGTACACATAAACCATCATGATGCTAGATAAATATAAGTAACTATATACTGATATTATGAATGGAACAAACAATAGAAATCACTTTTTACTAGCCTCTTTTGACAGTATTTCATTGACATTGAATAAATATCATTTCCCCCGTGGTTACCACCAATAAATGATACTGCAGGTGATACATGTATTCATTTAGCTGATTATGCAGTGGAAGATTAAAACAATGATCTTAGCAGGCAATCTTCTTCTACTGTATCTACCATTGTGCAGGGCTCTTTGCTTCATACCAACTAGTGTTATCAGTGTTAGACATGTATAGTCTGCTTCTTGCGTTTTCCCCGTAGTATAAGGAGCTCTTTGCATATTACCCACACCTGTACATGTATTGGCCTTTGGCCCCCTGTGAACGATAGTTGCTCGTTCCAAACATGGTATCAGAGCTCTAGGTTAGCTCCGCTCCTGCACGCTGCGACTCCGTGCAAAATCTGTCGCCGCCGTTGCCGTTTGTGGCCGGCCGCAGGCCATTGCTACTCTGCTGCCGTTTTCTTGTTCTTAGTGGCTGTTGGTGGCTGCTGGTCCGTCCTCTGCGTGGGACACTGCTGTCCCCGACCAGCAGATCCAGCCCCGGGTAGGCCGCCGCCGGCTGTCCCTCTTCCCGACCTCCACCTCGGGTAGACTTTCTGCCTGCTGCCGCTCGGTTCACCTCGGATCTGTTCGCCCCGACCGCCGATCTGCTCCGGGTCATCCCGATCTGCTAATTTGTTGGTGGGAATTGGTGGTCCAGCAGCTGATCTATTGCATGGCTGCTTGGATTTGGCCGCCCTTGTTCTAAATTGCTCGGAATCGATCGGATTTGAAGCCCCTAGTCGGCCGCTCGTCCCAAGCTGCTGCCAGACATCGTGGTGAGTTTTGTCTGCCAGTGAGCGTTTCCTCTCTTAAAAAAAAAAAAAAGGAAGGGAGAGGGAGTTCTGTATTGCTGGTACTACTATGGCATCGTCTTCGTCGGGATATGTTGCTGTTCCTCGTTGCCCGCTGACCTTTGATGGTACAAATTATGCGGACTTTGCTGCTCACATGCGCGTTCATATGCGCGGACTTCGGCTTTGGGGTGTTCTTTGTGGCGAGGTCCCCTGTCCGCCGCGCCCTCTTGCTCCAGTGGCGCCTGTGCCGCCGACGCCACCGGTTCTTGCTGCTGATGCTTCTGAGGCTGATAGGGCCGCTGCCAAGACCGCCGATGATGCTGCGGTTGATGCTTATGATCAGCAGGTAGCGGATTTCTCTGAGGCTCTCTCCACTTATCGTGATGCTCAGACTGCTTATACTCAGTGGTGTGATGAGGATGCTCGTGTTGCGGCTGTTCTTACTGCTAGTGTTCTGCCACAGTTTGCCTCTGAGTTCATGGCTCTTCCTACTGCTTCTGAGATGTGGGATCATCTTTGCCAGCGGTATCAGCCCTCTGGTGACTCTCTCTATTTGTCTATGGTCCGTCAGGAGCATGCTCTCCAGCAGGGTGATTCCAGTATTGAGGAGTTCTACACACAGAGTTCTGCTATTTGGCGCCAGCTTGACTCTCTCCGCTCTGCTGTCTGTGGTACTTGTCCCTGTTGCAGGACTGTGAGGTCTGATCTGGAGTTTCAGCGAGTCTACGAGTTCTTGTCTCGGCTTCGTCCAGAGTTTGAGCAACGGCGTGCTCAGTTGATTGCTCGCGGCCGAGTTTCTCTCTCGGTGGTACTTTCTGAGCTCCGTGCTGAGGAGACCCGTCTCCGTGGTGTTGGCCTACTTGGTGTTCCCTCTGTGCTTGCTGCTCGAGCTCCTCCTGTGTTGACTGCTGCTCCAGGGCCTTCTCGTTCTAGTGCGCCACCACTGCTGGCTACTCCTTCTGATGGCATGGGTCGCTTGCCATCTGGTGGTGGTGGTCGCTCCTCGCGTGGTGGGAGTTGTTCTCGTCCTCCTCGCATTCAGTGTGGCTATTGTCAGAAGCCAGGGCACCCCGAGACTGATTGTTACAAGAAGATGCTGGATATGGGCCGTGCTTCTTCGAGCGGGACTCGGCCTCCTTCTTCGGGTCCGTCCCTCTCTGCGCAGGATATTGCGACACTGAGGCGCATATTGGCTATCTCGGGCTCTTCTTCCTCGACAGGCACTGCTGGTTCTGTGACTGCTGTTTCCCGCACTGAGCAGCCATCGTCTCCACAGTCAGGTACTTCCTCGTGGGTCTTGGATTCTGGAGCTTCTTTCCATATGACTTCTGACTCTTCTGTGTTATCCTCTCTTCGTTCTCTTGATTTTCCTCTTTCCGTTCTTACTGCCGATGGCACTTCCCTTCCTGTCACCAGTCGTGGCACTCTCTCTACTTCCTCCTTCTCTGTTCCTGATGTTTCTCTTGTTCCTCACCTCACTATGAATCTGCTTTCTGTCGCTCAAACTACTGACTCTGGTTGTCGTGTTCTCTTTGATGCTGATTCTGTTTCTGTCCAGGATCGTCGCACCCAGCTTCTGGTTGGAGCTGGCCCTCGGCGCCGTGACTCCCCAGGGCTTTGGGATCTTGATTGGCTTCGTCTTCCCTCTGCCGACACCAGCACCTCCACTCCTTCACATGCTCTTGCTACTTCCGCTTCCGCTTCATTTCAGCAATGGCATCATCGACTTGGTCATCTTTGTGGATCTCGCCTATCATCCCTAGTTCATCGCGGTCTTCTGGGGCCTGTCTCAGGAGATGTTTCGCTTCAGTGTCAGGGTTGTAGACTAGGCAAACAGACTCAGTTACCCTATCCTACTAGTACCTCCGTGTCGGAGCGTCCTTTTGATTTGATACATTCTGATGTATGGGGTCCGGCTCCCTTCGCTTCGAAGGAAGGCCATCGCTACTATGTTATATTTATTGATGATTTCTCTCGCTATACCTGGCTTTACTTCATGACTTCTCGTAGCGAGGTTCTCTCTATATATAAGCGTTTTGCTGCCATGGTTCACACCCAGTTCTCCACGCCTATTCGGGTTTTTCGAGCTGATTCTGCTGGAGAATATGTCTCCCAGATGTTGCGTGGTTTTCTCGCTGAGCAGGGGACTCTCGCTCAGTTCTCCTGCCCTGGCGCTCACGCTCAGAATGGCGTGGCTGAGCGCAAGCATCGCCACATGCTTGAGACGGCTCGTGCGCTGATGATTGCCGCCTCTCTTCCGCCTCACTTTTGGGCTGAGGCTATTTCTACTTCCGCCTATCTCATTAACCTTCAGCCCTCGACTGCCTTACAGGGTGATATTCCTCTTGAGCGTCTGTTTGCTCGCTCCCCTGATTATTCGGCTCTCCGCTCGTTTGGTTGCGTTTGCTATGTTCTTCTGGCCCCTCGCGAGCGCACCAAACTGACCGCTCAGTCTGTTGAGTGTGTTTTCCTTGGCTACAGTGATGAGCACAAGGGCTATCGATGTTGGGACCCCGTTGGCCGTCGGATGCGCATTTCTCGTGATGTCAAGTTTGATGAGTCGCGATCCTTCTACCCACGTCCCTCCTCCTCGGCCTTCTCGGTGGAGGACATCTCTTTCCTATTGTTTCCCGACACACCACCCTCTGTGCCGATTGATCCTACTCCGTGTCCCATTCTTGCCGATGTTCCATCTTCCCCACCGCCACCCTCCTCCCCACCGAGTCCTTCTTCTCTCTCTTCCGATCCTCCACCCACCTCTACGTTGTCTCCTTTTCCTTTTCACTATTCCCGTCGTTCTCATGTTCCGAATGCTTCCTCCTCTGATATGCCCTCTTCCTCTGATGAGATGACTCCTCCTCTTCCTGCTCGCCAGCGTCGTCCTCCTGATCGCTACTCTCCTAGTCACTATGGTCTTTCTGTTTCCCTCGAGCCGACTTCTTATCGGGATGCTGAGAGACATCCCGAATGACAGCTTGCCATGGCCGAGGAGATTGCTGCGCTTGAGCGAACAGGCACGTGGGATATTGTCTCTCCTCCTCCCGGTGTTCGTCCCATCACATGCAAGTGGGTCCACAAGATTAAGACTCGCTCCGATGGATCTCTTGAGCGCTACAAAGCGCGTCTTGTGGCTCGTGGCTTCCAGCAGGAGCAGGGTCGTGATTATGATGAGACTTTTGCACCTGTGGCTCATATGACCACCGTGCGCACTCTTCTTGCTGTGGCCTCTGTTCGCCACTGGTCTGTGTCTCAGCTTGATGTTCAGAACGCATTTCTCAATGGTGAGTTGCGTGAGGAGGTCTACATGCAGCCTCCTCCAGGGTACTCTGTCCCTGATGGCATGATTTGTCGCCTTCGGCGCTCTCTTTATGGCCTGAAACAGGCCCCTCGCGCCTGGTTTGAGCGCTTCGCCTCTGTTGTGACAACTGCCGGGTTCTCCCCCAGCGCCCATGATCCTGCGCTGTTTGTTCACACTTCTCCTCGAGGACGGACCCTTCTCCTCCTCTATGTTGATGATATGATCATTACTGGAGATGATTCTGAGTATATTGCCTTTGTTAAGGCCCGTCTTCGCGAGCAGTTCCTTATGACTGATCTTGGTCCTCTTCGCTACTTTCTTGGGATTGAGGTTTCCTCCACTTCGGATGGCTTTTATATCTCCCAGGAAAAGTATATCCAGGATCTTCTTGCTCGTGCTGCTCTTGGTGATGAGCGCACTGTTGAGACTCCTATGGAGCTCAATGTCCAGCTTCGTGCTTCTGATGGTGACCCTCTTTCTGATCCCACGCGCTATCGCCATCTTGTTGGAAGCCTTGTCTATCTTGCTGTCACTCGGCCCGATATATCCTATCCGGTTCACATTCTGAGTCAGTTTGTTTCTGCTCCCACCTCGGTTCACTATAGTCATCTCCTCCGTGTTCTTCGCTATCTTCGAGGCACGATCACCCGTCGTCTCTTTTTCCCTCGCTCCGGCTCCTTACAGCTCCAGGCCTACTCTGATGCTACATGGGCTAGTGATCCTTCGGATCGCCGCTCACTTTTCGCCTACTGTGTGTTTCTTGGTGGTTCTCTCATTGCATGGAAGACAAAGAAACAGACCGCCGTCTCCCGCTCGAGTACAGAGGCTGAGTTGAGAGCTATGGCCAGTTTGACCGCCGAGGTGATTTGGTTACAATGGTTATTGGAGGATTTTGGTGTGTCTGTCACTACACCGACTTCCTTATTATCAGACAGTACAGGTGCTATCAGCATTGCGCGAGATCCGGTGAAGCATGAGCTCACCAAACACATCGGTGTTGATGCCTTCTTTGTGCGCACTGCTGTGCAGGATCAGATCCTCGCTCTTGAGTATGTGCCTTCCGAGTTGCAGTTGGCAGATTTCTTCACGAAGGCCCAGACCCGAGCGCAGCATAGCTTCTTTCTCTCCAAACTCAGTGTTGTTGATCCACCATGAGTTTGAGGGGGAGGTGTTAGACATGTATAGTCTGCTTCTTGCGTTTTCCCCGTAGTATAAGGGGCTCTTTGCATATTACCCACACCTGTACATGTATTGGCCTTTGGCCCCCTGTGAATGATAGTTGCTCATTCCTAACAATCAGCACGTATATGAGAAAACTAGAGACTAATATGGCTTGTTCAAATGACAAGGTACCACAGTAGTGCAAGCTTAAGAAAGATGACGAACAAGAATTACCATGCTCCCACACAAACTTTACCTCATGCTCATCTGAACTGTGGTACTAATAATAGATCAGTCTGACTGCTATTTCAGTGGAAATCAAGATGAGAACCTCGAGAAATTTTATCTTCTCTCGCTGTAGCTACTCTTGTTAATTAGTCCCCACTTTTGCAGTGATATTGGAGAGCCTGCTATTATATCTAGATTTGTCACATAGTAAATCAAACAAACATCATTGGTAGCTCATTCAATGTCACAAGGTTTAGGGATAATACAAACTTAAGAAACTAGAAACAACATAACTAAATAAGCTGATAGCCACAAGTCTAAATGGACCAAACAATGGTTTTTCAGGACCGCCATAAGAAGGGATCAGTTTCCAGATCATGGCCATGCTTCAAATTCCATGAACTGCGGAGACATCTCTGAGTTGTAAAATTAAACCGAGCAACTTCTGAAGCCCTGCTCTCCAGCCGAAGCTTCCTACGTTGTTCTACCAAGAACTCCTCGCTGTAATGCTTGCAGTCAACTACAATTGTCATCAACTCAAGCACTCGCGCATTCAGTACAAAGAATGTCACAAAGTCAACTTGCGGTTTCATGCCACGATACGATTCCAGCACTATCGTCTTCAGAGGGGTGTCAATGCATTTGATGAGACTTTGGTATTTACGACGCCACAAATTGTTTGGCTCTGACTTATTTGCCTATAAAGAAACACATAAATAGAAAAATCAACCACTTGGAGAATGAGTAGATCAAAAGAGTAGTTGAAATTTCAGCGAAGAATCGTCACCCGGATGTACAACTTCTCCAAGCACGGAAAGCATGTCATCAATCCAATAACCTTATCCAAACTAAGAGCTTTCATCTGGACAGCCAAATTCTTGACCGTACGCACCACCGCTGCCAGCTTATTGACACACAATCCCTTGATCGAGCATGGGAGACATGTTATAGGTGATTATCTTTTCTACACAATGAAATGTAATTGAGAAGGCTCAAGGATGTTACCTGGATAACTGTGGAGCCAAACACAAGCCTATCGGGTTGATCCTGATTGCACCTGTTGTTCTCATTAGAGAAAAAGCCTAACGTGTCCAGTTTGGGCGCCGCAACTACCAATGCATGCAGACCAATTCTGAAATGAAGGAGCAGCCTTTGAAGGCAAGGAACATTGTCGATGATGAGTTTGTTTAGCTGGACATCGTCGCTCCTAGCATAACTATTATAAACAGCAAGGCCTCTAAGGGTAAGGGAGTTGATCCGGAGGCAGCGAAAGCCTAAGCACCATGTCATCAGCAAAGGGTAAGGGAGTTGAGAATGCGAAGGGTGGACGAGGAGCGGAAGATTTGTGCCGGCGGCAGCTTTTGCCATTCGTATAAGTGAAGCTCCTCGAGGTTGTCCAGAGTGGGGGAGCTGAGCCAAGCATCCAATGTGGCGCCGGTTTGGGCGCCGAGGGGAATCGATCTGACGCACAAGCGGCAGGCAGGGGCCAGGTGGGAGGAAAGGATGCCCGATACGATGTCAGCGAGCTGCAGGTGATTGTGGAGGCTCACTAGTACACGGTATGCATTTAGGGGCACTTCAGGGCTGGGGCATTTTTTAAAGTGTCCTAAAAAGTTATAATTTGAGGCATTTTGATCAAACTGCCCCTAATTCATGTATAATTTGGGGCACTTTGATCAAAGTGCCTCTAATTAGAAAGTTTTTGGGGCATTTTAAAGAAGTGCCTTAAAAGATTGCTACTTTTTGGGGCACTTTTGAAGATGTGCCCCAAAAGATGGCTATTTTTGGGGCACTTTCATATATGCCCTAAAAGATGGCTACTTTTGGGGCACTTTTAGATGTGCCTCAAAAGTTTGTATGCATATATTACATCAAACTGAATCTTATAAATTCTTAAGTGAACATACTAACATCAAACTAAACATACTAACATAGTTCTTGTATAGTACTTAACTGAATCTGAAATAAGCTACGGAGTAACAACAACTAAGGAGTAATAGCATCATCAGCAACTATTTATCAACATCAACTAAGGATCAACAACAACTAATTTAGGATCAAAAACTAATTAAGTAGCAACAACAACTTAGGAGCAACAGGAACTAAGGAGTAACAACGTCGTCATTAACAAGCTAGGTAGCTGCCCAGTTTAGTCCCACCTCGAAAGATTACAACAAAAATAACCTGTTTAAATAGTGGACACGTCCCCCGTATGCAGGCAAGTTGTGCACGCGTCGCCGTTCCACTCTAGACCGACCCACGTGCGTGTGCGCGAGGGTACTGCCCAAACGAACGAATGCCTCAGTCTATATATGGGCCCAACATCTGCGGCCAAACCCGGCGAAACGCGGGGAGGACACATACTCCCTAATGGAGGGAAATTGCTCCCTGGCTTGTGTACCATTTCGCTAAAGGGCATGTGACAATGGGCCGGCCCATTTAGCACGTCTTCCTTCCTTTGATGGTTTCCTTCGTTTCTCAGTTGTTCCTTCGCTTTATATATTTTTGTTTTTCTTTTCATTTTGTTTAAGTTTGTTTGATTGTTTCTTCGTTTCCTAGTGGTTCCTTCGTTCAGCGTAAATTTTAATTTTTAAGTTTTTTCCTTTTATATTTTTCTTCTTTCTCTTTATTTTTCTTTTCCTTATTATTTTCCAAGTTTCCTTTTACGTTTTCTCTATTCTTGTATTCTTTTCTATTTTCATCATTTTATTTCTAATTTTTTTACCTTTTTTTGACCATAATTCTCTTTTTTCCTTTTATTTTTAAACCATATTTCAATATTTTCCACGATCCTTTCTTGTTCCATTTAGTTTCAAAATGTGTTCTATATTTTATGAATCTTTTGTTTCATGATTTGATGTGTCGCGGTAGTTTTTTTCCTTTCTAGTCATATTTTGTTCCAGAGTCGGGCTAATTTTTGTTTTCCCACATTTTGTATCTTTGTTTCGCGTTAAGAGTCGATTTGTTTCTTCACTATAGCCCCGTTCCTTTTGAAGTCATGTATTCTTCCATGGTCCCTATATTTTTGTTCCATATATGTTACAGTTTTGTTCAGCATTCAGATTTGATTTGTTCCTTTTTGATAGTCTTGTTCCATTTGAAGTCATGATTTATTCCACGAGCCCTATATATATTTGTTCCCCATATTCTACAGCTTTGTTCTATATTTAAATTTGATTTTTTTCTTCATGCCAAATTTGTTCTTTTTTTCACACATGTTTTGTTCCGTGGTTCATCTATTTTTGTTTCCCATATGTCCAATTTTGTTCCATATTAACATTTAGTTTCTTCCTTTGCGCTATAACTCTTCGCCCAACTATATTGCTTTTTTGCAGCATAACCCCTTATTCCATGCATTTATGACTTGTTTCGCTTGCTAAATTTGTTCCATGGTTCCAAATTTTTGGTTCTTTATAGTGATAATTTGTTTCACGGATTAAATTTATGTTCACCATTTTTTCTGGCCTAACATTTTATTCCCTCTATAGTCTGGTTTTAATTTTTGGGAGGCATAATTTTTGTTCCTTCTGTAGTCTTGCTTTGGTCCACAATCCAATTTTTGTTCCATCTATAGTCATTATTTGTTTCACAAACACTATTTTTTCCTTTTTTTTAAATAATCGCTATTTGTTCCATGGATTAAATTTGTGTTCTCCATGTAGTCTTTATTTTTTTCATAGTTCCTATATATTTTTTTACACATATTCTATAGTTTTGCTCCATGTTTAGATTCGATTCCTCCGCACTACTCTTGTACCCTTTTGTTCTCATGTTTCATTCCATTGTCCCTATATTTTTGTTCCACATACTCTACAGTTTTGTTCCGCATATTATATAGTTTTGTTCCTGGATCTTTAGTTTGTGTTCCGAGTGTATAATTATATATCCCATTGTATAATTATATGTTCTGATTCCTTTGCTCATAAAGATTTGTTCCATGTACTATTCAAAGTTAGCCCCACAAATATATTTTTTCATGGATATTTGTTTTTGTTCCCTTCATTTTCATTATTGTGCCTCTTATTTCAAAAATTAGTTCCACAAATTGTTTGTTTGTCAATTTTTCTATAAAATTATTTGGGATGAGCCCGTTAGGGGTCGAAGGGGGGTACGCAGTAACACCAATTTGTGCCACTAAAGGCGGTGACGAGGAGCTCCCACTGTCGTTTCGTTTAAGGATTCGAAACATGGGCTCGACCCATCAAATCTTTCTGGCTGGTTTGTTAGGAAGCCACGCCAAGGAACAAAATATATTTTGATGCTCAGCCAATCCTAGAAGAGTACGACCACGTCTCAAACGTATCTATAATTTTTGATGCTCCATGCTTGTTTTTACACCATTTGCTTTGTGTTTTGTTATACTTTGTGTCGTTTTTATGCATTTTCCGGAACTAACCTACTAACGAGACGCCACAGTGCCAGTTCCATATTTTCTGCTATTTTGTGTTTTAGAAAATCTACACAGGAAATATTCTCGGAATTGGACAAAACAAAAGCCGAACCTCCTATTTCTCCCGAAGCGTCGCGAAGTCCGCAGATGAGACAGAGGGGGGCCAGGAGCCAGGCACACCCTAGGACGGCGCGGCCTAGCCCTGGCCTGCGCCACCAGGGGGTGAGGCCGCCTGGTCCACCTCCTGATGCCGCCCTTCCGCCTATATATTCCTGGCTTGCAGTATCTTACTATGACCCGGCCTGATCTTGCCTTTGCAGTGAATAAGGTGTGTCAGTTTCTCTCTGCTCCTCGTAGTACTCACTGGGCAGCAGTGAAGCGTATTCTACGATATGTTCATGGTACATTAAATATATTGGTCATTCTATTATTCCCTCATCATCACATCCACTTCATCTCAAAAATATCCTTCATGTTCCTGACATCACACGTAATCTCCTCTCCATCAAAAAATTTACACATGATAATAACGTCTTCTTTGAATTTCATCCTTGGTATTTTCTTGTTAAGCATCGGGCTTTGAGAAACATTCTTCTTAGAGGAGGTTGCCATGGTGAGCTTTATCGTCTTGATGAGAAGTTTGTCAAGCAAACTTTCAGCGGTGTCAGAGTTTCCCGTGAGCAGTGGCACTCACATTTAGGGCATCCCGCCACCCCCATAGTTCAACATGTTCTCCATCGTCATGAGCTTCCCTCAGTGTCAGTTAATAAAGCTGTAGTGTGTGATGCCTGTCAGCAAGGCAAGAGTCATCAATTGCCGTTTTCTTTGTCAACTTGTGTTACTACTTCCTCTTTAGAGATTATACATTCAGATGTTTGGGGCCCTGGCCCTATTTCTACCAGTGGACATGAATATTATGTGAGTTTTGTCGATGCTTACAGTCGCTTCACATGGCTGTACTTGCTGAAACGCAAATCTGATGTCTTTCATGTCTTTATTGAGTTTCAAAAACATGTTGAACGTCTCTTAGACAAGAAAATTATCCATGTCCAGTCGGATTGGGGGGGGGGGGGTGAATATCATCGTCTAAACAAGTTCTTTACTGATCTTGGTATTTCACATCGAGTTTCTTGTCCTCATACACATCAATAGAATGGCACTGCTGAACGCAAACATAGACACATTGTTGAAACTGGTTTAACTCTTCTTGCACATGCCTCGGCGCCGTATCGCTTCTGGGGTGATGGTTTTCCACAACGTGTTTCCTTATTAATCGCTTGCCTAGCCGTGTCATTAATATGGAGACTCCTCTTGAGCGCCTCCTTCGAGAGACGCCTGATTATACTTTTCTCAAAGTCTTTAGTTGTGCATGCTGGCCGCATCTCCGCCCATATAATCGTCGCAAGCTTGAGTTCCGTTCTAAAGAATGTGTCTTTCTTGGTTATAGTTCGATCCATAAAGACTACAAGTGTCTCCATATTCCTACCAACCGAGTGTATATCTCTCGTGATGTTGTTTTTGACGAGACAGTTTTTCCCTTTGCTCACCTGCCACAAAACTCCACCATACCGTCTACCGTTACAACTCCTCCGACTCCTGACCAATTTGTTGATGCTTCATATACACCGTCTCTTTTGCCTAACCATGGTGCAGGTGTTGGAAGAGGAGCTCGTCTCGAGCTATTGGATGATGAAGATCCAGTCGACGTCGCCCGTGATCATGGCAAAGGAATTCAAACCTTTGTGGAGCCTATAACTAAGTATTCAAATCTATAATAATATGCAAGTTCAAAATAATTATTTGAACCGAGGTACATTCCAAGATTGAATATTATGCAAAGTCTACAAATGGATATATGAAGCATCAAATAGACTTAAAACTATTTCCAATTATTTTGGAGGGATGAAAAATACCTCTCAAACATATGCACAATAATTAAAGGAATTGAATTATTCAAACTAGAACCAAAAATTCAAATAGAAATCAAATTCAAATTCAAATTAGAATATAGAACTTTTCGTGCATTCACACATAAATCCAACGCGTCTAGGGGGTTTTCTTCAAAAGTCTAACGAACCGCCGCAAACCCTAACCTATCTCTAGATCGCCTTCGTCTCCGGCAATGGCCGCAAACCCTAACCTATTTTCCAATTATTTTTCTTTCTCATGTTTCTTTCCTCTTTTACTTTTTATTCTTCTATTTATTATTTACATATTTCTACTTATTTTTAAGTACTATTTTTACTGTGTTCTACATGATGTACTATTTATTCCTAGACGTATAATAGTTTGTTCCTTGGACGGTTATAGTTTTGATTTTTCTTTACACATTTTTTCCAACGTGGGGTTGTGTTGGTTCACCACCCGGCTCACTTGCTAGCTACGTGAGCCAAAGTACATGGATTTCACGGCAACGTGCAGCGTGATGCAAGGATGACATCATGGTGATGGGCATCTGCATTTTGCTGCAAAGCATGATACAGCTTAGACTGCTCATAGTGGAAGTAATAGTAACATAAGGTACATGCAATGTCAATTAGACATTTTGATGATACGGCGTGTTATTTAATAAAAAGAGAGATGCCAGTGATAACTAGCTATGTTACTGTAACATCACTAAGATGAGTCTACAAGCTAATTAATATAGTCATACATAATAGTACCCTTATGTTACTATACACTATAGAAGTGATAATATAGGCTAGTAACATATGTATGTTACTAATCTAAGTTACTCCCTACTATGAGCAGCCTTATAGCGCTGCCGATACCGTTGTAAACGCAGGTCGGTCTGTGTCCCACGTCCGCGTCGAATGCAGCCGGTCCTCCCTTTTTAGTCCCACCTCGGTACTTTGGAAAGAATCTGACCAGTTTATATACTCCGCTCTGTTCAGCGGTTGTACGATCCAGCTGTCAAATCAATGAGCAACAACAGAACTTAGCGGACTGCAGAGAACTCCATACTACATGGGCCGTTTGAAGGAAAAGCCCATCCTGTCGGGGAAAGTCGTTGGCCGTCGGCACTTGGGCCGGACGAATCCCGGCCCTTTGAAAGCCCAAATCCAGAAACGCCGCGCACGACGCATCCAGGCGGGATTATCGAGCCATGCGAAAGAAAATGGACAAACCTATTACGATTAAAAACAAAAAAGAGGCCAACAATCGCTTGAAAAAAAAGAGTAAAAGCAAAATATTTTATTGAACCTATGCGTCTTATATTGAAAAATCTTTAAAATAAAACCTTAGCCCTATATTGGGGCACCTCACTTAAAATGCCCCTATTAGTAATTTGGGGCACTTTATCAAAATGTCCCTAATTAAATTTAATTAGAGGCACTTCAACCAAAGTGCCCTAAAAACTTTTAGGGGCATGAGTAAAGGAGGCACATTTCAAAGTGACTCTAAAAATATTTAGGGGCACATTATTTAACATTAGGGGCACTTTAAAATGCCCCATATCTACTAGTGTGTTGTAGTGGCTGTGGTTGCAGTAGAGGTCGAGGTTCAGGGGGGAAGAGCGCCAGAGGTGTCGCCACCGGGAAGCGAGAATCTGGGTGCGGGCGCCGTCATCCGTGGGAAGGAGGGAGATGATCTCACCGAGGACGGCGTCAAGGAGGGCGCTGATGTGGTCGACGCCATCTTCATCCACTCCGGGCGGCGCCCTAGGTTTCGAGCCGTGCGCTCCGGCCGCCGCCGGTTTCTTCTTCCTCGATCTAGAACTTGCCGCCTCCATATCCTTGATGTCTCCTCCGCCATCTTCAGCCAATCCGGCAGGCGCACGGCTTCTCTCCGTTGCCATAGGTTTCGCTCCGGCCACCGGACGCTCCGACGCTGACTTCCTTTTCCTCGATCTAGCACTGGCCGCCTCCATCTCCTTCAAGCGACGGTAGGGGCTTGATTGATGCGGGAGCAAGTGAGCAAGTGTAGTGGTGATGTTTGTCGGCTCGTTTGGTGAGGAGGTGATTCTGTACAAAATACTTCCAAATATGTGTTCCATATAATTTTTAGATCAATCAAACTTTATAAATTTAATTAAGTATATAAAAATATCTATATCCATATTACGAAAATGTATTTCAAGATGTATCAATAACATTGATTTGGTATTATAGAAATTGATGTATTTTACTACATAGTTAATTTTAAATGAAAATCATATATGCAACGTAATTTGGGACGGAGGGCGTCGAACACTTACTACTGCTGCTTAACACTTTCATCAGGAAGTAACACTTGACTAATTAAGGCTTTGTTTATTATTCTTATATTTTCATCTCAAGAGGTTTGAGGATAGCAAGCGATTTAGTGTTCATTTAATCCCTTCCAAAAAAAAGTACAATAGCATGTTGATAATTCAGAAAAAAATTAGGGAATTTGTGGGATATGTTTTAATTAATTATCATCTCTAATCATGGCTTAGTAGACTAGAAATTTTTCGGGATTCATAATAATCCCTCTCAGATCACTTCAAATACACTTGAAATACATAAAAATTAAATAAGGTCTAAGAGCATCTTCAACGTGGCCACCTATTTCGGACATGAATTGTGTTCGGCTTCGTCCTTTTGGGTGGCCACATGGGTAGGTGTTCAACTTATGTCCTCATTAGGCTAATATGCATCTAACGCGGTCTCCGATTTGGTCCGCTGAGACATTTTTTTTTTGGTCTAGTTAGTTGACAAACCAAATAGTCCACAATACCTAATAATTATATAAATTATATGTTCAAAGTCAAAAATGACAAAACTGGCCTCTGGAGCAAACTTCATCACAAAATAGACCTATTCCCAAACTATTTCACGATCTTACCCTTTTGAGTAGCGCCCGCACATCCGGTGCTATCCTCAGTACTATAGCGTCAAGCACGTTGGTGCTATACATCCAGCCACATCGAGTAGTGGGACTCGCATCGGGCGCCATAGCGCTAGACATTGGGGTGCTACCGCCTTAATGGGCCAGCCCATTTGCGTTGCGGTTGTGCGCAGCTAACCAAAGTAGACGTTTAGTCCCATCTCGAAAGCTGAGAGGCGTGCGGACCTGCTTATAAGTTGGGGTGTGAGAGGGATCTCGAGCTCCTCTGAACACACACGTAGCTAGCCTGCTACTCCTTCTTCCCAGTGGGCTCAAACTGGGTGGGTGAGCTGTTTGCTAGTATGGTCTCGCATTGGGCGATATAGCGCCAAACAATGGGGCGCTACCGCAATAATGGGCCGGTCTATCTACGCTGCGGCTGTGCGCGGCTAACCGAGGTGGGATTTTTGTCCCACCTCAGAAGCTAGGGTGTGAGAGGGCTCTGAGCTATTTTCAACACACATTTAGCTGGCCATATCCCGCTCTGATGCATGCAAAATTCATGCATGAACTTTATGGTTTATTGATGCGCATTCCAACATATTAAGATGTTATTATATATTATAATCATGTTTTGCATTGATTTATGGGGATTTTCCATCAATTCTCCTTATTTTCGTTATAACTCTGCAAGATAGGAAAACTTGTTTTGCGTATTTTGACATTTCAGGGACCTTCCCAGAATTAAATTGACCTGGGTTTTTGGGCGTTAATATTTTATCACGAAAGGCATCTGGAGAATAAGAAGTCAACGAGGTGGGCCACGAGGCCCAAAAGAGCACACATGGCACGATCACCAGACCAGACCGCGCCACCCATGCTTGTTTGGCCCTTGAGCCTCCGATGACGTCCGTCTTCATCTCATACTAATCAGCTTGACCTAAAAATGCCTATATAAAGACCCCTCGAGGGGGGAGAAACACGAAAGCACAAAACAGAGGCTGTTCCAGGGAAGATTGGAGGGGGAAACGCTGCCGGAGTCGCCCCTGTTGCTTCTCCAACCTCTCCTACATCACCAACACCACCATCATGATGAAGAGGGAGTAGTCCACCTCTGGACTATGAGTTTGTGGCAGTAGCTTGTTCTATTTCTCTCTTATGCTATGATGTTTAGATGCCATATGAGCTATGATACGTCTCCAACGTATCTATAATTTTTGATGCTCCATGCTTGTTTTTACACTATTTGCCTACTGTTTCGTTACACTTCGTGGCACTTTTATGCATTTTCCGGAACTAACCTACTAACAAGTCGCCACAGTGCCAGTTCCCTATTTTCTGCTGTTTTTGTGTTTCAGAAGTGATACACAGGAAATATTCTTGGAATTGGACGAAACAAGTTCCTGAAGTCTTATTTTTCCCGGAAGCTTCCAGAGATCCGAAGAGGAGTTGGAGGGGGGCCACGAGGGCCCCACACACAAGGGCGGTGCGGACCAGGCCCTGGCCGCGCCCCCTATGTGTGAGAGCACCTCGGGCCACCTCTGACGATGCCCCTTCGCCTATAAAGACCCCCCGACGGAAAAAACCTAAGTACCCAATCACTTTTCCAGAACACATCGCGATCCGCCGCCGCCATCGACCCGAAAATCGGGAGGGTCCAGAAGCTCTTCCTGGCACCCTGCCGGAGAGGGGAATCGCCACCGGAGGTCTTCTTCATCGCCATGCTTGCCTCCGAAGCGATGAGTGAGTAGTCTACCTTGGACTATAGGTCCATAGCAGTAGCTAGATGGTTGTCTCCTCCACCATGTGCTTCATGTTTAGATCTCATGAGCTGCCCTACATGATTGAGATCACCGTTATGTAATTCTACATGTTTGGTTTGTTGGGATCCGATGAATATTGGTGTTATGATTGAGTTGCTATACTGAAATTTATCTTATGTTATCTCCATGTTGTTTATGATCTTGCATGCTCTCCGTTGTTAGTAGCTATCTTGGCCGAGTAGTTGCTAGTGACTCCAAGAGAGGGTATTTATGCTCGATAGTGGGTTCATGCCTCTATTTAATCTGGGGGAGTGACAGAAACCTCTAAGGTTGTAGATGTGCTGTTGCTACTAGGGAGAAAACAACATTCATATGCTCGAGGGCATATGCTTTGTTTACATTACACACTTTGCTTAATGCAATTATCTGTTGTTCGCAACTTAATACTTGTAGAGTTCTCGGATTGATTCGCCACAAGTGGATTATTAGTCATAGATGCAGTTGGATGGCAGTCTATGTATTTTGTTGTAATGCCCAGAGTAAATCGCATAGTGATCTTCTTGACATATCACGTTATCTTTATTCTATCAATTGCCCAACTGTAATTTGTTTACCCAGCATGTGTTATTTATCTTATGGAGAGACACCACTAGTGAACTGTGGACCCCGGTCCTATTACCACTATATTGCTATCACCTGTTTACTTTACTCGCACTGTTTACTTTACTCGCATACTTTCACTGCTTTCCACTCGATACGCTCATAACCTGTGTTTCAAGCAAACCGGTGAGATTGACAACCTCATCGCAAGTTGGGAACAAAGTACTTGGTTGTGTTGTGTGCAGGTTCCACGTTGCAGCTAGCAAGCAAAGCTTGGACGAGGCGCCATATATAAATTGTCCGAAGCTGTCGCAAACAAGTCCGCATCACCTTCAGTCGCATTGTCTGCTCTTCTCCTAAATGATAAACCTTGGTTTCTTAACTGAGGGAAAATTAGCTGCTATACTCATCACACCTTCCTCTTGGGGTTCCCAATGGGCCGGTTGTTTTTCTTCATCAACTCGGTAGCATCAAGCTTCTTTTCTGGCGCCGTTGCCGGGGAAGAGTGGAAGACCTCTGCAAGGGGAGTTTTTCGCACACACATCCGTTACTTTGTTATTGTTTTGCTTTACTTTATTTATTTTACTTGCATCGTTTTATATCAAAAACCAAAAAAAATTAGAATCCTTGGTAGTTGTTTTTACTTGTCTACTTTTAGTTTTGCTGAAATGGCTAATCCTGAAAACACCAAGTTGTGTGACTTTACTAGCACGAACAATAGTGATTTATATAATAAATTGTGTGGCGAGAGAAGAGAAAGTCTGAACTGATGGAAAGGGCTAGTACAATCCACTTATACACTTCAACACCCCCACTCACGTGTGACGAGAGAAGAGAAAGTCAACACGTGGACACAAAGGGGGGCGACAACAATTTTACAATAAATTGCGAAAACCAGGACTCGAACTCGAGACCCTCGGCTCTGATACCATGTTAAGCTTCATGCACTAGCCAACGCAACCAAAAGTCCGAACTGATGGAAAGGGCTAGGCAATTCACTTATACACTTCAATAGTCTCGAGGCAAGTTTGCAATGGCAAAAATATTTCTAGTTGTCAGAGTCCCATTCAAAATCATGTTTTGGTAATGCATCCTTGTTATGTTCATTGACAACCATTCCTTCTGAACATGCGGTTGAAAGATCCATGGTCCATTATCACCATGTACACTTAGATAGTTTGTGTGTATGGACGACTATGGACTGAAGATTGATTTTATTCCTCAAGGTCCACTCCATATGACCACAATAATTCATCAAGGAACCAAATTTCACACACTGTGTCGTCCATGGAGCAAGGCACAATACATCCCTTTCTTCCATTTTCTTAGGCGAGATAGTCCTTTGTTTCCTTTTGGTAACTTAATTACTTGATACTTGGTCATCGGATAAGCTTTTCTGCAAAAAAAAAACAAATCACAAAGAAAATATAAATGAAACATCATGATGATTAAGGAAATGAACAACATACGGTGGATACGGAGTGTGTGATATATGTACCTCAAGACAAACCCATATTCACATCAAGCGTAAAGTACCCCTTGCCAGTATGCAAAGTAGTACAAATAGTTTAGGGATTTTGCAGCGTGTAGTGTCTTCCAACAAACCAAAACTTGCAGATTTTCTATGTTCTTCAAAGACCTAATTTTTCTGACCGTTAACACTTTAAGAGTTATAGTACTCACTCCTATTGAAACTAAGTGTCAGTGACTTAGTACAAAGTTTATACTAAGTAAAAAAATCACCGACACTTACTTTCGATCAGAGGGAGTAGTTGCTAATGGGCAGACCAAATCTAACATTGAGTTTTTGTGAACATTCTAGACACATACAAAGTAACAAGCTAGTAAGAGCATCTCCAATCGCCCCCCTAAAGCCCCCCCAAACGCCATTTGGGGGCGCCACGTAGAAAATCTCGCCCAGTCGCGCCCCCAAGCGTTTATTCCATCCGGCATGACGCATGTTTTCATCCGGCGCACCCGATCCAAACCCTGTCCACGGGGGGGCAAGCGGGGGCGCCGGCTGAGTGCGTGTTTCGCCGCGTGGCCCACTATCAGCGACACCACCGATGGTTCATCGTCTCCACTCGCCCATCTCCTCGCCTCCCGCTGATGGCTTGTAAGTACAGCCCGTTGGGAACCCCAAGAGGAAGGTATGATGAGCACAGTAGCAAGTCTTCCCTCAGTTGTGAAACCAAGGTTTATCGAACCAGTAGGAGAAAGCCAAACTTCAGAAGGTGATACTTGCTAGCTTTGTGACACTCCGGACAATGGCGCCAGAAAATTTGTTGGTGTGTCCTCACCTAGCAGCAACGTGAAACCTGCACATAACACAACCAAGAACTTTGCTCCCAACTTACGATGAGGTTGTCAATCTCATCAGTTTGCTGTAAACAAAGGATTGAGCGTATTGAGTGGTAAAAGGATAATAGTAATGCAAGTAAAGTAAACAGTGCGAGTAAAGTAAATAGTGTAACAATATAAAGGGAATTGGACTAGGGTCCACAGTTCACTAGTGGCGTCTCTCCATAAGATAGATAAAAGCATGCTGGGTAAACAAAGTATAGTTGGGCAATTGATAGAGTAAAGATAACGTACATACATCACGAGGATCACTATGAGGCTTACTCTGGGCATTACGACAAAATACATAGACCGCCATCCAACTGCATCTATGACTAAAAATCCACTCGCGGGGAATCATCCGAGGACCCTTTGAGTATTAAGTTACGAACAACAGATAATTGTATTAAGCAAAGTGCGTAATATAAACAAAGCAAATGTCTTTGGACACAAGAATGTTGTTTTCTCCCTAGTGGCAACAACACATCTACAACCTTAGAGGTTTCTGTCACTCCCCCAGATTAAATAGAGGCATGAACCCAACTATCGAGCATAAATACTCCCTCTTGGAGTCACTAGCATCTACTCGGCCAAGATAGCTACCAGCAACGGAAAGCATGCAAGATCATAAACAACATAGAGATAACATAAGATATATAATTCAGCACATCAACTTGACATAGTACCAATACTCATCGGATCCCAACAAACACAACATGTATGATTACATAAAGATGATCTTGATCATGTAGGGCAGCTCATAAGATCTAAACATGAAGCACACGGAGGAGAAGACAACCATCTAGCTACTGCTATGGACCCATAGTCCAAGGTAGACTACTCACACATCACTCCGGAGGCGACCATGGTGGTGGAGAAGGCCTCCGGCAGGGATTCCCCTCTCCAGCAGGATGCCGGGAAGAGCTCCTGGATCCTCTCGATCTTGTTTCGATGACGGCGGCGGCTTGCAGTATGTTTCATGGAAAAGAGATCCGTCCCTTAGGTTTTTCCCGTCGAGGGGACTTTATAGGCGAATGGGCAGCGTCAGGAGGTGGACCAGGGGGTCTCACCACAGGTGGGCGCGGCCAGGGGCTGGGCCGCGCCCCTGGTGGTGAGGCTGGCCCCTGGCCCCCCTCCATCTCATCTTCGCTCTTCGTGAAGCTTCAGTAAAAATAGGAGGTTTGGCTTTTGTCTCGTCTAATTCCAAGAATATTTCCTGTGTAACTTTTCTGAAACACAAAAACAGCAGAAAACAGGGAACTGGCACTGTGGCATCTTGTTAATAGGTTAGTTCCAGAAAATGCATAAAAACGCCACGAAGTGTAACAAAACACAAAGCAAATGGTGTAAGAACAAGAATGGAGCATCAAATATTATAGATACGTTTGAGACGTATCACCCACGTCGAATAACTGCACTGGCGGCAGCTTTGCGCAGCGGCGCAGTGAGACATCGTGTTGGAACATAGGCTGGCGTAAATGCGTGCCACGCGTGCACGCCCGCGCTCGCCGCGCCTATAAAATCCTGTCCCGTTGCCATTGCTGGGCATCCTCGCTGCAGAGAGCCCTCATCCCCCTCCTCTCCTCCATGCCGTAGCTCCCCCACACTGCCGAGATGCAACCCAGCCACGAGGCGAACGACTTTGGCCACCAGTACCTCCATGAGTGGGAGGCGTGCCTCCTGTATGAGGCCAAGTACATGGCGCCATCAGACTTTTGGTGCCCCGACACTTGGAGGTTGAGCGCCGGCCCACCGGTGCCACACGACGTGGCGCGCCAAGCCACCGTCCATCAGCACTACTATGAGGTCCTCATGCCGAAGGAGCGCAATGACCCGCTCTGGGACCCCGACAACATGGACCACTAGACGGCGTTCTTCACGGAGCACCGTCTCATGGAGCTGGCGCACTATGACGGCAATAGCCCTCCGCCGCCCAACAAGAACGCTGCCGCGAGGAAGGTGTGGTGGGGCATCGAGGGCCGCACCCTCCCCGCCGTCCTCGACCACATCGCCGCGGGTAACTACCCGCGGCTGACAATGCCGCAACGGCAGCACTGGCTGCCGCACAGGATGGATGGCCCGGTGTCGTCGTCCTCACGGTCGTCTTCATCGATGCCGAGGACCCCGCGCACCGGCGGCGTCATCATCGGGTCGCCACCATCGGCTTTGTAACAACCCACTTTTGTAAACCTTGAAAAAAATTTGTGGTGTGAGAGTTGTGTAAAATTTGGAGCCAACAAAAACTTTTATTTATTTGATGAATGCCCACTTCATTTGTGTCTTTGTTTGATACTTGTATGCAACTTGTGGTTTCTAGGTTGGACTTGTTCTGTTAGGAAGGACACCTTGACCCTTGGTATCAAAGAACCCTATTAAGATCTCATCTCAAATTTTTTACCAAGCCCTTTTTCTTGTACCAAATAAAACTCCCCTCTTTTACATTGTGACCCTTCGAATAAAACTCCACCCCTCAAAAAATTGCCCTAGACCAAAACTTCCTTTTTTCCTTCCTCATCAATTATTTAAATTTTGAGTCCTAGCCCAAGTTTGAACAATCCCAATTCTTCACCTTTTAATTCATCTTTGTCTCAACTCTTACCCTTCTTCTTCTTTGAAAATTCTCTTGGGCTCATGTCACTTTAATCACCACTTGGAGTTTGTATTAAACTCTCTTTTCAAAAATTCGTGCAACTAAATTTCTTCGAATATTTGGAACTCCCCTCCAATTCAAATTTCAACATTGTTTGATTCAAAAAAAATTAGAAACCTGCCCATCTCTCTCTCTTTTTCCCTCTGGTCCCTCTCAAGCCCAGCCCAAAACAATCCCCTCTCTCCCACCATGGCCCAACCTCCCTCTCTGATCAATGGCCATGTCCAGAAACTGATCGGCCAGGAACCCTAGCGATCGATCTCCCCTCTCCCGCCCATTCTGCTTCGGCTCCCGAGTGTGATGATGTCCCCACCCCTACGTCATGCCCACGATCCCACGATGACTTTTACCCTCGCTCGCTGGTTGGGCGTCGCTGCCGCCCTGGAGCACTACCGCCCATCCCCGCAGCTATTTAAGCCCACCCCCGAGCACCTCAGCCCCTCACACCACTCTCCTCACCTCCACACCCTACTCCCTGGTGTGAGAGCGCTGCTCTCTTCTCTCCCTCTCGCTGCAGAGAGCGAGGGAGAGCCTGAGTTCTCTACAAGGGAACGAGGCAGTGGCCGCCCTCCCCGAGCCTTCCCCGACCTCTTCACCCTCCAACCACGTGCCCCCATGCCTTAGCTAACCATTGCCGACCTTTTCCCTGCACAGAGTCGACCGAAGGCACCCTCGTCAAGCCATTCTAGGGAGCAACGCCAGCAGACGAGAGGTCTGATGGTGCGATGTTAAGGCATCCAGTTGGGAACTCCAAGAGGAAGGTTTTTTGATGAGCACAGCAGCAAATTTCTCTCAGTTGTGAAACCAAGGTTTAATCGAACCAGTAGGAGAAAGCCAAACTTCAGAAGATGATGCTTGCTAGCTTCGTGACACTCCGGACAAGGGCGCCAGACAACTACTTGTTGGCGTGTAGCTTTTCACCAGCAGTAATGTGAAACCTGCACACAACACAACCAAGAACTTTGCTCCCAACTTCGATGAGGTTGTCAATCTCACCGGTTTGTTGTGAACAAATGATTGAGTGTATTGAGTGGTAAAAGGATAATAGTATGCAAGTAAAGTAAACAGAGCGAGTAATAATAAAACGGTAAAACAATATAAAGGAACTTGGACCAGGGTCCACAGTTCACTAGTGGCGTCTCTCCATAAGATAAATAATAACATGCTGGGTAAACAAATTACAGTTGGGCAATTGATAGAGTAAAGATAACGTATATATGTCATGAGGATCACTATGAGGTTCACTATGGGCATTACCACAAAATACATAGACCGTAATCCAACTGCATCTATGACTAAAAATCCACTCGCGGGGAATCATCTGAGGACCCCTTGAGTATTAAGTTGCGAATAACAGATAATTGCATTAAGCAAAGTGCGTAATGTAAACAAAGCAAATATCCTTGGACACAAGAATGTTGTTTTCTCCCTAGTGGCAATAGCACATCTACAACCTTAGAGGTTTCTGTCACCCCCCAGATTAAATAGAGGCATGAACCCAACTATCGAGCATAAATACTCCCTCTTGGAGTCACTAGCATCTACTCGGCCAAGATAGCTACTAGCAACGGAAAGCATGCAAGATCATAAACAACATAGAGATAACATAAGATATATGATTCAACACATCAACTTAACATAGTACCAATACTCATCGAATCCCAACAAACACAACATGTATGATTACATAAAGATGATCTTGATCATGTACGACAGCTCACAAGATCTAAACATGAAGCACATGGTGGAGAAGACAACCATCTAGCTACTGCTATGGACCTGTAGTCCAAGCTAGACTACTGACATATCACTCCGGAGGCGACCATGGTGGTGGAGAAGGCCTCTGGTAGGGTGCCGGGAAGATCTCCTGGATCCTCCCGATCTCGTTTTGACGATGGCGGCGGCTTGCAGTATGTTTCGAGGAAAAGCGATCCGTCCTTTAAGTTTTTCCCGTCAAGGGGAATTTATAGGCGAAAGGGCAGCATCAGGAGGTGGGCCAGGTGGCCTCACCATGTGGTGGCGCGACCAGGGGCTGGGCCGCGCCACCCCATGGTGTGGCTGGCCCCTGGCCCCCCTCCGTCTCATCTTCGGTCTTCGTGAAGCTTCGGTAAAAATAGGAGGTTCGGCTTTTATTTTGTCCAATTCCGAGAATATTTCCTGTGTAACTTTTCTGAAACAAAAAATAGCAGAAAACAGGGAACTGGCACTATGGCATCTTGTTAATAGGTTAGTTCCGGAAAATGCATAAAAACGCCACGAAGTGTAACAAAACTCAAAGCAAATGGTGTATAAACAAGCATGGAGCATTAAAAATTATAGATTCATTTGAGACGTATCAAGCATCCCCAAGCTTAACTCCCGCTTGTCCTCGAGTAGGTAAGTGATAACAAAAGAATAATTTTTGAGGTGACATGCACCTTCACAATCTTGATCATCAAAGTAAGCATTGAGTGCTGTGATCAAAGAGCTTAAAACATGGGCATAAAAGACATAATCTTGACAATAATAACTTAGCAACCATGTTATAACATGAAAAGAAACACAAACAAAAGATCATGAATAATGAAACAATGAAAGTCAAACGTGTGTTCAAATTATATGGAAAAACATAGCAAATGTTTTTCAGCTTGTCCTTCATGGAATAGCAAAACATAAATGCATAGGACACCTTTAAGTTTAAAAGGGCGACTAGATACAAATAATTTAAGAACAAGTGAAACCATAATCATAAATCAATCAATGATAAACTTTGGGACTATGCACATTAAACTCAGAATGGCAACTATGCTCTCTTAGACGGTGCATAAAGGTAGAAGGTGGAGACTCAACATAAAAGTAAAAGAAAGGCCCTTCGCAGAGGAAAGCAGTGATTGTAAGTTTTATAAACCTTCAAAAATTATGGTACTTACTAGCTTTGAGCTCCCATTGCCCCCCATCATAGGCATCTTGAATGGTTAAAGTTAATGCAAGAACATTTATGAGCATATGCTTGACAAATCATAAGTTGAAAACCTCGTGTCCCATGAAGTACGAATACCCAAACCTCATGCTACTCAACTTAGGGTCCCAAGCAAGCTCTTGTCATTGTAAGTATACATGTATCATCGAGAACCGCCAACGGGGTACCTCCTTGCCTGATAACATGGAACAAGCCCACATCAAAATGATAAGACAAACAGACAATGAACACCTCGGCATCTCTTTTATTTACCATTGGTATAGCTTTTTATTTTGAGATGCGTCGTCGAATGTCCACTATGGGCATGCTGTAAATTTCCACTATGAATGATGCATGGCTTAGATTAGCGGCCCATGCGTTTCTCTAACACGTATATAAACTCCATGATCCCGCAAGATTCCCAACTTGTTTCACATCGCGAGTATCCATAAACAAAAGATCACGATATCAACTGAAATAAGAGAAGTGCAATGTTGAAAGCTTACCCCATGACGGCATGGTTTGGCTAATTTCCAACTTACAACTTGCAAGCATAACATCAACATAAAAGAGTCACAATGTCAAAATTTTAAAAGCGAGAAAAGTAAAGTGTGTCATCAGGTTCGTGAGAGCTTTACTGACTAATTTTCGCATAACACCAAAAGAGTTTAATTCGAAGGATAGATAAAAGCAAGTCAAATGTACTTGGAATAGCTAATTGCTAATAGGCATGTATGGTGGACACATTGGAACAACTTGGTTTTTGGGAGTTGGATGCACGAGTAGAGCTCATACTCAGTATAAAATGAGGGCTAGCAAAAGACTGAGAGCGACCAACTAAGAGAGCAATAACGACCATAATCATGCATAGCGACAAAACATCATTAAGAGAAACATAAATGGTATCAAAAGTCAAAAACCAAATGATCATAAAGGCTTATGGTGACTTTGTAAGAGTCAAACATGTTGTAAGCATGCGCCAAGTCAACCCAAATAAAGCATCAAAGGAGAAAACCAAATAAATGCTTCCACATAATAAAACAATGCATGATTTTTTCAAAGGCTAATTAAGCAATCTCAGTCATTTGAGACAAGTCATGCTACAGCAAAAATCACTAAGAATACTATCAAAACAACATCAAGCATGGCATGAAAAAGTCTAAGCCGCAGTCTAAACAAGCTCCTTTTTGTACCACTTTTTTGTTTGAAACTTTTTCTCTTTTCCAACACCATTCAAACCTTTTTGAGACAACTATTTTAATGAATAATAACATATAACAATGGTCTAAATACACCTTGATGTGAAGATAAAACAAGATCTGAACAAAAATCAAGGCGAAAAACAAAAGCTAAACGCAGTTCTAGAAAAAGAGAACACTCGTTGAACGATAAGAGTGAAAAAATAGAGTGTTCTTGGCAATGAAAAACAAGGTACATCTCCTCCAAAAGAAATTTGCTGGGGTCCAACCATTTATTGCAGCAAACAAAACAAAAGAAAACTGAAAGTAAAAGTAAAAAATCTCCAAGAAAAACACATAGTGCATGAAGCAATAAAAATACAGTGTGTTCAAAGGTGGCCTGATTTTTGCCGATGAAGAAGGGGTGCCTCGGGGGTATCCCCAAGCTTTGACGCTTGTACCTCTTAGATATTTCTTGGGGTGACATGGGCATCCCCAAGCTTGAGCTTTTGTCCATTCTTCATCTCATCTCATCATTCTCCAATCCCTACACTTGAAAACTTCCTTCATACAAAACTTCACACAATTCTATTAGCAATGTTAGCATAAACATAATAATAAATCAACCCTTTTTGGTTCAGGTTTCAACTAAAAAACACCACATATAAAGCATATACTACTGTAGCAAATTTCCCAAAAGTTCTATGATCAAAAGAACTCAAAAAGAAAGCGATCAAGAGGCAAACACAAAATAGTGGCAGAAATCTGTCAAAACAGAACAGCTGACAAAGGTCGAATTTTTCAAGGACCTTCTGTTGATCAAATCGAAAAGTGCAAAACTAATGAAAGTTTGGATATAACCTGGGGCATGTGCACAAGAAATCTCAGGTCAAAAAGATATTCTGAGAATTTTCACAAATTTTTACGGTGCAGCACCGAAATCTGTTTCAGGACAGCAACTTCCCCAAATCTTACCTCCCTCAAATTAGAGGTTCTTCTTGGCACAAAAATGAAATAAAAATGATAAGGAGAGGTTATTACAGTAGTAATAACTTCCAAGACTCAAATAAAAGAAAAAGTACTGAAAAGAAAACATTGGGTTATCTTCCAAGAGTGCTTTTCTTTAACACCTTTGAGCTAGGCGCAGAAAGGTGCAAATCAAGTATTATCAAATGATGCATTAGGATCAACGGATGCCTTACGTCTTCCTTTCTTACCTTTGCTCTTGACTCTGGGAAAGACGTGACTATTGCAAGGTGGAGAGATGAATCTTATAGTGCCTTTTCCCACATCTATAATGGCGCCCAGGAGCTTTAGTAGAGACCTTCCAAGCATGATTTGTCCTTTTCCTACACATTCAATAACAAGATAATCAGTAGATACCATTCTTCCTAGGACTTTTGTATATACTCCTTCAGCTATTCCAACGGGAAATATAGTGGTATTATTAGTAAGAGAAATTTCTTCTCCCCCTCAGAAAGTTTCCAAAGACTCAAAGATTCATAAACATCCTTTGGCATAAGACAAAATTCAGACATAATATCACAATGAGCATGATAAGTTTCACCACTAATGGTGATTTTCACCGTAGGGAACCAACTTGATGGTTCAGAATTTGTTGGCACATAATCAAAATTCTCGCGCAAAGTACTATAGCAATTATCCAAACAAGCAGTGTGAGTCTCAAGAGTATTAAGTCTAGCAAAAATGCTCACAAGAGAGGAATCAAAATCAGTTGGCATGCTATAAATTGTAATCAACTTTTTTATAATATTGAAAGCTTGATCTCCATCACAATGAAGGAAATCTCCTTCTGCTGTAGCATCCAAAGCATATCTATAACGAAGAGCAAGACCAAAGTAAAAGCTACTAAGAAGCAAACTCAAGGTCATTTTCGGTTCAGTTTTTCCATGCCGATCATAAATTCTAGACCAAGCTTCTTTGAAACTCTCCTCACTCTTTTGTTTGAAAGTGAAGATCATTTTCTCGGGCGACATAGTAACAACAACTAAACTAGACATAAAAAGCAACTTGAAATCGAAACTATTTTTTTTTGTATTTTTGATAAAATGATGCAAGCAAAAATAAAATAAAGCAAAACAATAACAAAGTAAAAGATTGTGTGTGAGAGATTCCCCTTGCAAAAGTCTTTTTTATCCCCAGCAACGGCGCCAGAAAAATGCTTTGATGGTGCAATGTTAAGGCACCCAGTTGGGAACCCCAAGAGGAAGGTTTTTTGATGAGCACAGCAGCAAATTTCCCTCAGTTGTGAAACCAAGGTTTAATCGAACCAGTAGGAGAAAGCTAAACTTCAGAAGGTGATGCTTGCTAGCTTCATGACACTCCGGACAAGGGCGCCAGACAACTGCTTGTCGGCGTGTAGCTTTTCACCAGCAGCAACGTGAAACCTGCACACAACACAACCAAGAACTTTGCTCCCAACTTTGATGAGGTTGTCAATCTCACCGGTTTGCTGTGAACAAAGGATTGAGCGTATTGAGTGGTAAAATGATAATAGTATGCAAGTAAAGTAAACAGAGCGAGTAATAATAAAACGGTAAAACAATGTAAAGGAAATTGGACCGGGGTCCACAGTTCACTAGTGGCATCTCTCCATAAGATAAATAATGACATGTTGGGTAAACAAATTACAGTTGGGCAATTGATAGAGTAAAGATAACGTACATATGTCATGAGGATCACTATGAGGTTCACTCTGGGCATTATGACAAAATACATAGACCGTAATCCAACTGCATCTATGACTAAAAATCCACTCGCGGGGAATCATCCGAGGACCCCTTGAGTATTAAGTTGCGAACAATAGATAATTGCATTAAGCAAAGTGCATAATGTAAACAAAGCAAATGTCCTTGGAAACAAGAATGTTGTTTTCTCCCTAGTGGCAACAACACATCTACAACCTTAGAGGTTTCTGTCACCCTCCAGATTAAATAGAGGCATGAACCCAACTATCGAGCATAAATACTCCCTCTTGGAGTCACTAGCATCTACTCGGCCAAGATAGCTACTAGCAACGGAAAGCATGCGAGATCATAAACAACATAGAGATAACATAAGATATATGATTCAACACATCAACTTAACATAGTACCAATACTCATCGGATCCCAACAAACACAACATGTATGATTACATAAAGATGATATTGATCATGTAGGGCAGCTCAAAAGATCTAAACATGAAGCACATGGTGGAGAAGACAACCATCTAGCTACTGCTATGGACCCGTAGTCTAAGGTAGACTACTCACAAATCACTCCAGAGGCGACCATGGTGGTGGAGAGGGCCTCCGACAGTGATTCCCCTCTCTGGCAGGGTGCCGGGAAGAGCTCCTGGATCCTCCCGATCTCGTTTCGACGATGGCGGCGGCTTGCAGTATGTTTCGAGGAAAAGCGATCCGTCCTTTAGGTTTTTTCCGTCGAGGGTAATTTATAGGCGAAAGGGCAGCGTCAGGACGTGGGCCAGGTGGCCTCACCATGTGGTGGCATGGCCAGGGGCTGGGCCGCGCCACCCCATGGTGTGGCTGGCCCCTGCCCCCCTTCCGTCTCATCTTCGGTCTTCGTGAAGCTTCAGTAAAAATAGGAGGTTCGGCTTTTGTTTCATCCAATTCCGAGAATATTTCTGTGTAACTTTTCTGAAACACAAAAACTGCAGAAAACAGGGAACTGGCACAGTGGCATCTTGTTAATAGGTTAGTTCCGGAAAATGCATAAAAACGCCACGAAGTGTAACAAAACTCAAAGCAAATGGTGTATAAACAAGCATGGAGCATCAAAAATTATAGATACATTTGAGACGTATCAAGGTCCGGATCGCCGCTGGAAACAACGTCCCTAAAGCTGGAGCCCCTGCCCGATGCCACCCTAAACCCTGCGAGACCGCCGCCACCTCGCCGTCGACCGCCGCTGCTCCCTGGTGAGTCCCTGGCCTGCCCCCGGCCACTCGTCGTGCCCTGCTAGGGTTTTCCTAGCCCGTGCATGCCCAGAGAAGAAGAAAGGCTCCCGGCCATCGGATCCCCTTTTAATCCAATGGCCGGGGTAGCTGGATACCCCTTCGTTTTAGGTGGGTCGCCGACAGGCAGGACCCATCCCGTCAGCCAGATTTTTTTTCAGAACCCGCCCGCGCCTGTCTGCTGTTCGGCCGGTGACAAGGGTATAGTTAATAGAGCCCGTTAGTTGAGTACCCCTAAGGCCCGTATAGCTAGGCCCAATTGTAATGATAGTCGAATACGAGTTCCTACCGTATGTCGATATTATAATTTGTATCGAACCCTACCCGATCCTCGAGACCTGGCCACCTATATAAAGGGGCCAGGAGGGGACGGTGTAGGGCAGATTGAAAGCAAGCCAGGTTAAACACCCAAGTTTACTTTCGACGCATACCTATTTTGACTAACTTTACCTTCGAGTTCATCCGACGCCCTATCTCCCCGATCCTAAGTCCTTCATCTAGGACATTTGTCAAGTTAACCCTCGTCAATTGGCGCCGACCGTGGGGACTTGGGCGTTGGATTCATGAATTCGACGGCTTTTTCGCTTTTAGCCAACAGCAGTGCAGAAGTCAACGAAAATCAAGAGATGGAATTGACAATTGGAAGTTTGAGCATCCTCATCGGGCCATCAGGCTCATCTCGCCTTTCAGATCCGACGAAACAAGATCCGACGACAAGTGAACCCGAAACAGTAGCAATGATGGAGTATTCCGACGGCTCTTCCAGCGAAGTAAACTCGCTGGTCAGCCTAGGAGAAGTGCAAAAAGGAAAAGTCGCAGAAGAAGCAAAGGAAAATCTCGACACAGAAGTCCAACTCGACGATCTTATGATCTGCCTCAACGATATCTCAGACAAATCAACAGACACATGGAAAATAGGGTTAGAGCTTTCTGAAGATGGTGACTCGATCTTCTCAAGCTTCAATAGTGATATCGGTAGACAATGCCAGGTGCTCGCCATTGTGGGAGACAACTCAGAAGAATTCGATGAAAACAACAACCCAGTGCTAAACCCAGCAAATATTGACAGAGGAGCAAATCACCTAGCAGAAGGGCAAACAGCAGAATCCCTCGCAGCCAGGGAAAAAATTCGACTATCAGTCAACGAATGGAGGATAATAAGAGAAGCCGTAGAACACGACATGCCAATACCATCAAATTCCAGCAAAGACATGCTTTTGGGGTATCATTATACCCTAAGGCAGCAGGCAAAGCAACTAGCAAAGGAGAAAATAGAGATACAAAAAAGAAAAGATTCAGCCATGGCAGCTAGCGAAGCTGCTCGAAAAGCACGAAGTGACGCATCATATAGTAACGCAAGGAAAAATCATCGACACGGTTCAAGGTACGACAACCTCGAGTACTCCGACAGGCAAAGTATTTCCAAAAACCTCGACTCATCCTTCCTATCGGTCGACGAGCAGGGGAACATCCTACCGAAAACCCCTGAAGCAGCATTAGTAGCAGCGCAAGCATATCTACTTACAACTCGACCAAGTCCAGGAGATCCTAGGGAGCATATGCATAGAGCAGCATTGAACGGACTCAACATGGTGGGCCACAAGCTATCCGCAAAAGGAGAAGAAGCATATCACCACAAGGAAGTGCACAAAGCAAGGTCACCTCGCCGTCACAATAGTCCTCGGCGCAGAAGCAGCAAGCAACGATCTCGATCGCCATCACCAAAACATCACGGTGGAACCCGAAGATCGCGATCCCCAAAAGAAAGACGCGACTATGAAGACGACGAGAAAGAGATGGGGGCATCATGCTTTACCCGCAGGGTTCGCATTACTCTAGTTCCCAAGGGATTTAAATTACCTCACGATCAGCAAAAGTACGACGGGTCACAGGAACCACAATCATGGTTATCAGATTATCTACAAGCAGTGCAAATATTAGGAGGAACCAAAGAAACAGCAATGTAAAGTTTGCAACTACACCTCACCGGAGCAGCAAGGTCATGGTTGAGCAAACTAGAGAAAGAAACCATTGGAAACTGGGAAGACCTCACAAAGCAATTCACAGGCAACTTTAGGTCGACATACAAGCGGCCAGCATCAATAGAAGAAGTTAAAGCGTGCGTGCAGCAACGCGACGAAACACTGCGGGCATACATCCAAAGATGGAGCCTTATCAAGAATTCGGCAGTCGAAGTTTCAGATGAAAGAGCAATAGATGCATTCATTATTGGATTAAGGCGAAGAGACCTAGTCGAAGAGATGGGTAGAATCAAGCCAAAAACAGTGTCAGACCTCATGGACACAGCAAACAGATTTGCAGATGGAGAAGACGAATGCAACAACAAACGGACGCGATCCCCAGAAGACGAAAGAAGAAATAGATATGGAAGTCAAAGGAGACGGTCCAGAAATTACGACAACTATGGCCCCCATAGCCAAGTCGCCGCAGGATACAAAGACAACAGCTACCAAGGAAGTGATCGAAGAAGTTCAGGATATCAAAGTTACGGAAAAGAGGACTATAAAAAATTCCCCGCAAGAGAATCCAGAGAATACAACCCCTCGCCAGAAGATATGCTCAACGGACCTTGTCATATACACTCAGCGTTCGTCGATGGGAAGCGAGTATCAAGGCACGCAATGAAAGATTGCACAACATTCTTAAAACTTCAAGAGGCAGCACTAAACAAGCAAATTGAAGCAAGGTGACAAGGATTTGAAGGAAGCAACAACCCTCCAGCAAAACAACAAGGAAACAACGGAGCTCCTCAAGGACAAGACCAGCAAAACCAGGGACACGACGACGACGAAGGGTACGTTCCATCAAAAGGACATATCACAGCAATGATACAACCTGTGCCCAAGTCGAACAAAGAAGAGAAGAGTATAACTCGACAAGTCAACCTAGCAGTCATCTCACCTCCAGCCACAACGGAGTATCTGCACTGGTTAGAACAACCAATCGAGTTCAACAGAGAAGACCACCCTATAACAGTACCTCGGCCGGGAAACGCGCCTTTGGTACTCAAAGCACAAATCGGCGCGTATGATGTCGACAGAATATTCATGGATGCAGGGAGTGGAATTAACCTGATATACGCAAAAACACTCCGAGCAATGCATATATCACTAGAGTTCCTGAAGCCAACAGATTGTTCCTTCCATGGGATCGTGCCAGGAAGTGCCAATTACCCACTGGGTCGAATAGCACTCAATGTTTGCTTCGGCAACCGACAAAATTACAGAAGAGAAAAGCTAGACTTCGAAGTCATGGACTAGCCATCTCAATATCACGCAATCCTTGGACGACCCGCGTTCTCGCGATTCATGGCAGTGCCTCACTATACATATTTGGTACTTAAAATGCCAGGACCAAGAGGAGTAATTACAGTGAAAGGAAGTTTTGAAGTTTCAGATCTCTGCGACAGGGAGTTCCACAAGATGGCACAAAACTTTGGCATGATAGCCAACTACGCAGAGAAGGCAAAAAGCACGACTACAGAGGGCGTCAAGCCACTCAAAGGACACGCTGCGGAGCCCGAGATGAAGAAACCGCGAGTAGGAGCATCAGGAGAGGACAAAAATACAGGAGAAGAGGAGAAAGCTATGACAGCATAAGCATCAAAACACAATAGAGTAGAAGAATAAGGCTGTAAAAGCCACGAGTTATACCAGGGGCAATGCCCTCTAGATCCAGAACACAGGTCATCGGCCGGATCTCTTGGGTCACCCCATGTATCTTACATTACAAGTATAATGAAGACGAAACGTTCCTCATATTCGAGTTTACGAGTCTTTCAAAGAGAAAATGCGGCAAACGCACGAGTCATACAATAATGCTCTGAGAACAAAATTTTCGCCATAAAAGTCGCGAAATAAAACACTCTCGCGTTGCACACATACAAAAATATGTTACAACATCGGGTTGTCAGAATCATCTACACCCAAAGGGTCTAAATAGTGAAACTCGCGGAAAAACGCGGCATCTTCTTGCAACAGCCTGGCTATAATTCATCGGGCAGGCTGCAGGGTACTCTCCAAGTGTACTCGAAGGCTAGCTCCACCTGGAGGGTAGCTCAGCGACATAGAACTATAATTGAGTCTTGGTTTCCACTTGCGTATCCACCCAAGAGCAAAATTGGCACCTGCCACTAAGTTCAGTTCTATCAACCGATGAATTCGCTGGCTGGATCTAAAAGTATCAAGGAGAAGTGGGAAAGTCGCAGGTAGAGGATTGCGAGGAAGCATGACCGAGTGCATAGTTACGAGAGCTCTCCTACAGCCATCCACTGCCTCGCCAATATGCTGGGCACGGTCCTGAAGCAATACAATAGCGCTCCGGCGTCGAGGATCAGACCATAAATTCTCAACACCTGCGGACATTTTTTCCAGAGCCGCACTTCGCTCAGTAACCCGACGATCTTCAGCAGTGAAATCCAAGCAAGTGCCTATAAGGGCAAAGGATATCATAAAAGTAGCAGTGGAGCAAAAAGCGAAGAAAATAAGTCGAGAGGAAACTTACATCGCAACATTTCACAGGCGGATTCGACGATACCAAGAATAAAAGAATTGCATTCTTCTTGATACAAAATCTTTGCCGTCAAGCTGGACACTTCATCACCAAGAATCCATACCTGCTTCGTCAGGGCAGAAGTTTTGCTAGCTTTATCAAACGCCATCTGAGCTTGGCATTTGGTTGAAGTCAAGCGAACCTCAAGATCAGAAATCCTTGAAGCGCATTGATCGCATCGACTAGGAGGCGACGGAATCCTCGAATTGAACGTATTGGCAGAGAAAGGAGCAGGCCCGCAAGTCAAAGGATCATCGACATGCGTTAACTGAAAACGAAAGAAGAGGAAGAAGAAACATTTCAGAAAGGCAGCACAGGACTTCATAAGAAGATATATTTACATAAGACCACAACCCTATGACTAAAGTTCTCGGGTTGCACGCAACTAAAAGTTTTTACATTCAAAAGGAGAAACTTGAAGCTACAAAAGAGCTGAGTCTATGCCACCTCAGCATTTTGCTCCGTGGCAGAAGAGGGCACGGCAGATTCCTTGCCAGAAGTCGACGGCGGCACTGGATCTTCCACCGCTGGAGGTGGTGCAGCAGATGCCGCAGAGGATGCCGAAGGGGAAATAAGTGTCACCAATGCAAGCGCCAACTTCTTCGCCTTCTCGAAAAAAGCCTTCATCTCGTCGCGGGTGCGGCCATGGGGAGAGCTCACCCTCTCCCAGTCGAAGTCCGTACCGTGCGCAAGGGACAGTACGATAGCACCCTCGGCGCCACGCTTAATAGAAAGCCCTTTCAGCTGGAGGGTGGGGTCTTCAGTTGTATCGAAGGACTTGGCAAGATTACTCAAGTCGTCCTTCGGAACTGCTGCCCTTTTCTTCGGCCACAACCCGACAAACAGTCGTGATAGAACGCGGTTAACTAACTCGAAAGTTTCCTGGATAGATATCCAGTTTTCCTCGAGTAGGTTAACCGCAGTCATCAGATGGTCATCGTCCGGTTGCAGGGCCGACGGAGATACCCCGGTAAATCCTGCACGACACAGAGTAGATAGAAAAGAAAAGAAGGAGGAAGATGTCAGCACGGACAACAGTGCAATAGAAGTCGAAAATAGAAGACAAGGCGAAACACTCACTTTCAACAGCAGTGGACATTGTGTGGAGACGCTCCGCCACGGCTTGCTCTCGCTGGGCATGATCCTTGTTGGCATCAGCTAAAGCTTTTTCAGCTTTCTTCGCCTTACCAAGCGCAGATTTCTGCGACTTCTCAGTGTTTGCCTTGGCAGTGGCTGCAGCATCATAAGCTTTCTGTGAAGCACGGAGCTCCGCTTCCAGCGACGCAATCCGAGCGTTAGCCGTCGCCAGAGCAACTACAGAAGAAGAGGCAAGCATGTCAGATAAGCAGCAAAGGATAAGTACAAGGAAAAAGTTGTGACTGGACGTCAAAAGTGCACCTTCGGACACTTTCGCAACCCTCAGGTATCCAGCACATTCCGTGCCTAAGGCGACAAATCTCTTCAATAGTGCCTAAGAGAAAGGACATGTAAGAGCACAAGTATATGCAAAGGAAAGACAAGAAAAGGAAAAGCAAAAGGAGTCGCTCACATCGTCGGAAGAACCCGCCGATACATGGGCCTCAAGAGAAACGTCGGGTTCTTTGGCCTTCTTTGAGCGTTTGTTGCTTCGAGTTTCCGGAACCTTCTTGACAGAAGCCCTGGTGACCCTCGGTGCCGCAACTGGCTCAGGGGGCTCGGCAGCGGTCATTGGCGACATCAAAGGAGCAGTTGAATCATCTTTTGGCGGCTCTTCATCATCTCTATAAAGAAGAAAATACGTTATATGCCATACTACAGAAAAGAATGGTGCAAATGAAGAACTCAAATAAAACACTTACGACGCCAGGAGATCGAAGAATTCCATATCTTCTGTCAAAACAGGAGATTTCTCCGCAACTGCTTGTTGCAAAGAGGAACTCGAAGAAGCAAATTCGTCGACTCGTTTCCTCTTCTTGTCCAAGCCAGTGTCTTCAGGCCGCACAGGAGGAGACGATGTCGACGAACTAGTATCCTCTTCTGATTCTTCGGCATCATCTCCATCCTGATTATCATCAGCATCGGGGGCTTCAGATACAGACATGGCCAGATCAGCCGGAAGGGGCCCTACCTCTGGAAGAGGGGGGCGCGAGAGGAGAAATTGGTGTCCCTGCACGCAAATGCGTTACTAGAGTAAGTCAGGAAAATGAAAACATAGTTTGAGAAACATGAAAATCGACAACAAAAAGCCAAGAAGTAAGCAGATATATACCTCAGGAAGAGGGTGCATGGAGTCAAAGAAATCAGCGGTCAAATCAGCAACTGCATGATCCTTGGTGAGCTTGGTGAGACTCCTGACCCGCTTGTCGACATCTTCTTTCGATATCAGATCTTCAGAGACGCGGGTAGGATCTTCCAAGCCGGAGTAACTCCAAAATTTGGTAAGGCGGTGTTGAAGGGGTTGAACTCGACGTTGAATGAAAAATGCCATGAGTTGAATACCCGACAAAGCGCCTCCTTGACCTCCTTTTAAAGCCTTGATGCGAGACAGAAGAGGAAGAATTTGTTCGACTTCCGCATCTGAGGGGAGCGTATCCCACGACGCCAATTTCTTTACCTCCTGGGAAGCATCAAAAGGAGGTAGGCCGTATTCATCTTCAGGAGAGGATTTGCGATCCTTGATATAGAACCACTTTGTCCTCCACCCTTGGACAGATGCGGCCATGGAAAATTCAAGGTATTGTGCTTCAGGGCGCACAGAAACGACGGCTCCGCCCAGTTCGGGTTTTTTAGCCAACGCAACATTGGGGCGGAGCCGAATGATTGACCTCCAGAGAAGAAAGTGGGGCTCAATGCCCAAAAATGACTCGCAAAGAGTCACAAAACACGCAATGTGCAGAAGAGAGTTCGGTGTGAGTTGGTGAAGCTGCACACCGTAAATAAAGAGAAGCCCACGAAGGAACTCGTGGGCAGGAAGAGAAAGACCATGGAGGTGGAAAGCAAGGAACATTACCCGATAACCACTCAGGGGCTCCGGGATCCGCTCCGTGCTTGGAAACTTGATCGAATCTTGGGCGGAGATGAGGCCGTCCGTCCGGGCCTTCTCCACCTCCTTCTTCGTGATGGCAGAGGTCACCCAGCTGGTCGCAGCGTTTGATTTTCCCTTGGCCATGACGTTCTTGCTCGCTAGGTGCTTCACGCGCATCTATCAAATCTATGCCTGGGGGCTATGCACGAAAGGAGAAGGAGGCAAGATCGACAATGGCGGCGGTGGCGGAGAGAAAGAGCTGGTAAATAGTAAAATTCCCCACGATCCCCCTTATATATCTTTTGAGAGAAGGGTCGTGGGCTGAGACGTGGCGCAAAGATCGGAAACGGTAAGCCCACTAACGGTCAAAAATTAAGAAATTTACAGTACTGCCCACGCAATGGTTCGCAATGGTACAGAGTGACGTACTCATTGATGTCATAAAGAAGATAATATAAGGAAGAAGAAAGATGGCGCCGACAAGTGCAAAATAGGTGCACAAGACTGTATACGAAGGAGTTTCGATTATAGCCATGGGGGCTACTATTTTCAAGAGTGGTGAATACAACTTTTCTTTGAAATGGTGGATTAGTATTCGACGACAAGATGTTCTTAAAAGTATCTCCAGTTGAAGTATCTCGAAGTTGAAAGTATCTCGAGTTGAAGTATGAGGGACTACAATATATTTTTAGCCTATACTCAAAAAAGTCTTTTTCGACTATAGCCTCAGGGGCTACTCCCATCGGGAGCGCTGAGCGCACAGCAGACGATATTTCTTGATAAAGCATTAGAGTTGGAGGAGTGCAGGAGTGTTACTCCCATCGGGAGCGAGTTTTATCATTGTAGAAACCCGAATATTTTCAGTCAAAATTTGACTGCGACATAAGATTCTCGAGTTGCGTTATCGCAACGCAACTCGAATGCCGTGACTTGTCACGAAGGTAAGACTCCGGGATCCGTCCTGTGTGGCCTGGTATACGCACATGGATGCGCTCTTCTGGTATGTATCCGTGTCTACGACGCAAAGAAAATCCTGGTTGACGCACTGGGTACCCTGAGAATCACTGGGATTCATTCTTTGTAAGTCCTAAATGCGGCAAAAGAATGGGTTTGACCGGTATCCCGAATTCAAGTCCAAGGGGATTGAATTTGAAGTAGGTGACAAGTATCTGTTCCGGCAGTTAACTGACCTCTTGATCCGTCAGAGTTGTCAGGCTTGTTCATCAAAACCCCTTGCGAAAGAATATCATGAAAATAAGTCGAAAGACCAAGCCGAAGATTTGAAGATAAGAAGAAGTCGAAGAAATGATCAAGGCAAAGATTTAAAGATTAGAGATTCAACCCGAATCTGCAATTCTGGTAGAATCTCAGGGGCTACTGACAAGGGTATAGTTAATAGAGCCCGTTAGTTGAGTACCCCTAAGGCCCGTATAGCTAGGCCCAATTGTAATGATAGTCGAATACGAGTTCCTACCGTATGTCGATATTGTTATTTGTATCGAACCCTACCCGATCCTCGAGACCTGGCCACCTATATAAAGGGGCCAGGAGGGGACGGTGTAGGGCAGATTGAAAGCAAGCCAGGTTAAACACCCAAGTTTACTTTCGACGCATACCTATTTCGACTAACTTTACCTTCGAGTTCATCCGACGCCCTATCTCCCCGATCCTAAGTCCTTCATCTAGGACATTTGTCGAGTTAACCCTCGTCAGCCGGCCTGCTCTGCCCGCCCGGCTCACTAAAGACTCGGTCTGCCAATTTTTTTTAGGAAATTGTTTATTTTTTCAATTACTGCAAACGTCAAACTCAATTATCTTCCAAACCATAAATCCAAATTGAGTGAAACCTAGCACCCCTGTAGTTTTCTCCTATAAATGTTGTCTAAATTCCTTATTGATGGCTTGTTGGTGCATAGCATTAGGTCTTATCAGTTTCAAAAATCTGAAATGTTTGAATGCTTGTAATTTTCTTTTAAACCATCCAATTTGTTAGGAACAAATTGCAGTAGCTTAACCAAGACCTTACCTTTTTATTGCCACTGCTCCCATACCCTTAGCCCTTATGTAGTTTACATAGTGATTTTATTGTGAACCATGCTTTGTTTGAATTTAAATTTTTAGTCAAAGCTTATTAAGAGAACCCTTAATGTTTGAAGAACCCTAATACTTTGACAAAGTTTTTTCAGCAACCTTGAGTAGTAACAAAATTAGTTATCTGAACTTCTTATGTGTATTTCTCGAATTGCTTGTTGTGGTGTGTTAGTTTGGAGCGTGCGCTTGTATGTTGATTTTGTGCCTCATTTTTCTTTCACGATGCTAGATCCGACCGTTGATGAGTTCGGGGAAGAAGAAGATTTTGAAGACTTTGAAGACAACCAGGGACAAGCCACCCAAGGCAAGCCACCTTTACTTGTTGCATATCTTAATCCAACTTTTATTTATGCAAGTTTTTCCATTTATGTTTATTCAAATATGCATGGTTTTGTAATTGCTATTACCCTTGATAGTGATTCATTGGCGACTAGGCTCCACTAGTCACTTGTTATCATCTTTAAGATGACACCCTCTTGATGCCTACTTACTCCATTACTTAGTGGGGCTTGATGCTTAACATCATGTTTCCCCCTTGTAGCCTTGCTTAGTGGAGCAAAAACTCTAGGTTGGGACACTCAAAAACTTATTTGGAAATGATTTTCTTGAAAACCTTGGGAAGGTTTGACTTTCCCAAGTGTAAGTTTTGGAAAAAGGAAGTTTTCTAAATGTTTTTATTAGAAAGGTTAAATGGAGATAATGGAAGGAGTTTTATAAAAGAGCACTGCGTATAAGTGTTCGCCAAACCAACTTAATCCCGTGCAACCACATTACCCTGGAATGGGACGGGGCTTAGTCCGTAGTTTATTTGTCTTAGTATGGGCTACCTCACAACTCTATGAGGGTGTTTGATCCCTTGAAGCCGGGTTGCTATTTTATGGGGCAATACACCATAGTTGTCTACGGCTAGACGATACTATGGGTCTCTTGACGTGGCGATGGTGTCGTGGTTAAGTGGGAAAGTGGACTACCATGGTGCCGGAGAGATTAAGGCTGTAGGGTAGGTGCCTATACTAGGATGATTAAGCGAAAGGCTTTGTTCAATTATCCGAGCCCCGCATACTTGTGTATGACGGTCCGTGGTAGAGTCCCAGCGGATTTATCGAATCTTGTGGGTTAAGTGTACAACCTCTACAGAGTGTCAATCTATTCGAATAGCTGTGTCCTCGGTCATGGACGGTTGGAATGGCCATACTTAACCTGGGCTGGTTTTGTTTTAAAAAGGATTTTTCTGGAAAAAGGAAGAAGAAATGGTTCGGAGTACCCATGGGGGTACTACCGTGGAATAAGGGTTTGGAGCAAAGGAAATGGCAAATTGGGTCTCCCTTCCTAGAGATTTTACTTACTTGTTTTAAAAATGTTTTTCAACAAAGATATAGAGATGTCGTAGGACATGCTATATCGATAAGAGAAAAATTAGACTAGAGCCACCCTTTCTACAAGCCATACTAGCATACCTCTTGCGTATTGTTCTTCTTAGGTGGTTTGTGCGTACAATTCCACAATGTACTCACGGCTTTGTCCCTGGCTATTAACTTGGTCAGACTTCGATGACTATGAGGAAGATGAAGGATTCGATGACGACTTCGCGAACTAGGCCGTTCTCTCGGTCAGCTGCATGTAGGGTTTAAGGTATGACTTGGGCCCAACGATGATGCTGTTGTTATCCGCTATGTTATGTGTTGAACTTTGCCTTCAACACATTTGATGTAAGACTTGGCCATGATGCCATTGTTGTAAGACTATTTTTAAATTCGGTTGTATGGATGTTGTACTTTGATTACCAGTTCCGTTATGTGGTTCACGACATGATGATCTTGGATTCATGAATGTATGCATAACGAGTGTTTCGGACAAGCAGTCCGGGGCCCCCACAGAACTGGTATCAGAGCCATCCTGGCCTTAGGAGACCTAGTTAGCATGGGTGTTAGACATGACCAAAAACTATCTTCCCTCCAAATAAAGAGAAGGCTATATGCAAACATGTTGCCTAAGTCTATCCTCTTCTTTCTTCAAGTTACCTTAAGTTACATTTTTGCATACTTAAAATTTTGCACACTATCACTAACTCAAACTCCTTAAAATTTTGTGTAGATGGTGATTCACTTCACCAGGTGGCGTATGCTCGGTACCTTGCTGGTGTCGTTGGCTTTCGAGGAGGACCTGATTGAGCTCAGCCTTAAGATGGGGTGCCCACACCCCAAGCTCAAGGGAGGACGGGTCGACAAGCCCGAGGACTTCGAGCAGACTTGGCTGGTGTCTTGTACGGTTCATGGCGTTGTGCTGGATCCCACCGTCGAGGAGATTGAGGTGGACGTCTTGGACCGTACATGGGAGGAGGGCTCTATTAGGGCCATGCAGGCGACCTTGGCTCGCTTGGTTCACTACCACCGTGGGAGCCACGACTTGGGCCGCTTCGTGTACTTCAGGAGGCGTGATGAGCACGGCTTTCCCGAGGATCACTACCACTTGGGAGGTCATATGCAGCACATGGAGTCTCTTCTCCACCACACCTAGGTTCGCCTGTACTACACCAGGATGCAGCACGACATAAAGGTGGGCACTCTCATCAAGGTTCGCTAGTAGCTGCATCTAAAGGAGGAGGAGCTAGAGAAGAAGGTGAAGGAGCTTGAGGAGACAAGCAAGAAGCTTAAGGAAGCCAAGAGAGAGCCGTACAGAGAGGAGAGGATCAGGACTACCACCCACCACCTCAACGACCGTCTGAAGGCCAAGAACGACGAGCTGGAGGCCATGGTGGCCAAGATGGAGTCACACATTGAGAGGCTTGAGGATGAGGGTGAGGATCTCCGCAAGGAGAACAAGGCCCTCCTGAGTGACGATGAGGACTACATCGAGGAGATGGATATCAAGGATGAAGAGCCCGATGAGGACAATCTTGCCTTCATCAACGATGGCAGCGAGGACGAGGAGGCGCCGTTACTCCCGGAGGAGGAGGTGGACCCCGAGGAGCGCAACTCGGAGGGTGACAATGACTCCACCGTTGCTCCTAACGATGACTAGATGCACCGCACTATCGATACTTAGCATTCCGCAGCATGTTGCGAGGAACCCTTCCCCTATGTAATCGTTTGCCGACCCTTGATTTGGGTCGGTGGTACTTTGAGTCCTTTTGATGATGAGACATGTTTATGTGACTTGGATGTTAAATGCTATGCTATGGTTTATGCTTGCCTTGGTCTTTTTATGGTGTTTCTCTCTTGTTGTTTTAAAAGAGTTTTTCTTAAACCAACTCTTTGAAGGACCTCACTCCCCTTAGGAAAGGAACCTTGTTTCGGATTATCCCCTTTTGACTTACTCAAATCAACTTTAGATGGCCGAAGGAACCCGTGGCCGTGCCGGAGGCAACCCTCCACCACCCGAGCCCAACATGGCGAAAGTCCTGCGCTTGATGATGGAAGATCGCGAAGCCGCACGGGCTGAGCGACAAGCAACACTAGCCGTCCTAAAACAACTTGCTACGGGCAACAACAACAATAATGGTGGGAATGGCGAGGAGGCGCCAAGGTCCTGACTCAAGGCTTTCCAAAACACCAACCCTCCCGTGTTCTCCAAGTGCATTGAACCTCTTGATGCAGACGATTGGCTCCGCACCATTGAAAACAACTTGGAAGTCACCGGTGTCAGAGACAATGAGAAATTCCTACTTGCTACCCACTTTCTTGCCGGTGCCGCAAGATCTTGGTGGGAGAACGTTCGAGCTATGCAGCCCCATGGTCAAGTGCTGAATTGGAACCAATTCAAGGAGAGGTTCCGCAAGGCCCATATCCCTACCGGGCTGATGACGCTAATGAGGGATAAGTTCATCAACCTCAAGCAAGGAGGTATGTCTGTTGTGGAGTACTTGGACAAGTTCAACACCCTGTCTCGCTATGCCCCGGAAGACACTGACACTGACACTGAAGCTAAAAAGAAGCATCGTTTTCTGAATGGCCTGCATGTGGAGATGCAAAGCATTGTGGTGGCAGTGCCTTATCCTGATCTGGAGGCTTTAGTTGATGCTGCTATCATGGTAGAAGAATAGCGTAAGACAACATTTGAGAACCGCAAGCGTAAGATGCTTCATCAGCAAGGAGGGTCTAGCAGTTCAAGATCTCGCAGTCTGCCACCCCCAAGACCAGCACCACAGCCGCAGAGGACTCCACCATCCGCACCTCGCCCTACCAACACCAACTACAACCGACATCCTGCTGCCCCACGTACTGGAGGAAACAACACCAACCCCCGCAACAACCCCAATACCCGCCCTCAAGCTAGTGGCTGCTACTCCTGCGGCCAGCCAGGACACTACTCTCGCGAGTGTCCCAACAAGGGAAATGCTACACCGCGCCCCAATGCACCAAGACCCAACCAAGGCCAAGCTTGTACTGCAACTGGGAAGAAGGCTGCCCCAAGAATTCCGCTCCTACTGCTGCTAGGGGACATCTGAACCACCTCAACGCTGAAGAAGCCGGACAAGACCTTGACATCGTGCTAGGTATGTTCCTTGTCAACTCCGTGCCTGCAAGAGTTTTGTTTGATTCCAGAGCTTCCCATTCTTTTGATATCGAGCCCTTTGTTAGAAAAAGTGGGATGGTACCAACCTTAATGCATCGTCCTATGCTAGTTCAAATCCCTAGGTCCACAGGAAAAACTCAGCTCTCCTGCAGAAACATTCCCATAGTGATCCAAGGGGTACCCTTCCAAGCAGAACTTATAGTTTTAGGGGCAAAGGGTTTGGAAGTGATAGTTGGGATGAATTGGATGACCCCAGTATCAAGGAATAATTGACTGCGCTAGGAAGGCCATCTCTTTAACTAGTAGTGCAGGGGAAGAAGTAGAGTATGTCGCCACCGTGCACTCATCCTGAGCCTATTGCAAGAAGGGTGTCGCTGAACCAACCTTGGAAGAAGTTCCCGTTGTCTGCGAGTACCCAAATGTCTTTCCTGAAGAACTTCCAGGTATGCCGCATGACCGGGATATCAAGTTTATTATCAAGTTATATTATTTCCCAGAACTATTCCCATAGCTCAGAGACCTTATCGCATGAACCCCCAAGAGTTAATCGAGTTGAATAAATAGTTGGATGACATGTTGAGAAAAGGTTTGATCCGCCCAAGTGCCTCACCTTGGGTATCACCCGTAATCTTTGTGGATAAGCGGGATGGTACTATTCGCCTTTGTGTGGATTACCAAAAACTCAATGATATTACCATCAAGAACAAATACCCTCTCCCCAAGATTGAAGATTTGTTTGATCAAATGAATGGAGCTCGTGTTTTCTCAAAAATTGATCTTAGGACTGGCTATCACCAGCTTAAGGTAAGAGAGAGCGACATTCCCAAGACCGCCTTCACCACCCGTTACGAATTATATGAGTACACCGTGATGTCCTTTGGATTGACAAATGCCCCCGCCTACTTCATGAATCTCATGAATAAGGTGTTCATGAAGTATCTTGACAAGTTTGTCGTGGTGTTTATTGATGATATCCTCGTATACTCCAAGACCGAAGAAGAGCATGAAGAACACCTGAGACTAGTGTTGGGCACACTTCGTGAGCATCAGCTTTACGCCGAGTTTAGCAATGCCAATTTTGGCTGAAGGAGGTTGGATTTCTTGGAGATGTTCTGTCAGCGGGAGGAGTCTCTGTTGATCCCTCCTTGATCAAGTTTGTTATGGAGCGCAAGGATCCAACAAATCCAACAGAAGTGAGATCATTTCTCGGCCTAGCGGGATATTACCGCAAGTTTGTTGAAGGTTTCTCAAGCAATTTCTATTGTGAGGTGAGTTTCCAAGAACTCAAGAAGCGACTTGTTTCATCCCCAATATTGACCATGCCGGATGTCACAAAAGACTTTGATATCTATTGTGATGCTTCCAAGCTTGGACTAGGAAGTGTTCTTATGCAAGGCGGCAAGGTCATTGCATATCTATCAAGACAACTCCGACCACACGAGATGAATGATGGCTGGCATGTAGTTGATGATGATGATTATGGCCAGGCAGTTGGGAACCCCAAGCGCAAGGTATGATGAGCATAGCAGCAAGTTTTTCCCTCAGTTAGAAACCAAGGTTTATCGTTCGAAGAAGAAAAAGCCAATACGACTGAAGGTGATGCTTGCAAGCTTCGCGACAGCTACGGACAATTTATAGGGCGCCTCGTCCAAGCTTTGCTTTGCGAGCATCAATGTGGAACCTGCACACAACACAACCAAGTACTTTGTTCCCAACTTACGATGAGGTTGTCAATCTCACCGGTTTGCTTGAAACAAAGGGTATGAGCGTATCGAGTGGAAAATAGTAGAAGTATGCGAGTAAAGTAAACAGTGCGAGTAAAGTAAATAGGTGATAGCAATATGATGGAAATAGGACCGGGGTCCACAGTTCACTAGTGGTGTCTCTCCATAAGATAAATAGCACATGCTGGGTAAACAAATTACAGTTGGGCAATTGATAGAATAATGATAACGTGATATGTCAAGAAGATCACTATGCGATTTACTCTGGGCATTACAACAAAATACATAGACCGCCATCCAACTGCATCTATGACTAATAATCCACTCACGGGGATATCATCCGAACACCCCATGAGTATTAAGTTACGAACAACAGATAATTGCATTAAGCAAAGTGTGTAATGTAAACAAAGCATATGCCCTCGAGCATATGAATGTTGTTTTCTCCCTAGTGGCAACAGCACATCTACAACCTTAGAGGTTTCTGTCACTCCCCCAGATTAAATAGAGGCATGAACCCAACTATCGAGCATAAATACCCCCTCTTGGAGTCACTAGCAACTACTCGGCCAAGATAGCTACTAACAACGGAGAGCATGCAAGATCATAAACAACATAGAGATAACATAAGATATATTTCAGTATAGCAACTCAATCATAACACCAATATTCATCGGATCCCAACAAAGCAAACAAGTAGAATTACATAACGGTGATCTCAATCATGTAGGGCAGCTCATGAGATCTAAACATGAAGCACATGGTGGAGAAGACAACCATCTAGCTACTGCTATGGACCCATAGTCCAAGGTAGACTACTCACTCATCGCTCCGGAGGCAAGCATGGCGATGAAGAAGACCTCCGGTGGCGATTCCCCTCTCCGGCAGGGTGCCGGGAAGAGCTTCTGGACCCTCCCGATCTCGGGTCGACGACGGCGGTGGATCGCGATGTGTTTCTGGAAAATTGATCGGGTATTTAGGTTTTTCCCGTCGGGGGGTCTTTATAGGTGAAGGGGCATCGTCAGGAGTGGACTGAGGCGTCCTCACACATAGGGGGCACGGCCAGGGGCTGGGCCGCACCGCCCTGGTGTGTGGGGCCCTCGTGGCCCCACTCCATCTCCTCTTCGGTTCTCTGGAAGCTTCCGGGAAAAATAAGACTTCAGGAACTTGTTTCGTCCAATTCCGAGAATATTTCCTGTGTAGCTTTTCTGAAACACAAAAACAGCAGAAAACAGGGAACTGACACTGTGGCAACTTGTTAATAGGTTAGTTCCGGAAAATGCATAAAAGTGCCACGAAGTGTAACGAAACATTAGGCAAATGGTGTAAAAACAAGCATGGAGCATCAAAAATATATAATATCTATAAAGTTTATCCCCACTAAGATGTATTTAATGTTTGCAAGCTCAATTCTGTGCAGCCACATCATCCTAATTATCCTAAACATTGGATTGCAAATCAATGATGTAGATTAGTAGTTGTGATCCTGGCGGTATCAAGGCCTATATCACCGTGCCAAACATTTGGTTGTGCAACTAGCTCAGCGTCTCTCCGCAGGTAATCAAGAGCATTATTTGATCCCGTTAACTGCAGTCAATTAGGCACACCACCACAACACGATACCTCTTCCTCTTCATCTTCCATTCCCATTCATCCTCCGAACAAGCTAGCAATTGATAAATCCAGCATTTTCCATGAAGAGTCCCCTCATGTAGCCTATGCATGTGTGTCTCATCCCCTTCCTCCACCAAGGAAATAAGGGAGCAGTGCGCAGGGCTGCAGGCCATGTCCCGAGCATGAGCTTGACTGCCTGCACGTACCTTTTTTCCAGCGCTTTTGATAGAGGCAGCTGAAGCAAATGCTCCTCCGCTGCCTCCACCCTGGTTGTATTATTGCTCCTTTCTTCACCAGGTCTTCCGCTAGCTGAGGCTCCTCTAATGTGGTCATGAGTTTCTGATCAGGGGCGAGACATTTGGCGAGGATCCTTCCCACTGCATGCTCGTAGTCAAGGTCGCCCTCTTACATCTGGAGTAAATTTATTTCTTCTTTCCTGGTCTAATGAGAAAAGCATGCAGGAATTATATGTGAGAGCACCAGCTAACTGGCAAACCAATCGAGATAAGATCTATCCAGAGCGTACAGGGCGTCAAATTCTGTCTATCTGGTGAGTCAATCACTTTCCTCCAAGAAACTTTTCTCTACCCATTCCGTTTTCACCTGCAGCAATCTATGTTCCATATTGTTCTTCTATATAGATCACATATAATGTTTTAGGCACTATCTTTTATCAGTTTTGGGTGATTAATTGCTAAAATTTACGCTGTGTTAACAATTTCAATTCTTCTCTGTAGCCCTGGCGTATAGGCCCATAATTTACGTTGTGTCTATCTGGTGATTAATTGCTAAAAGGTCTGTACTGACTGTACAGGAAGATGTATTCATCATATATATGTGCGGTGCAATGCATCTTTTCTTCTACTTCTTTTCATTTCGTATTGATTTGTAAATCAGGATGGATGCACGTCTGCATGAGCACAAATGACAAACAGATGTCAAAAGAGATATTTTGTTACACCGCTAACTTCTATATGACCATGGAGTATGGGCAGTATATTCGATTATATCTGAAAGTGTTTTCCAGCTATGAAATATTTCAACTTTATGTTTTCGAGTCCATTCTCCCTGATGATGCACAGAGACCAGCACAATATTAATGGTTATTTTTACTATAATAGCACTATTAGACCTAAATCAGTGATTCTATAGTTTAACCTTTATAAGCTAATTTGATTTGAAATTAAGCATATTTTTTCATAGAGTTTATGCTTTTAAATACATGAAAATCATCTCTAATAGTCCGCAGCAACGCGCGGAGAATCAACTAGTTATAGATACGTTGGAGACGTATCAAGCATCCCCAAACTTAACTCCTGCTCGTCCTCGAGTAGGTAAGTGATAACAAAAGAAATAATTTTGGAGGTGACATGCACCTACACAATCTTGATCATATATGTAAGCATTGTGAGCTGGGATCAAAAGAACTTAAAACATGGGCATGCAAGATATAATCTTGATAGAAGAAACTTAGCAACCATGTTATAAACATGCAAATGAACACAAACAAAAGATCATGAAAATGAAACAATGAAAGTCAAACGTGTGTTCAAATCATAAGGAAAAACATACAAATGGTTTTCAGCTTGTCCTTCATAGAGAGCAAAACATAAATGCATAGGACACCTTGAAGTTTAAGAGGGTGACTAGATACAAATAATTTAAGAACAAGTGAAACCAACAATATGAATCAATCAATGAAAACTTTGGGACAATGCACATTATACTAAGAATGACAACTATGCTCTCTTAATGGTGCATAAAGATAGAAGGTGGTGACTCAACATAAAAGTAACAGAAAGGCCCTTCGCGGAGGGAAGCAGTGATTGCAAGTTTTATAAACTTCAAAAATTATGGTACTTATCGGCTTTGAGCTCTCATTGCCCCCATCATAAGCATCTTGAATGGTTAAATTTAATGCGAGAATAATTATGATGCATATGCTTGACAAATCATAAGTCGAAAACCTCGTGTCCCGTGAATACGAGTACCCAAACCTCATGCTACTTTACTTAGAGTCCCAAGCAAGGCTCTTGTCATTGTAAGTATATATGTATCATCGAGAACCGCCAATGGGGTACCTCCGTGCCCGATGACATGGAACAAGCCCACATCAAAATGACAGGACAAGCAGACAATGAACACCTCGACATCTCTTTTATTTGCCATTTGTTTAGCTTTTTATTTTGAGATGCGTCGTCGAATGTCCACCATGGGTATGCTGCAAATTTCCACCATGAATTATGCATGGCTTAGATTGGCGGCCCAGGCGTTTCCCTAACACATACACAAACTCCATGATCCCCGCAAGATTCCCAATTCATTTCACACCGCGGGCATCCATAAACAAAAGATCACGATATCAACTCAAATAAGAAGTGCAATGTTGAAAGCTTGCCCCATGACGGCATGGTTGGGCTAGTCTCCAACTTACAACTTGAAAGCATAACAACTCAACATAAGAGACCACAATGTCAATTTTTTAAGAACAAGAAAAAGTAAAGTGTACCTTCCGATTTGTGAGAGCTTTACTGACCAATTTTCGCATAACACTGGTAAGAGTTTAATTTGAAGAGTAAATAAAAGCAAGTCAAATTTACTTGGAATAGCAAATTGCTAGTAGGTATGTATGGTGGACACTTTGGCAAACTTGGTTTTTAGGAGTTGGATGCACGAGTAGAGCTCATACTCAGTACAAGGCGAGGGCTAGCAAAAGACTGGGAGCGACCAACTAAGAGAGCAATAATGGCCATAATCATGCAAAGCGACAAAGCGACATTAAAAGAAGCATAAGATGGCATCAAAAGTCAAAAACTAAATGATCATAGAGGCTATTGGCGACTTTGTATGAGTCTAACATGTGTGAGCATGTGCAAAGTCAACCCAAATAAAGCATCAAGGAGAAAACCAAAATAATGCTTCCAAATAATTAAAACAACGCATGATTTTTTCAAAGGCTCATTAAGCAATCTTAGTTATTTGAGACAAGTCATGCTACAGCAAAACCACTAAGCATACTATCAAAAAGACATCAAGCATGACATGAAAAAGCCTAAGCCGCAGTCTACACAAGCTCCTTCTTGTACCACTTTTTTGCATAAAGCTTTTTCTCTTTTCCAACACCATTCGAACTTTTTTAATCCAACTCTTTTGAGGAAAACCAACATGGTCCAGAGGAAAAAATACACCTTGATCAATAAATATAAGAAGATCTGAACGCAAATCAAGGCGAAAACGAAAACCAAAAGTAGTAGCAGAAAAAGAAAAACACTCGGTTTTTGATAAGAGTGAAAACTAGAGCGTTCTTGGCAAATGAAAAGCAAGACAACTTCTCCAAAAGAAATTTGTTGGGGTCTAACCATTTATTGCAGCAAACAAAACAAAACTAACAATAAAAACTAAAACAACTGACGCTCCAAGAAAAACACATAGTGCATGAAGCAATAAAAATATAGTGTATTGAAAGGTGACCTGGTTTTTGCCGATGAAGAAGGGGTGCCTCAGGGGCATCCCCAAGCTTTGATGCTTGTACTTCTTAGATATTTCTTGGGGTGATGCATGGGCATCCCCAAGCTTGAGCTTTTGTCCATTCTTCAACTCATCTCATCATTCTCCAATCCCTACACTTGAAAACTTGCTTCATACAAAACTAAACACAAATCTATTAGCAACATTAGTGTAGGCATAACATATAATCAACCTCTTTTTTGCTTCAGGTTTCAACCCAAAACCACCACATATAAAGTATATACTACTGTAGCAACTTCCCCAAAAGTTTCGTGATCAAAAGAACTCGAAAAGAAAGCGATAAAGCGGCAAAAACGAATAGTGGCAGAAATCTGTCAAAACAGAACAGCTAATAAAGGTCGAATTTTTAAGGGGTTTTCTGTTGCTCAAATCAAAAAGTGTTCAACTAATGAAAGTTTGGATATAACCTGGGGCATATGCAAAAGAAATCACAGGTCCAAAATATATACAGAGAATTTTCACGAATTTTTACGGTGCAGCACCAAAAACAGTTTCAGGACAGCAACATCCCCAAATCTTTACCTCACTCAAATTAGAGGCTTCTCTTGGCACAACAATGAAATAAAAAGGATAAGGAGCGGTTATTACAGTAGTAATAACTTCCAAGACTAAAATAAAAGAAAAAGTACTGAAAAGAAAACATTGGGTTATCTCCCAAGAGTGCTTTTCTTTAACGCCTTTGAGCTAGGCGCAGAAAATTGCGAATCAAGTAATAATGAAAGAGGCATCAGGATCCACTATAGGAGTCTTTTCAACAATGAAGAAAATTGTGTCCAAATGAGTTTTTGAAGATCCTTTATGATCACTTTTTGGTACACTACTGTCATCAAAAAAGTTTTCAGGACAAATCCAACTAATTTTTTTTATCCCAAGCATCGTGAATTCCTACAAGTTTATAAGGTATTGACACTCTAAAATCTTCATTGGATGTGCCAACAACCGCCACAGGTGAGCCAAGCTAATTAAACTTCTTAAAAACTTTCCTAGCTTCAATTGCAACATCTCTAAATTCTATGCGCAAAGTTTCCAGGATAAAAGCTTTCTTTTCGGGATCCTCAATTTCATGAAGCTTAAGGAACATGTAATGCATAAAAGGATTAAGGCTAGCAAACCTAGCTTCTAACATGTGAACTAAATAAGCAGAAGCAACTTCATAACTAGGAGCTAGATCAACCAAAGACTTTTCCTCAACTTCTTTATGCATACTAATGTGATTAAAGAACTCCTCAATGTTATCTTTCCCAATAATTGAACCACTACCTACTGAGAGGTCTTCCAAAACATACTTAGGGAATAGCATGATAACTAGAAGTAAAGAAATAATAACTACCAAGGATTCTAGTTTTTTTTTGGGTTTTTGATATAAAACGATGCAAGTAAAAATAAAGTAAAGTAAAGCAAAACAATAAAACAAAGTAAAGGATGTGCGTGCGAAAAACTCCCCTTGCAGAGGTCTTCTTTTTCTTCCTTGGCAACGGCGCCAGAAAAGACTTGATGGCTGGCGTGTAGTTGATGATGATGATTATGGCCAGGCAGTTGGGAACCCCAAGCGCAAGGTATGATGAGCACAGCAGCAAGTTTTTCCCTCAGTTAGAAACCAAGGTTTATCGTTCGAAGAAGAAAAAGCCAATACGACTGAAGGTGATGCTTGCAAGCTTCGCGACAGCTCCGGACAATTTATAGGGCGCCTCGTCCAAGCTTTGCTTTGCGAGCAGCAACATGGAACCTCCACACAACACAACCAAGTACTTTGTTCCCAACTTACAATGAGTTTGTCAATCTCACCGGTTTGCTTGAAACAAAGGGTATGAGCGTATCGAGTGGAAAATAGTAGAAGTATGCGAGTAAAGTAAACAGTGCGAGTAAAGTAAACAGGTGATAGCAATATGATGGAAATAGGACCGGGGTCCACAGTTCACTAGTGGTGTCTCTCCATAAGATAAATAGCACATGCTGGGTAAACAAATTACAGTTGGGCAATTGATAGAATAAAGATAGCGTGATATGTCAAGAAGATCACTATGCGATTTACTCTGGGCATTACAACAAAATATATAGACCGCCATCCAACTGCATCTATGACTAATAATCCACTCACGGGGATATCATCCGAACACCCCATTAGTATTAAGTTGCGAACAACAGATAATTGCATTAAGCAAAGTGTGTAATGTAAACAAAGCATATGCCCTCGAGCATATGAATGTTGTTTTCTCCCTAGTGGCAAGAGCACATCTACAACCTTAGAGGTTTCTGTCACTCCCCCAGATTAAATAGAGGCATGAACCCAACTATCGAGCATAAATACCCCCTCTTGGAGTCACTAGCAACTACTCGGCCAAGATAGCTACTAACAACAGAGAGCAAGCAAGATCATAAACAACATAGAGATAAACATGTAGAATTACATAACGGTGATCTCAATCATGTAGGGCAGCTCATGAGATCTAAACATGAAGCACATGGTGGAGAAGACAACCATCTAGCTACTGTTATGGACCCATAGTACAAGGTAGACTACTCACTCATCGCTCCGGAGGCAAGCATGGCGATGAAGAAGACCTCCGGTGGCGATCCCCCTCTCCGGCAGGGTGCCGGGAAGAGCTTCTGGACCCTCCCGATCTCGGGTCGACGATGGTGGCAGATCGCGATGTGTTTCTGGAAAATTGATCGGGTACTTAGGTTTTTCCCATCGGGGGGTCTCTATAGGCGAAGGGGCATCGTTAGGAGTGGACCGAGGCGTCCTCACACATAGGGGGCGCGGCCAGGGGCTGGGCCGCGCCGTCCTGGTGTGTGGGGCCCTCGTGGCCCCACTCCGTCTCCTTTTCGGTTCTCTGGAAGCTTCCGGGGAAAATAAGACTTCAGGAACTTATTTCATCCAATTCCGAGAATATTTCCCGTGTAGCTTTTCTGAAACACAAAAACAGCAGAAAACAAGGAACTGGCACTGTGGCAACTTGTTAATAGGTTACTTCCAGAAAATGCATAAAAGTGCCACGAAGTGTAACGAAACATTAGGCAAATGGTGTAAAAACAAGCATGGAGCATCAAAAATTATAGATACGTTGGAGACGTATCAATGAACTACTCCACTCATGATCTGGAGCTAGCCGCTATTGTCCATGCCCTCAAAACATGGCGACACTATGTCATCAGAAATCGTTGTGAAGTCTACACCGACCATAAGAGCTTGAAGTATATATTCTCACAGAAGGAATTGAACATGCGGCAAAGGAGATGGATGGAGCTTATCAAGGATTATGATATCGGTATTCATTACCATCCTAGTAAGGCTAATGTGGTAGCCGATGCCCTTAGCCGGGAACCTTGTTCTGTGAATGCCTTGATCAAAGTGGAGCAACCAAAGCTCTATGAAGAATTTGAGAAGTTTGGGCTTGAGCTTGTTAGCCATGGGTTTTTAGCTCGTCTTGAGCTTAAACCTACCTTGATGGATCAAATCAAGGAAGCTTAAAAAGGTCATGAGAGCATCGAAGGCATCAAGCGACATATGGGTAGAGAAGAATTCCATGGGTTCAAGATTGATGATGAAGGAGTCCTATGGTACAATGGACACACCCTATTCCATTCACCCCGGAGGAACCAAGATGTATCAAGATCTTAAGTAGACCTTTTGGTGGCATGGCATGAAGCGTGATATTGCATTCTTCATTGCCAGGTGCGATGTATGTCAGCGCGTTAAGGCGGAACATCAACGTCCTACTGGACTTCGGCAACCACTGAAGATCCCTGTCTAGAAATGGGAGGAAGTAGGAATGGATTTCATCACTGGACTCCCAACATCTAACCGTGGTCATGACTCTATTTGGGTCATTGTAGATCGTCTTACCAAAGTTACCCATTTCTTGCCAATCAAAACTACGGACCATGGGAGGAAGCTAGCAGATCTCTACATATCCTGGATTATTAGTCTTCATGGTGTTCCTAAGTACATCGTGTCGGACAGAGGTTCACAATTCACTTCCCGATTCTGGAAGAAGTTACATGAAGCATTGGGTACCAAGCTCTCATTCAGCACTGCCTATCACCCCCAAACCGGAGGACAAACCGAGCGTGTGAATCAAATCCTGGAAGACATGCTACATGCCTATGTCCTATCCTATGGATCCAAGTGGGAAGATTGCCTCCCATTTGCCGAGTTCTCGTACAACAATATCTACCAATCAAGTTTGCAAATGGCTCCTTTTGAAGCTCTCTACAGACGCAAGTGTCGTACCCCTCTGAATTGGTCTGAAACCGAAGAAAGCCAAGTGTTTGGACCCGACATCATTCGTGAAGCCGAAGAGCAAGTACAACTCATCCGTGACCGTCTGAAAGCCGCCCAATCTCGGCAGAAGAGCTACGCAAATCCGAAGCGACGTGAGCTGGTTTTTAATGTTGGAGATTTTGCTTATCTTTGGGTCACACCACTAAAGGGAATGCAGCGTTTCCATGTTAAGGGAAAGTTAGCGCCAAGGTACATTGGCCCATTCAAGATCTTAGATCATCGGGGAGAAGTATCATATCAACTTGAGTTACCCCGTGAGCTGTCTGATTTTCACGACGTCTTCCATGTATCCCAACTGCGGAGGTGTCTCCAAGTCCCCGACAAACCCGAAGTGTTCAAGAACATCGACCATCGCTCTATTGATCTCAACCATGACTTAACCTATCGTGAGAGACCTATTTGTATCTTGGAGGAATCCATCCTACTCACCCGGAGGCGCAAGATCAAGTTTTTCAAGGTTCAATGGAGCAATCACTCCGAGGATGAAGCAACTTTGGAGCGAGAGGATTATCTTAGGAGCGAGTTCCCTTATCTCTTTGAGTCTTAGCTTTGGAATCTTGGGACGAGATTCTTTTAAGGGGGGAAGGTTTGTAACAACCCACTTTTGTAAAGCTAGAAAACAAACTTGTGGTGTGAGAGTTGTGTAAAATTTCTAGCCAACAAAAACTTTTATTTATTTGATGAATGCCCACTTCATTTGTGTCTTTGTTTGATACTTGTATGGAACTTATGGTTTCTAGGTTGGACTTGTTCTGTTAGGAAGGACACCTTGACCCTTGGTATCAAAGAATCCTATTAAGATCTCATCTCAAATTTTTGACCAAGCCCTTTTTCTTGTACCAAATAAAACTCCCCTCTTTTACATTGTGACCCTTGGAATAAAACTCCATCCCTCAAAAAATTGCCCTAGACCAAAACTTCCTTTTTCCTTCTTCATCACTTATTTAAATTTTGAGTCCAAGCCCATGTTTGAACAATCCCAATTCTTCACCTTTTAATTCATATTTTTCTCAACTCTTACCCTTCTTCTTCTTCTTTGAAAATTCTCTTGGGTTCATGTCACTTTAATCACCACTTGGAGTTTGTATTAAACTCTCTTTTCAAAAATTCGTGCAACTAAATTTCTTTGAATATTTGGAACTCCCCTCCAATACAAATTTCAGCATTGTTTGATTCAAAAAAAAATTAGAAACCTGCCCATCTCTCTCTCTTTTTCCCTTTGGTCCCTCTCAAGCCTAGCCCAAAACAACCCCCTCTCTCCCTCCGTGGCCCAACCTCCCTCTCTGATCGATGGCCACGTCCATGAACTGATCGGCCAGGAACCCTAGTGATCGATCTCCCCTCTCCCGCCCGTTCTGCTTCGGCTCCCGAGCGTGATGATGTCCCCACCCTACGTCATGCCCACGATTCCGCGATGACGTTTGCCCTTGCTTGCTGGTTGGTCATCGCTGCCATCCCAGAGCACTACCGCCCGTCCCTGCAGCTATTTAAGCCCACCCTCGAGCCCCTCAGCCCCTCACACCACTCTCCTCACCTCCACACCCCACTCCCTGGCGCGAGAGCGCTGCTCTCTTCTCTTCCTCTCGCTGCAGAGAGCGAGGGAGAGCCAGAGTTCTCTGCGAGGGAACGAGGAGGTGGCCGCCCTCCCCGGGCCTTCCCCGACCTCTTCACCCTCCAACCACGTGCCCCCAAGCCTCAGCTAACCGTTGCTGACCTTTTCCCTGCACAAAATCGATCGAAGGCACCGTCATCAAGCCGTTCCAGGGAGCAACGCCAGCGGAGGAGAGGTCCGGATCGCCGCTGGAAACAATGTCCCTGAAGCCGGAGCCCCTGCCCGACGCTGCCCTGAACCCCTGCAAGACAGCCGCCACCTTGCCGTCGACCACCGCCCATCCCCGGTGAGTACCTGGCCCACCCCCGGCCACTCGCCATGCCCTGCTAGGGTTTTCCCAGCCCGTGCATGCCCAGAGAAGAAGAAAGGCTCCCGGCCGTTGGATCTCCTTTTAATCCAACGGCCGGGGTAGCTGGATACCCCTTCGTTTTAAGTGGGTCGCCGATAGGCGGGACCCACCCATTAGCCAGATTTTTTTTTCAGAACCCGCCCGTGCTTGTCTGCTATTGGGCCGGCCTGCTCTGCCTGCCCGGCCCACTAAAGACTCGGTCCGCCAGATTTATTTTAGGAAATTGTTTATTTTTTCAATTACTGTAAACTTCAAACTCAATTATCTTCCAAACCATAAATTCAAATTGAGTGAAACCTGCACCAAAAATTTCTACATTTTATCCTCTATTCATTAGTACTAGCACCCCTGCAGTTTTCTCCTATAAATGTTGTCTAAATTCCTTATTGATGGCTTGTTGGTGCATAGCATTAGGTTTTATCTAGTTTCAAAAATCTGAAATGTTTGAATGCTTGTAGTTTTCTTTTAAGCCATCCAATTTGTTAGGAACAAATTGTAGTATCTTAACCAAGACCTTACCTTTTTATTGCCACTGGTCCCATACCCTTAGACCTTGTGTAGTTTACATAGTGATTTTATTGTGAACCATGCTTTGTTTGAATTTAAATTTTTAGTCAAAGCTTATTAAGAGAACCCTTAATGTTTGAAGATCCCTAAAACTTTGACAAAGTTTTTGCAGCAACCTTGAGTAGTAACAACATTAGTTATTTGAACTTCTTGTGTGTATTTCTCGAATTGCTTGTTGTGGTGTGCTAGTTTGGAGTGTGCGCTTGTATGTTGATTTTGTGCCTCGTTTTTCTTTCGCGATGCTAGATGAAGAAGAAGATTTTGAAGACTTTGAAGACAACCAGGGACAAGCCACCCAAGGCAAGCCACCTTTACTTGTTGCATATCTTAATCCTAGTTTTATTTATGCAAGTTTTTCCATTTATGTTTATTCAAATATGCATGGTTTTGTAATTGCTATTACCTCTTGATAGCGATTCGTTGGCGACTAGGCTCCACTAGTCACCTGTTATCATCTTTAAGATGACACCCTCTTGATGCCTACTTACTCCATTACTTAGTGGGGCTTGATGCTTAACATCATGTTTCCCCCTTGTAGCCTTGCTTAGTGGAGCAAAAACTCTAGGTTGGGACACTCAAAAACTTATTGGGAAATGATTTTCTTGAAAACCTGGGGAAGGTTTGACTTTGCCCAAGTGTAAGTTTTGGAAAAAGGAAGTTTTATAAATGTTTTTATTGGAAAGGTTAAATGGAGATAATGGAAGGAGTTTTATAAAAGAGCACTGCGTATAAGTGTTCGCCAAACCAACTTAATCCCGTGCAACCACATTACCCTGGAATGGGATGGGGCTTAGTCCGTAGTTTATTTGTCTTAGTATGGGCTACCTCACAACTCTATGAGGGTGTTTGATCCCTTGAAGCCGGGTTGCTATTTTATGGGGCAATACACCGTAGTTGTCTACGGCTGGATGATATTATGGGTCTCTTGAAGTGGCGATGGTGTCGTGGTTAAGTGGGAAAGTGGACTACCATGGTGCCGGAGAGATTAAGGCTGTAGGGTAGGTGCCTATACTAGGATGATTAAGCGAAAGGCTTTGTTCGATTATCTGAGCCCCGCATACTTGTGTATGACGGTCCGTGGTAGAGTCCCGGTGGATTTATCGAATCTTGTGGGTAAAGTGTACAACCTCTGCAGAGTGTCAATCTATTCGAATAGCCGCGTCCTCGGTCATGGACGGTTGGAATGGCCATACTTAACCTGGGCTGATTTTGTTTTAAAAAGTTTTTTTCTGGAAAAAGGAAGAAGAAATGGTTCGGGGTACCCATGGGGTACTACCGTGGAATAAGGGTTTGTAGCAAAGGAAATGGCAAATTGGACCCCCCCTTCCTAGAGATTTTACTTACTTGTTTCAAAAATGTTTTTCAACAAAGATATAGAGATGTCGTAGGACATGCTATATCGACAAGAGAAAAATTAGACTAGAGCCACCCTTGCTACAAGCCATACTAGCATACCTCTTGCATATTGTTCTTCTTAGGTGGTTTGCGAGTACAATTCCACAATGTACTCACGGCTTTGTCCCTGGCTATTAACTTGGTCAGACTTCGATGACTATGAGGAAGATGAAGGATTCGATGACGACTTCGCAAACTAGGCCGTTCTCCCTGTCAGCTGCTTGTAGGGTTTAAGGCATGACTTGGGCCCAACGATGATGCTGCTATTATCCGCTGTGTTATGTGTTGAACTTCCCCTTCAAGCCATTTGATGTAAGACTTGGCCATGATGCCATTGTTGTAAGACTATTTTTAAATTCGATTGTATGGATGTTGTACTTTGATTACCAGTTCGGTTATGTGGTTCACGACATGATGATATTGGGGTCGTGAATGTATGCATAACGGGTGTTTTGGACAAGCGGTCCGGGCCCCCCACAGGCGTCCACCCGTCTCCTCCGCCCGAAGAAGGAGCCGGGACCCGGCGCGTCCACCGCCCGGGTGAAGAAGGAGCCCGGCACGCCGGCCCCCTTCACACGCGTCAATAAGGAGCCTGGCTCTTTCACCCGCGTCAAGAAGGAGCACGGTGCGCCCACGCCGCCTTCTTCGAAGAAGGCCCGCCGCCTCGTCGACGAGGCCGCCCGCCAGCTCGACTACGAGACCCCGGAGGACCTGGAGGAGTTCCCTGGGCAAAGGGCGGCGGAGCGCGGCTCCTTCAACGAGGTCTAGCCGGGGACCTTGGAGTTCACCCTCGCCTGGTCCAGGCAAGACGCGAAGAGGGCCAAGGCATAGCGCGCGTGCCGCCTCGGTCTCTGCGTCAACCTGGAGGACGAGTACGACGACGCTGGTCCGAGCTAGTGGCACCGTGGCGGCGACGGTGGCCAGGGCTGCAGCACCTGGGCAGCCAAGGATGAGCCGCCGTCGGACGACGACGGCGACGGCGACGAAGACTAGGACGTCTTCTACTGCCACCTCGGCATGAATTAGTTTAGGTTTTATGTTTTTTTAGTTAAATTTCGACTATCTTTGTAAAATTAGCCATGTTTCGATAAATTTCGTCGAGTTTGAAATATGGGATGGGAGACACGGCTGGAAAAACACCGACCCTATACGGAATTCAGCGCCGGCGCCCCTCCAAACGGCCTCAAAATCGCTTGCGCCGGTCGCTGTTTGATGAAGCCATGAAGGGGCTGAATATTCTGAACTCCGTGCTCATAGATGTTACACAATCATGAGTCCGCTATGTGAGACTAAATTCAACAAAAAAATCATATAAGTCATAGGTGTCTTTCAAATTAACTTTGATTTGTTTAACTTTTTAATCCTTTTGTGCTCCCATCGATGATCTCCCATATATGGCCACTCTCTAACATATATACCCACGCTACTGCGCTCCAAGAACAGGCTCTAGCAGCTCACTCGTTCCACCCCACCCCTGCGAAGAAACTTCACCACTATGGCAACTCCGGCGGCAATCTCGTCGACCCTCGTCCTCCTGCTCGTGGCCTTCACCCCCAGTCGCGTCGGCGCGGCCACCTTCTACATCACCAACGGTTGCACGTCCACGGTGTTCCCAGCCGCCATGCCGGTCGCCCACGGCAGCGTCGGCGGCATGGAGCTCAAGCCCGGCGAGACGTGGCCCGTCAAGGTGGACGCCGGCGCCTCCGGAAGGATCTGGCCCCGCACAGGCTGCTCCTTCGACCCCGTCACTGGCCTCGGCGGCTGCGACACCGGCGACTGCGGCGGCGTCCTGCATTGCGTCCTCTCTGGAAAACCGCCGGCGACGCTTGCCGTGTTCACCATCGGGCAGGACGGCGGCGCCCAGGACAGCTACGGCATCTCCGTCGTGGACGGCTTCAATATTCCGATGGACTTATCCTGTAGCCCTGGCGGGATCGCCGACGGCGTCATCCGCTGCAGGGACCCCGGCTGCCCCGACGCCAACCACCGGCCTGGAGACGGCAAGTACCGCGCGTGCCAGGGAAACGGCGAGTACGAGATCGTCTTCTGCCCGTCCACATGACACAAGACCTGTATACATGCACGGCTCCACTAGCAGCCATTTGATCATGATACCATTTTCTCTGCATGTAATTGTATGGGGAATAGATTGATGAACAGGAACTTTGGAATATCTCAGCTATGTTCAGTCGACTAGCTTACCATTGGATATGGTCTCTGAGATTCATCTCTTATCTGCAATGCATGAAATTCAGCTCCATTTTTCTTCCTCACTTTTTTGATGGCCCGATAGAGATTAAATAGCTCAAATAGGTTTATAAATCTCGGTTACTACTTACTACACTACAGTTTGAGGTTGTACACAATATAGTTTGGTGATGTCGTCATACAATATATGTTAACTGATGCACTTGCTATGTCTTGGTGACATTTCCGTTATCCCGTATCTGTTCTTTTTTAACCGTCTAGCGGAGATCCATTGGCTCGTGCCGATAGAAGAGAAATATTTCTGTACCTATTGTGCATTTTTTTTTAAATGGAGCTACCGTGCATTTTTGTTTATCCTAATTGTGCACGGGTGAGTAGAGTCGCCATGCGGCCAATGACAAACATAGTTTTTCCTGATGGCATATGATAAGCCCTCTTAATCAGCACCATCAGTCAGCCACACGCGAAGAACAATTGCAAAATCATATGGAGAAATCTATCAATGGAATGGTGTGAAACTTTCTGACGAAGGCTTTCCAGTATTAGTCTACACTACCTTGTGCACTCTTCATGCAATTCAGCTATACTCGTGCAGTATTGTTTTTTCTATCAGAAGCAGGAAAGGCCGGCAATGGAAAAAACTGAACTGAATGGTTCACTCAACAAGAAAGCTCAAACTAAACGAGAAAGTATCCTATTAAACTTAGCTAGGCATTATGCCACTCAGTTGCTTCCTTTTATTTTTAGGGTAAGCCATAGCCTACGACGGGCCACATCGTGGCTGCTTCTCTATGGGATCAAATTAGTGGAGCGAGTTTGTATAGGGGTGATTTTGTTTGCGGTCACCGAGTTCCTTGGCACAGGCTCACAGGTACCTTTGTTGCTTGTAATAGACGCCATTTGAAAAGTTGGGTAGGTAATTCCTCACAGGGCCCATTCTGAACGAAATGAGGGCAAACCAAATATTGCCGTGACTTCTCCCGTTTTGGGCCCATTGCGGTCCCGCATGTCAGTATTTCTCCGTTATGTGCCGAGCGAGTGGGTCCTGCTTGTCAGCTGTCTCTGTTATGTTGCCTCGTTAGTTGACAGTATGTCAACTCCACCTGCAACTCTCAGTACGAACAAATCCCCTTTCTTGTCCTTCCAACCCTAGATCCCCCTTAGGTCGGAGTCAAATTTCGGCGGCGGCGTATGTCTACCAGCAGGAAACGAGAGGCACCATCGCCGCCAGGAGCGGCGATTGCTGGAGCTGCAAGCCAGGAAAGCAGCTAGATATCTTGCAACAAGCCAGCAATGGGGAGCAACGAGAAGCGGAAAGCTTGCCCGATGGCGGTGGCGCCGCCGACCAAGCGAAGAGCCGGCCCGGCGGTGGCGCCGCCGACCAAGAGCAATCAGAGCGGTAGCCCTTCGGCGTCGCTGGCGCGGCGCCGCCTGTAGATTGGAGGAAAAGAACAAATCCCAAAGATGAACGGAATTGGTCCTTCTACTGTGAGTGTGAGCGTCAGAAAGCAGAGTTGAATATTTCAGATCCCTCTCTTACATCCCGATAGCACTAAGATGTTTTATGGAACGGCAGGAGTAACTGTCCGTCAGTATCTGAACAATTGTAGAGAAGAAACTTACTGATTTTTGTCATATGTTATCCGAAATTGTGGTATTATTTTGTATGCAAGTTATCCTCAATCTCTATCAAACCAACCAACATGCAAACCCAGATTTTTTTATCTTATGGAAGTCATCTCAAATTATGTTCAAGTCTGAAGGCTCCAATTTATCCAAAAGCAGAAAACATACTTTTTGTCTTATGTTTTCCCAAATTGTGGTATGATTAGAGAGAAGCAACTAATTTGTATGTTTTGTTTCCCAATATTTTTAAGACAGTGATGATTCAGAGAACACATACAAAATAAATGTCCGAGTGCATCAGTACATTGCTAGATTAGATTATGGCTTGGAGAGGTGTGTGGCTTTGCAGTCTGTGCAAATGAATGTGAATTGCAGTGAGATTGTGTCTGTTTTGCAGCTTGTTGCCATTCTTCACGCTAGGATTCCTTGGGGATCCAAACAGAAGGCTAAGTTTGTGTGGATAAACATGAATCAGGTGTACGAACAACTTGAGCACTCCCATCAGCTGTTGCAGATTTGGGAGAAGTATAAGGATACTCGTCAGTTGGATCTCTTTGTTATGGTTGATGATGTTGATGCACCAGAAGCACAGTTAGGTGCCAAAGGTGTTGATCCAGATGGTGGTGCTCCCAGTGGTATGGATGCTTGTAAACTAGCAGCTATTGACCATTCACAAATGTATCTAATTGCTTTGCAAGTGGATCCTTACACTGCAGTACTAGATGATGGCCAAGAATTTGCTGTGCAGAACGATCATATGGAAATAATGGTAGATCCCAAGACAGTTACTGTTGACCAGATTCTTGAGCAGCTAAAGCAGAGATGTCCTTGGGGCCCTAATCAGCAGGCATGTTTACGTTGGTGGCACTTTAAGAAGAGGGATTTCATCGAAATTGTTAAAGATGACGATCTCATGCAGGTTTTCCGAAGAAAGAAATTGAGTAAGAAGGTATTTTTTGTTGTTACAATTTCAGAAATGGTTGGAGATGATGAGACTGCTGTAGAGCTGTCATCTTGAAGTTTTGAGCTTCCCGCTTCATAGGTGCTGATATGTTACAGTGAGAAGTGCAACCCAATTCTGGTCACTATTTGATTCAGCTCCTTCATTCTGTATCACTCTGTAAATGTTTGTGAGTGTGCTGTAGCTGCTCCATGCAATAAGCTGTTGTATCTTAGAAAATGTTGTATCTCATATTGTCTGCCTCAAACTTTTTCTGAAAACTAGTGTCAATTTGTAATTTTACTGTAGAACTATGTTGAGAGAATGTAATAAATTTATTTCTGGGATATTGAGATGTTGTAATAAAATGACTGCTGAAATAATAAGCGTTGTTTACATCACTTGTTGTATTATATTAGAAACAAATCATGTCATGTATCTACATGCCTTGTACTGTGTAGATTCACATTTGTAAAATACATTTCAAATTTTGAAGAGTAAAACTATACATAATTGAAATATTAAAAACTAAAAATCAAATATTACAAAAAATACCAACTAGTAGGGGACAGTCATTGTTCTGCATAATTTACCTGATTTATCTAAACTCAATTGCCAACTTATGTGTTGTTTTCCTTTTGAAAGCGTATAAATTATTTATTTTCACTGAGGCATGGGTAGTAGGAGGCATGGGTAGTAGGCCGAACAACATATTTATGTTCAAACTGACCGTTGAGTCACTACCTCGCACGCCGGCTCTACCACCTCTGTCTCCTTCCTCTAGTTCTACCCCCCTCTCTCCTTTCTTCGCCATGCCGTCTTGTAATGATGGCGACGATACAAGCTACGGTAGCGGCAGCGACAACGGCATCCTTCTCTCCGATTTTGACTACTGCCGGACCAATGTGAGTTCCTTTTATTCGACGTGTTGGTTTATGGGGTTAGGAATTTAGGTTTAGGTTTTGTTTTAGGTGCCACAGACCATCTACGACCCAGATTGGGATGGTTTGGCGATCGAGAGGGAGGCACCATGTGACCATGGGTTGAAACTAAGGAAATTTGTTGCCTTCGAAGGCACTAACACAGGGAAAAGGTTTATAGGATGCGCAAAGGAGGTTTGGATTATTCATATTTGCAAAATGAATGTTTGAATAGCGTTGTTCTCTCTTCATTTCATAGTTTCTTATATTTGTTATACTATGCTGCTGATCATTAGGATGGTCCGAAGTGTGGAATAGTGGAGTGGATTGATCCGGAGTGGCCTGACGCACTAAAGAAATGTTTGGTCAAGTTATGGGAGTTGTATAAATCGGAAAGTATTGAGAGAATTAGTAATGCTTGTGTTGCTGCTGATGAATGTTACAAGCTATCACAGGATAAGAAGGAGCTCGAAGAAATAAACAACAATATGGCCAAAGAACTCCAGAAAACAATGACCGATAGGCAGGTGGGATCCATTTCGAAAAATCTTCTAGATATTCAGATCTTTCTGAAGCTCAAGGCAGAAAAACAGAGGGACCAGCTGAAGGAGGAGAAAAAAAGGCTGGAGAACTGCATTGCAGATCTCTTGAAGCAAGCAGCAGTTAATAAGGACAAGTTAGATAGATTGAAACAAATTTTAGATGAATAAGTTATGTCTATGTAATTCGGCATTTCAAGTTATCTATAAGCAATAGCGTACCTACAACAATTGCTTCCATATAACAGAGAGCATTAACGCAACATCATAGTTCAGTTAACATTTCACTACTAGTTCAGATAACATAAGATTCAGGCTAGTTAACACAAAGTTCAGACATACAGGACGATGAAATGTAGCGCGCAGACTACATCGTATCTCCTCTTACTTGGAGGCAATCTGATCCTACTGGAGGCGCTCGGACTCATTGATCTTGGCTTTCAGCATGATATTCTCCTTCTTAACAGCCTCGAGCAGACCGGCTGCTTTGCGAGTGCTCTCGGTCATCAGCTTCAAGAGATCTCTGGACTTGTCTCTGGCCTCATAGGCTACCACAGTCCTCTCGCTCTGCTTGATCTGCTCTTTGAGGCCCTTGGTGATTTGCACACGAAGGTCACTGCACGTGGCATTTAGCTTCAGATTTTCCACCTCCAGCGCCTTGATGGTCAACCTATCCTTGTCCAGCAACATTTTCATCTGCTCCTGCGTCTTCACAAGGTAGTCCATATGCCCCGATAGCAAGTCTTTCGCAGCCGTAAGCTTGTCAACCTCATGCGCCAAAGTTCGGGATTTCTCCTTCTCCTGATCCAAATGTGAGCCTAGGCTAGCACAGTGCAGCTCGAGGGAATGTTTCTCGGCCAGTTGGCTCTGTATCTTGACATTCAGTGCGGCCACATCTACCTCGATCTTCTCCTTCGCTTCCTGCACCGGAGTTTAGGGCATGCAATAAAAGAGATCAATGCTAATACTGCCTCTTTTCACAAATATATAGTTATTTTTATAGTTTTCAAAGTAAACTAGATACGGTTAACAATGAGTGAATCTATACACTGAATCTATACAGATCTACATGCGTAGCACCTAGCCGCATTGCCAAAGGAAGGTTATGAACAATGGTAAACGGGCTTGATCAGCAAGTACACTAGATGGCATGCGATTACCTTGCTTAGCTGGGGAACGGGCTTGATCAGGAAGTCCATTGACGGGTCCATGGTCTTCATGGGCAACTTCTTATCCGTCGATTTTGGGGGCCTACAAAATCAAATAGGTTACAAAGTTGGAAAGAACAAACAAACGAAAGATCAAGGCGTTGTTAACCCTAAACCCACCCGGGGGAGACAATGTCCCCCTCGTCCGTTGGTGCACAGAAAGAGAGGACAGCTTCGGCCTGACTGATTAGGCTGCTTGCATGGAGATCTGCCTGCCGGCAGGTTAACTCCTTCCTCTCCGCCGCCCTAGTCTTGACCCCATCGGTCTTCAACGCCGGTTGGGTCTGCTTCTTGGGAGGCATGGCTCTGTCGTAGAATGGAGAGAGGGAAAAGGAAGGCAGGAGGAAGCAGAGGAAGTGGGTTTCTGTAGAATAGTGCTACCCGGTCAAGGACCAGCTTCAGCTGACCACCGTGTCCTTGCCTCCTGGGCACCATCTCAAGCAATCTCGGCCATCCGTTTGAATCTAAGCAGTAGCCCCTTGCTTTTTCACTGCGCACTGCCACGATGGGACTGGGCATTGAACTCGATGGGACTCTGCATTGGGTCCAAGCTAAGCGGCGACACAACGTGCATGCCCAGCCGTACATGTACATCTATCTCCTCACCCGGGGTGCATCCATGCCCATGATTTTTGTAGAAGAAGAGGTAGAAGAAGAAGGATAGCTGATTGACTGGCTAGCTCGGGAGGCTGCTGCGGGTGGCCCGGCTGGTGCGCATTTTGCAGGCTAGGAACCGCCACTTAATCAAGCCATTTTGTGTCACTGGTAAGTAGGGCCCACCACACGTGGGGCCTACTGCCAGTGACCCAAAGTCAGAAAAGTTAGGGTGTGGAAGTTAGAGGATCCACGGCGTGTTTTTTAAATAAAGTCTTTTTGAAGGACCCACACACCTGTTTTGACACCTCCAGCCACTGGAAAAAATGGAAAATGCAGCGTTATTCTATTTATCATTATTGGGATGGCATGTTTGGTATTTTTCCTAGGTAATGCATCACTCACCATGACTCCATGCACTGTTTTTCCTTTTTTTTGTTTTTTCTGAATTCCCTAAGCCCCCCTTCGAGATCTAGGTCAAACTCGCGGTGCAATCGATGTCTGCCAGGTTTGGTGGGAACCATGGTTTGGTCTTGGTTCTAGGGTCCCACACCCCCTGGGGACCTCCCTGTATTTTTCCCCAATTTTCCTGGTGTGCATTTGTTGTAGCCCCAGTGCAAAATTGGATTAAAAAGGATTTAGGGCAAAAATAATTCATTATATGGCAGCAGGCCGAGATAATTCCTAACCTCCTGGATGTGGCACCCCTGGTAGGTCCCCCACCCATGAAAATTAGAGTGGTGATGTTCTGCACACTGCCCTTGGTGGCCCCTTCACAAAAAAGCACATGTTTCGACCCTCCGGGCACCCGAAAATTGGGAAATGCATTTTTTATGTGGAAACTGGAAAAACACTAGTTGCAAAAGTGGTTGGGAATGCAAAGATGCACATCTCCACCAAAAATGGGACCATGGTTCCAAAGTTTGCTATGGAACTTGCACAAACCATGGTCATCTGCCAAGGATGACCAAGAGAACTCCTGTCTGGAAGCACCTCTCTGTGAGAGAGTCCACATGTGAACCCTTGGGATGGCATGTTTGGTATTTTTCCTAGGTGATGCATCACTCACCATGACTCCATGCACAGTTTTTCGATTTTTTTGATTTTTTCTGAATTCCCTAGGCCCCCCTCCGAGATCTAGGTCAAACTCGCGGTGCCATCGATGTCTGCCAGGTGGGGTGGGAACCATGGTTTGGTCTTGGTTCTAGGGTCCCACACCCCCAGGGGATCTCCCTATATTTTTACCCAATTTTACTGGTGTGCATTTCTTGTAGTCCCAGTGCAAAATTGGATTAAAAAGGATTTAGGGCAAAAATAATTCATTATATGGCAGCGGGCCGAGATAATTCCTAACCTCCTGGATGTGGCACCCCTCGTGGGTCCCCAACCCATGAAAATTAGAGTGGTGATATTTTGCACACTGCCCTTGGTGGCCCCTTCACAAAAAAGCACCTGTTTCGACCCTTCCGGGCACCCGAAAAATGGGAAATGCATTTTTTATGTGGAAACTGGAAAAACACTAGTTGCAAAAGTGGTTGGGAATGCAAAGATGCACATCTCCACCAAAAATGGGACCATGGTTCCAAAGTTTGCTGTGGAACTTGCACAAACCATGGTCATTTGCCAAGGAAGACCAAGGGAACTCCTATCTAGAAGCACCTCTGTGTGAGAGAGTCCACATGTGAACCCTTGGGATGGCATGTTTGGTATTTTTCCTAGGTGATGCATCATGCACCATGACTCCATGCACTATTTTTCCATTTTTTTGATTTTTTTCTGAATTCCCTAGGCCCCCCTCCGAGATCTAGGTCAAACTCGCGGTCTCATCGATGTCTGCCAGGTGGGGTGGGAACCATGGTTTGGTCTTGGTTCTAGGGTCCCACACCCCCAGGGGACCTCCCTGTATTTTTCCCCAATTTTTCTAGTGTGCATTTCTTGTAGCCCCAGTGCAAAATCGGATTAAAAATGATTTAGGGCAAAAATAATTCATTATATGGAAGCAGGCCAAGATAATTCCTAACCTCCTGGATGTGGCACCCCTGGTAGGTCCCCCACCCATGAAAATTAGAGTGGTGATGTTTTGCACACTGCCCTTGGTGGCCCCTTCACAAAAAAGCACCTGTTTTGACCCCTCCGGGCACCCGAAAAATGGGAAATGCATTTTTTATGTGGAAACTGGAAAAACACTAGTTGCAAAAGTGGTTGGAAATGTAAAGATGCACATCTCCACCAAAAATGGGACCTTGGTTCCAAAGTTTGCTGTGGAACTTGCACAAACCATGGTCATCTGCCAAGGAAGACCAAGAGAACTCCTGTCTGGAAGCACCTCTCTGTGAGAGAGTCCACATGTGAACCCTTGGGATGGCATGTTTGGTATTTGTACTAGGTGATGCATCACTCACCATGACTCCATGCACTGTTTGTCGATTTTTTTTGATTTTTTCTGAATTCCCTAGGCCCCCCTCCGAGATCTAGGTCAAACTCGCGGTGCCATCGATGTCTGCCAGGTGGGGTGGGAACCATGGTTTGGTATTGGTTCTAGGGTCCCACACCCCCAGGGGACCTCCCTGTATTTTTCTCCAATTTTCCTGGTGTGCATTTCTTGTAGCCCTAGTGCAAAATTGGATTAAAAAGAATTTAGGGCAAAAATAATTCATTATATGGTAGCAGGCCGAGATAATTCCTAACCTCCTGGATGTGGCACCCCTAGTAGGTCCCACTCCCACGAAAATTAGAGTGGTGATGTTTTGCACATTGCCCTTGGTGGCCCCTTCACAAAAAAGCACCTGTTTCGGACCCTTCGGGCACCCAAAAAATGGGAAATGCATTTTTTATGTGGAAACTAGAAAAACACTAGTTGCAAAAGTGGTTGGGAATGCAAAGATGCACATCTCCACCAAAAATGGGACCATGGTTCCAAAGTTTGTTGTGGAACTTGCACAAACCATGGTCATCTGCCAAGGAAGACCAAGAGAACTCTTTTTTGGAAGCACCTCTTTGTGAGAGAGTCCACATGTGAACCCTTGGGATGGCATGTTTGGTATTTTTCCTAGGTGATGCATCACTCACCATGACTCCATGCACTGTTTTTCCATTTTTTTGATTTTTTCTGAATTCCCTAGGCCCCCTCCGAGATCTAGGTCAAACTCGCGGTGCCATCGATGTCTGCCAGGTGGGGTGGGAACCATAGTTTGGTCTTGGTTCTAGGGTCCCACACCCCCAGGGGACCTCCCTGTATTTTTCCCCAATTTTCCTGGCATGCATTTCTTGTAGCCCAAGTGCAAAATTGGATTAAAAAGGATTTAGGGCAAAAATAATTCATTATATGGCAGCATGCCGAGATAATTCCTAACCTCCTAGATGTGTCACCCCTGGTGGGTCCCCCACCCATGAAAATTAGAGTGGTGATGTTTTGCACACTGCCCTTGGTGGCCCCTTCACAAAAAAGCACCTGTTTCGGACCCTCCGGGCACCCGAAAAATGGGAAATGCATTTTTTATGTGGAAACTAGAAAAACACTAGTTGAAAAAGTGGTTGCGAATGCAAAGATGCACATCTCCACCAAAAATGGGACCATGGTTCCAAAGTTTGCTGTAGAACTTGCACAAACTATGGTCATCTGCCAAGGAAGACCAAGAGAACTCCTGTCTAGAAGCACCTCTCTGTGAGAGAGTCCACATGTGAACCCTTGGGATGGGATGTTTGGTATTTTTCCTAGGTGATGCATCACTCACCATGACTCCATGCACTGTTTTTCCATTTTTTTTGATTTTTTATGAATTCCCTAGGCCCCCCTCCGAGATCTAGGTCAAACTCGCGGTGCCATCGATGTCTGCCAGGTGGGGTGGGAACCATGGTTTGGTCTTGGTTCTAGGGTCCCACACCCCCAGGGGACCTCCCTGTATTTTTCCCCAATTTTCATGGTGTGCATTTCTTGTAGCCCCAGTGCAAAATTGGATTAAAAAGGATTTAGGGCAAAAATAATTCATTATATGGCAGCAGGCCGAGATAATTCCTAACCTCCTGGATGTGGCACCCCTGGTGGGCCCCCCACCCATGAAAATTAGAGTGGTGATGTTTGCACACTGCCCTTGGTGGCCCCTTCACAAAAAAGCACTTGTTTCGGACCCTCCGGGCACCCGAAAAATGGGAAATGCATTTTTAATGTGGAAACTGGAAAAACACTAGTTGCAAAAGTAGTTGGGAATGCAAAGATGCACATCTCCACCAAAAATGGGACCATGGTTCCAAAGTTTGCCGTGGAACTTGCACAAACCATGGTCATCTGCAAAGGAAGACCAAGAGAACTCCTGTCTGGAAGCACCTCTCTGTGAGAGAGTCCACATGTGAACCCTTGGGATGGCATGTTTGGTATTTTTCCTAGGTGATGCATCACTCACCATGACTCCATGCACAGTTTTTCCATTTTTTTGATTTTTTTCTGAATTCCCTAGGCCCCCCTCCGAGATCTAGGTCAAACTCGCGGTGCCATCGATGCCTGCCAGGTGGGGTGGGAACCATGGTTTGGTCTTGGTTCTAGGGTCCCACACCCCCAGGGGATCTCCCTATATTTTTACCCAATTTTACTGGTGTGCATTTCTTGTAGTCCCAGTGCAAAATTGGATTAAAAAGGATTTAGGGCAAAAATAATTCATTATATGGCAGCGGGCCGAGATAATTCCTAACCTCCTGGATGTGGCACCCCTGGTGGGTCCCCAACCCATGAAAATTAGAGTGGTGATGTTTTGCACACTGAAGAACCACAACTACACTGATCTATCATTGCGACTGCGGTTCACCAGGAAATACGACCCCTACCAAGAGCTGCCGTACTACTCGTTTGAAGAATGCCTCGCGGCGGCGCTGCTGGTCAGGTTCAACCAGACGATTTTCCGCCAGAAGCGCGGAAAGCCCTCCTCCCCCAAGGGCGAGCGCAGTGATACGTCCATTCTATATCACTATTTTGTATCATAATTTACTGTTATTCATTGATATATTTCACATTTAGAGATGATACTTATGTTATTTCCTCTATTTTTACATGTTTGATGATCATTGGAGGATTTGCTGCCGGAGTCAGGATTCTGCTGGAAAAAGGACCATCAAGGCACCAAATTTTGAAGATCAGGAAAATTCCAGAAAAATACCAGAAAATTATATTTTATCAGAAGACTGAAAAAGCCGGAAGGAGGAAGCGGGAGGGGCCACAGGGTAGCCTCACCACCAGGGGGCGCGGACCAGCCCCTGGCCGCGCCCACCTGTGGTGAGGGCCCCCTTGCCCACTTATGCCATCGCCCCTTCGCGTATTTCATTATCCCCGAAAACCTAAGTCAAGGGGGGAGGGGCTCAGAGATAGACACCGCCGCCTCTGCGGGATGGAAAACACCAGAGAGAGAAAAGCTCTCCGGTAGGCAGAAATCTGCCAGGGAAATTCCTTCCCGGAGAGGGGAGATCATCACCATCGTCATCACCATTGCACCGGACTTCATCGGGATCATCATCATCTCCATCACCAGCACATTCATCTCCACCATCACCACGCCATCCCGCTGTAACATCTTGAGTTGAATCTTGTTAAATTCTTAGGGGAAACTTTCCCGGTGTTGATTACTCTTGTGGTTGATGCTATTGAGTGGAACCGTTGAACTAAGATTTATGTTCAGATTGTTATTTACCATTATTTCACCTCTGATCATGATCCATATGATGTCATGTGAGTAGTTCGTTTAGTTCTTGAGGACATGGGAGAAGTCAAGTCGTTAGTAGTGGAATTATGTTGAGTAATATTTAATGGTTTGATATTTATTTGTTGTGGTGCCATTTCACTAGTGGTGTCATGTGAACGTCGACTACATGATACTTCACCATTTATGGGCCTAGTGAGATGCATTGTGTATTTGGCTACCAATTGTGGGGTTGCTGGAGTGACAGAAACCTAAACCTCCGTTGGGAAACCATTGCACCAGGGAGCGTAGGATCTTAGAGTTTAAGGCTGTGGTTAGATTTATCTTAATTACTTTCTTGTATTTGCGGATGCTTGCAAGGGGTATAATCACAAGTATGTATTTATCCTAGTAAGGGTAGTGCGCTAGCACAGGTTCACCCCCATAACACTTATCAAACCAGTAAAGATTATTTAGAGGTATGAAGCGAAAGCACTTGACAGAAACTCCCGTGTGTCCTCGAGAACGTTTGGTCATCATAAGTTACACAACCGGCTTGTCCTTTGCTCTAGAAAGGATTGGGCCACTTGCAGCAATTATTGTTATTGTCCTTTATTTACTTGTACTTTATTTACTTGCATTACCAAATACCCCTGAAAACCCGTTTGCTAGTATTTATAGTGAAACCTTGATCAAAACCACTTGTCAACACCTTCTGCTCCTCGTTGGGTTCGACACTCTTATTTATCGAAAGTACTATGATACACCCCCTATACTTGTGGGTCATCAAGACTATTTTCTGGCGCTGTTGCCGGGGAGTGAAGCGCTATTGAAGAGTGGAATTGGTAAAGGTAACCGTCGATGTGAGTATTGTTTTTATTTTTGTCTTTTACTTTTATTTTATTTTGCTATGGAGAATTCTCCATTTGGTTTCCTATTTGGGAACACTACTACCACTGCTGCACATGTGGATGAATCACCACCACCACCTGCTCAATTAGATCCTTTTAAAATACCTATGAAAATTGTTGAGCGTGTTATGGATAACTGCTATTCTGGAGATGGAACTATCCATCCGGGTGATCACTTACTTTTTATACATGAATTATGCGAGTTGTTCAAGTGTGCAGGTATTTCACCGAGCCAGGTCAAGAGGAAGCTATTCTCTTTATCATTGAAAGGCAGAGCTGAGGAGTGGTATCGACTGCTTAAAGATGGTCCATCTATTGCATGGGAGGAAATTGTGCCTCTCTTTTATTCCAAGTTTTATCCTCCAAGTGAAATTCATAAAGATCATAATCGGATATATAACTTTTGGCCTCATGATGGAGAGAGTATTGCCCAAGTGTGGGGGAGATTGAAGTTACTAATGCTCAAATGTCCCATTCATGAGCTCCCCAATAATATTGTTATTGATAATTTTTATGCGCGGCTTGCTCTGCCTGATAAGGATTATTTGGATGCCTCCTGTTTTGGATCATTTACTCATATGAAGGAAGATGCTAAGTGGAATCTCCTTGAGCGTATCCAAGAAAATGCTGAAGGATGGGAAAACGACAAAGGTAGGAAGTCAGGTATAAATTATGATTATGATGCATTAAAACTTTTATGGGAACCGATGACTTTCATAGTGTTAGCATTGCTTATGGTCTTGATTCTCAAATACTTCCTAATTGTCTTCAGGCTTTTGCCTCTTATCTTGATGTTCCAAAGAAAGATTGGAACAAATATCATGCGCCTTATAAAGATTCTATTAGTCATATTCCTCCTGCAGCTACTGAAGTTTGTACTGTTGATAGCATTGTGCCTGAACCTTATTTTGAGAAGACACCTTTCCCTGCTAAGGTAAAAGAGTATTCTAGTTTGGTAAGTGTGTCTAATAAAAGTACTAAGAAAGCTGTAGAGCCTGATGAGCAAATTACTATTAATTCTCTTGTAGCTATATTGAAGGACCTTGTTACTAAAGATGTAGGGGATGAATACATTCTCTTTTGTGAAGATGCTTCTAACATTATCTCACATCCTAAAAGGCATAGGAAAACAAGTGTTCCTGTTATTTCTGTCAGGATTGGCGATCATTGCTATTATGGTTTATGTGACATTGGTGCTAGTGCAAGTGCCATTCCTTTAGAGCTTTACAAAGAAATTATGCATGAGATTGGCGCTTGTGAACTTGAAGATATTGATGTTGTTGTTCAGCTTGCTAACAGAGAGACTGTTTGGCCTCTGGGTATTGTTTCTGATGCGGAAGTTCTTTGCGGTAAGACCAAATATCCCACTGATTTCCTAGTACTTGGTAAGGAGGCTAGTAAAACTTGTCCTATTATTTTTGGTAGACCCTTTTTGAATACTTGTGGTGCTGTGATAGACTGTAAGAAGGAGAAAATTTTCACTAAGTTTAATGGAGAGTCTTATGAGTTTAATTTTTCCAAGTTTGCTAAGACTTCTTATGAAAATGACATGCCTGATGAAAATTTTCGAGTTGAACAGCTTGCTTCTATTGCTCTTGCTCCTAACAATGCTTTGCAGCAATTCATGGAGGACCATGAAAGTGATATTTACAGGAAGGAAAGAGAAGAGATTGACGATATTTTCCTTCGTCAACAACAGTTGATTAAGCACAATTTACCTGTGGAGGATCTTGGTACCACTTTGCCACCTAAAGAAGATCCTGTTTTTGAATTAAAACCTTTACCTGATGATCTTAAATATGCCTATATAGATGATAAGAAAATATATCATGTTATTATTAGTTCTAAGCTTTTAGGAAAGGAAGAAGAAAGGTTATTGGAGATATTGAGGAAACATCGAGGAGCTATGGGATATACTCTTGATGATTTAAAAGGGATTTGCCCCACTTTATGTAAGCATGCTATTAATATGGAGGATGATGCGAAACCAGTTGTCGAACATCAACGCCGCTTAATTCCCAAGATGAAGGAAGTGGTGAGAAATGAGGTATTGAAGCTCCTTGATGCTGGTATTATTTATCCTATTGCTGATAGTAAATGGGTTAGTCCTATTCATTGTGTTCCTAAGAAAGCAGGTATGACTGTTGTGCCTAATGAGAATAACGAGCTTATTCCTCAAAGGGTAGTAGTTGGTTATAGGATGTGCATTGACTATAGAAAAGTTAACAAGGTTACTAAGAAAGATCATTATCCTTTACCGTTTATAGATCAAATGTTAGAGAGGTTGTCTAAGAAGACACACTTTTGTTTTCTTGATGGTTATTCCGGGTTTTCTCAAATTGCTGTTAAAAAAGAAGATCAAGAGAAAACCACTTTTACTTGTCCTTATGGAACTTATGCTTATAGACGCATGCCTTTTGGTTTATGCAATGCTCGTGCTACTTTTCAAAGATGCATGTCTGCTATTTTTCATGGTTTTTGTGAAGAAATTGTGGAGGTTTTCATGGACGATTTCTCCGTCTATGGAACTTCTTTAGATAATTGTTTGCACAATCTTGATAAAGTTTTGCAGAGGTGTGAAGAAACTAATCTTGTTCTTAATTGGGAGAAATGCCATTTTATGGTGAATGAAGGAATTGTCCTTGGACATAAAATTTCTGAAAGAGGTATTTAAGTTGACAGAGCAAAAGTTGAGGCAATTGAGAAGATGCCTTGTCCCAGAGATGTTAAAGGTATTCGTAGTATTCTTGGTCATGCTGGTTTCTATAGGAGGTTTATTAAAGATTTCTCTAAGATTTCAAAGCCACTTACTAATCTTCTTCAAAGAGATGTACCATTTGTCTTTGATGATGATTGTAAGGAAGCTTTTGAAACTCTTAAGAAGGCTTTAACTACTGCTCCTATTGTTCAACCACCTGATTGGAATTTACCCTTTGAAATCATGTGTGATGCTAGTGATTTTGCTGTTGGTGCTGTTCTTGGACAGCGCGTAGATAATAAGTTGAATGTTATTCATTATGCTAGTAAGACTCTTGATACTGCTCAGAAGAATTATGCTACTACTGAGAAAGAGTTTCTTGCTGTTGTTTTTGCATGTGATAAGTTTAGACCTTATATTGTTGATTCTAAAGTTACTATTCATATTGATCACGCTGCTATTAGATATCTTATGACTAAGAAGGATGCTAAGCCTAGGCTTATTAGGTGGGTGTTGCTTTTACAAGAGTTTGATTTGCATATCGTAGATAGGAAAGGTGCTGAAAATCCTATGGCTGACAACTTGTCTAGATTGGAAAACATTTCTTTTGATCCTATTCCTATTAATGATAGTTTTCCAAATGAACAGTTGGCTTCAATAAATGTAACTTCACGAGACCTTCCTTGGTATGCTGATTATGCTAACTTTATTGTTTCCAAGTATTTGCCTCCAACCTTTACAGCTCGGCAAAGAAGAAAATTCTTTTATGATCTGAGGCATTACTTTTGGGATGACCCACACTTATATAAAGAAGGAGTTGATGGTATTATATGAAGATGCGTACCGGAATATGAGCAACAAGAAATATTGAGGAAATGCCATGGAAGCGCTTATGGAGGACATCATGCTGGAGATAGAACCGCATAAAAGGTTCTACAATCAGGTTTTTATTGGCCAACCCTCTTTAAAGATGCTAGAAGATTTTTTGCAGGAAAATTACTCTCTAAATGGGAAGGACCATATGTTATTGTTGAAGTGTACCGCTCCGGTGCGATAAAGATTGCTTCGTTGAAAGATGACACTACACAAGTGGTGAATGGGCAAAGACTCAAACATTATATTGCTGGAGATTCTTATAATGAAGATGTTGATGTTATTGAAACAGTTTCTCCAGAAAAATTCATCCAAGACAATTTGCAGGAACCTGCAGAGTTCGTTTTCGAATAGGTAACAGTTCTAGTCAGAAAAGGTTCGCGAAAAAATTTTCCATTAATATTTTTATTGTTTTTACTAAATATGAAAAATCGTGAGACGAAAACGGGCAGGAGACGGAGTTCGTGGCTCCTTACCACCAGGGGGCGCGGGCCCACCCCAGGCCGTGCCACGCTGTGGTGAGTCCACCCCAGAGCTCGTTTCCGTCCCGGTTTCCTCTTGTGATTTCATCTCGATGTATAATTTTCGCCTATATAACCCCCCGGAGTCCCCGAGGTCTGTATATCATTTTCTCGTCGTGTTTTGTTTCGAGCTGTTTCTGTCAGGAGTTGATTTTAAGTTTTGAGAGCACCATGGCTTCTTCAAGCAACGACAAGGGAAAGACACCTCCAAAAGATGACCACCAAGAGTTTCAGCTGAAGGAAGAAGTTGAAAGTGAGGCCGAGGAAGAAGAGATGGAAGAAGATCAAAGTTCACGCCCGAGCACCATGATCGCAAGCATTGGGGTGGTGACAAGTCATGACAAGTTCAAGAAGAGCGCACGTATAAGAACCGGAGGGGGTGTGCCGCGCCACATCTTAGCTCCTCGGGCATCTTCGTCAGGCAACAACCCTTTCCATACTCTAATTCATGAACATCAGTTTCAAAAGGTGCCTAGGTCATGATTACCCTGTGGTTGGGATATAGATTGTTCTAACAGTGCAGGGAAGGAAAGTTCCAAGAGTGAAGAAGGATGGGGAAATAATTCCAAGAGCTGGGATTCTCTAGCTGACAGGTTCATGAGCCGTGTTGAGCACAATTCAGAGATGATTCGTAACCTCAATCACAAGATTGATGATCTGAAGGATTTGATTGAGAAGCTTATTAAAGACTACCCACCATCGCCGAAGGAGTAATTCGTCATCGGTATTGGCATCCCCTTGGCTTGTTCCAAGCTTGGGGGAGTGTCGCGGTATCACATCATCACCTTTTACTCATTTACTTTTCAAGTAGAGTCATATCATGAATAAAGAAGTTATTGATACGTCTCCGACGTATCTATAATTTTTGATGCTCCATGCTTGTTTTTACACCATTTGCCTACTGTTTCATTACACTTCGTGGCACTTTTATGCATTTTCCGGAACTAACCTATTAACAAGTCGCCACAGTGCCAGTTCCCTATTTTCTGCTATTTTTGTGTTTCAGAAGTGATACACAGGAAATATTCTCGGAATTGGACGAAACATGTTCCTGAAGTCTTATTTTTCCCGGAAGCTTCCAGAGAACCGAAGAGGAGACGGAGTGGGGCCACGAGGTGGCCACACACCAGGGCGGCGCGGCCTAGGTCCTGGCCGCGCCCCCTACGTGTGAGACCGCCTCGGTCCACTCCTGACGATGCCCCTTCGCCTATAAAGACCCCCCGACGGAAAAAACCTAAGGGCCCGATCAATTTTCCAGAACAAATCGCGATCTGCCGCCGCCGTCGACCCAAAGATCGGGAGGGTCCAGAAGCTCTTCTCGGCACCCTGCCGGAGAGGGGAATCGCCACCGGAGGTCTTCTTCATCGCCATGCTTGCTTCCGGAGCGATGAGTGAGTAGTCTACCTTGGACTATGGGTCCATAGCAGTAGCTAGATGGTTGTCTCCTCCACCATGTGCTTCATGTTTAGATCTCATGAGCTGCCCTACATTATTGAGATCACCGTTATGTAATTCTACATGTTTGGTTTGTTGGGATCTGATGAATATTGGTGTTATGATTGAGTTGCTATACTGAAATATATCTTATGTTATCTCTATGTTGTTTATGATCTTGCATGCTCTCCGTTGTTAGTAGCTATCTTGGCCAAGTAGTTGCTAGTGACTCCAAGAGGGGGTATTTATGCTCGATAGTGGGTTCATGTCTCTATTTAACCTGGTGGAGTGACAGAAACCTCTAAGGTTGTAGATGTGCTATTGCTACTAGGGAGAAAACAACATTCATATGCTCGAGGGCATATGCTTTGTTTACATTACACACTTTGCTTAATGCAATTATCTATTGTTCGCAACTTAATACTTGTGGAGTTCTCGGATTGATTCGCCACAAGTGGATTATTAGTCATAGATGCAGTTGGATGGCGGTATATGTATTTTGTTGTAATGCCCAGAGTAAATCGCATAGTGATCTTCTTGACATATCACGTTTATCTTTATTCTATCAATTGCCCAACTGTAATTTGTTTACCCAGCATGTGTTATTTATCTTATGGAGAGACACCACTAGTGAACTGTGGACCCCGGTCCTATATCCATCATATTGCTATCACCTGTTTACTTTACTCGCACTATTTACTTTACTCGCATACTTCTACTGTTTTCCACTCGATACTCTCATACCCTTTGTTTTAAGCAAACCAGTGAGATTGACAACCTCATCGCAAGTTGGGAACAAAGTACTTGGTTGTGTTGTGTGCAGATTCCGCGTTGCAGTTAGCAAGCAAAGTTTGGACGAGGCGCCATATATAAATTGTCTGAAGCCGTCGCAAGCTAGCAAGCATCACCTTCAGTCGTATTGCCCGCTCTTCTCCTGATCGATAAAACCTTGGTTTCTTAACTGAGGGAAAACTAGCTGCTATACTCATCACACCTTCCTCTTGGGGTTCCCAATGGGCTGATCATTTACCACGCATCAAGATAATTTTCTGGCGCCGTTGCCGGGGAAGAAGTGGAAGACCTCTGCAAGGGGAGTTTTTCGCACACACATCCTTTACTTTGTTTTAAGTTTTGGTTTGCTTTATTTATTTTACTTGCATCGTTTTATATCAAAAACCCAAAAAAATTAGAATCCTTGGTAGCTGTTATTTCTTTACTTTTAGTTCATCATGCTGTTCCCTAAGTACGTTTTGGAGGACCTCTCAGTAGGTAGTGGCTCAATTATTGGAAAAAGTAACATTGAGGAGTTCTTTAACCACATTAGTATGCATAAGGAAGTTGAGGAAAAATATTTGGTTGAGACAGCTCCTAGTTATGAAGTTGCTTCTGCTTATTTGGTTCACATGTTAGAAGCTAGGTTTGCTAGCCTTAATCCTTTTATGCAATACATGTTCCTTAAGCTTCATGAAATTAAGGATCCCGAAAAGAAAGCTTTTATCTTGGAAACTTTACGCATAGAATTTAGAGATGTTGCAATTGAGGCTAGGGAAGTTTTTAAGAAGTTTAATAAGCTTGGCTCGCCTGTTGAAATTGTTGGTACACCCAATAAAGATTCTAGAATGCCAATACCTTGTAAACTTGTAGGAATTCATAATGCCTTGGTAACTAATTTTAGTTGGATTTGTCCTAAAAATCTTTTTGATGAAAATAGTGTACCAAAGCGTGACTACAAGGGATACTCAAAACCTCAATTGGATAGTATTCATTTCTTTATTCCTATAGTGGATCCTAATCCCTCTTTCATTATTACTTGATTCGCAATTTTCTGCGCCTAGCTCAAAGGCGTTAAAGAAAAACACTCTTGGGAGATAACCCAATGTTTTATTTTCAGTACTTTTTCTTTTATTCGAGTCTTGGAAGTCATTACTACTGTAATGACTGCTCCTTATCATTTTTATTTTATTGTTGTGCCAAGAGAAGCCTCTAATTCGAGTGAGGTAAAGATTTGGGGATGTTGCTGTCCTGAAACTGTTTTCGGTGCTGCACCTTAAAAATTCGTATAAATTCTCTGTATATCTTTTGGACCTGCGATTTCTTGTGCATATGCCCCAGGTTATATCCAAATTTTTGTTAGTTAAACACTTTTTGATTTGAGCAACAGAAAACCCCTAAAAAATTTGACCTTTGTCAGCTGTACAGTTTTGATAGATTTCTGCCAATATTTGTGTTTGCCGCTTTATCGCTTTCTTTTGAGTTCTTTTGATCACGGAACTTTTGGGGAAGTTGCTACAGTAGTATATGCTATATATGTGGTAGTTTTGGGTTGATACCTGAAGCAAAAAGAGGATGATTATATGTTATGCCTACACTAATGTTGCTAATTGATTTGTGTTTAGTTTTATATAAAGGAAGTTTTCAAGTGTAGGGATTGGAGAATGATGAGATGAGTTGAAGAATGGACAAAAGCTCAAGCTTGGGGATGCCCATGCATCACCCTAAGAAATATCCAAGAAGTATAAGCGTCAAAGCTTGGGATGCCCCCGAGGCACCCCTTCTTCATCGGCAAAAATTAGGTCACCTTTCAAAACACTATATTTTTATTGCTTCATGCACTATGTGTTTTTCTTGGAGCGTCAGTTGTTTTAGTTTTCTTAGTTAGTTTAGTTTTGTTTGCTGTAATAAATGGTTGGACCCCAACAAATTTCCTTTGGAGGAGATGTACTCGCTTTTCATTTGCCAAGAACACTCCGTTTTTCACTCTTATCGTTCACCGAGTGTTCTTCTTTTTCCGCTACTGCTTTTGGTTTTTGTTTTCTCCTTGATTTGCGTTCAGACCTTGTCATATCTTTTCATCATGGTGTATTTTTGCCTCTGATCTTTATTGGTTTTCATCAAAAGAGGTGTCTTAAAAAATTTTAAATGGTGTTGGAAAAGAGAAAAAGCTTTATGCAAAAAAGTGGTACAAGAAGGAGCTTGTGTAGACTGCAGCTTAGGCTTTTTCATGTCATGCTTGATGTCTTTTTGATAGTATGATTAGTGGTTTTGCTGTATCATGACTTGTCTCAAATAACTGAGATTGCTTAATGAGCCTTCGAAAAAATCATGCGTTGTTTTTATTGTTTGGAAGCATTATTTTGGTTTTCTCCTTGATGCTTTATTTGGGTTGACTTGGCGCATGCTCAGACATGTTAGACTCTTACAAAGTCGCCAATAGCCTCTATGATCATTTAGTTTTTGACTTTTGATGCCATCTTATGCTTCTTTTAATGTCGCTTTGTCGCTTTGCATGATTATGGCAATTATTGCTCTCTTAGTTGGTCGCTCCCAGTCTTTTGCTAGCCCTCGCCTTGTACTGAGTATGAGCTCTACTCGTGCATCCAACTCCTAAAAGCCAAAGTGTTCCATTGTGTCCACCATACATACCTACTAGCAATTTGCTATTCCAAGTAAATTTGACTTGCTTTTATCTTCTCTTCACATTAAACTCTTACCAGTGTTATGCAAAAATTGGTCAGTAAAGCTCTCACGAACCGGAAGGCACACTTTACTTTTTCCTGTTCTTAAAATTTGACATTGTGGTCTCTTATGTTGAGTTGTTATGATTGCAAGTTGTAAGTTGGATTCTAGCCCATCCATGCTATCATGGGGCAAGCTTTCAACATTGCACTTCTCATTTGAGTTGATATCGTGATCTTTTGTTTATGGATGCCCGCGGTGTGAAATGAATTGGGAATCTTGTGGGGATCATGGAGTTTGTATATGTGTTAGGGAAACGCCTGGGCCACTAATCTAAGCCATGCATAATTCATGGTGGAAATTTGCAGCATACCCATGGTGGACATTCAACGACGCATCTCACAATAAAAAACTAAACAAATGGCAAATAAAAGAGATGTCGAGGTGTTCATTGTCTGCTTGTCCTGTCATTTTGATGTGTGCTTGTTCCATGTCATCGGGCACGGAGGTACCCCGTTGGCGGTTCTCGATGATACATATATACTTAAAATGACAAGAGGCTTGCTTGGGACTCTAAGTTGAGTAGCATGATGTTTGGGTACTCGTATTCACGGGGCACGAGGTTTTTGACTTATGATTTGTCAAGCATATGCATCATAATTGTTCTCGCATTAACTCTAACCATTCAAGATGCTTATGATGGGGGCAATGAGAGCTCAAAGCCAGTAAGTACCATAATTTTTTAAGGTTATAAAACTTGCAATCACTGCTTCCCTCCGCGAAGGGCCTTTCTTTTACTTTTATGTTGAGTCACCACCTTCTATCTGTATGCACCATTAAGAGAGCATAGTTGTCATTCTTAGTATAATGTGCATTGTCCCAAAGTTTTCATTGATTGATTCATATTGTTGGTTTCACTTGTTCTCAAATTATTTGTATCTAGTCGCCCTCTTAAACTTGAAGGTGTCCTATACATTTATGTTTTGCTCTCCATGAAGGACAAGCTGAAAACCATTTGTATGTTTTTCCTTATGATTTGAACACACGTTTGACTTTCATTGTTTCATTTTCATGATCTTTTGTTTGTGTTCATTTTCATGTTTACAACACGGTTGCTAAGTTCTTATTGTCAAGATTATATCTTCATGCCCATGTTTTAAGTTCTTATGATCCCAGCTCACAAATGCTTACATATATGATCAAGATTGTGTAGGTGCATGTCACCTCAAAAATTATTCTTTTGTTATCACTTACCTACTCGAGGACGAGCAAGAGTTAAGCTTGGGGATGCTTGATACGTCTCCGACGTATCTATAATTTTTGATGCTCCATGCTTGTTTTTACACCATTTGCCTACTGTTTTGTTACTCTTCATGGCACTTTTATGCATTTTCCGGAACTAACCTATTAACAAGTCGCCACAGTGCCAGTTCCCTATTTTCTGCTATTTTTGTGTTTCAGAAGTGATACACACGAAATATTCTCGGAATTGGACGAAACAAGTTCCTGAAGTCTTATTTTTCCCAGAAGCTTCCAGAGAACCGAAGAGGAGACGGAGTGGGGCCACGAGGTGGCCACACACCAGGGCGGCGCGGCCCAGGCCCTGGCCGCGCCCCCTACGTGTGAGACCACCTCGGTCCACTCCTGACGATGCCCCTTCGCCTATAAAGACCCCCCGACGAAAAAAACCTAAGGACCCGATCAATTTTCCAGAACACATCGTGATCCGCCGCCGCCGTCGACCCAAAGATCGGGAGGGTCCAGAAGCTCTTCCCGGCACCCTGCCGGAGAGGGGAATCGCCACCGGAGGTCTTCTTCATCGCCATGCTTGCCTCCGGAGCGATGAGTGAGTAGTCTACCTTGGACTATGGGTCCATAGCAGTAGCTAGATGGTTGCCTCCTCCACCATGTGCTTCATGTTTAGATCTCATGAGCTGCCCTACATGATTGAGATCACCGTTATGTAATTCTACATGTTTGGTTTGTTGGGATCCGATGAATATTGGTGTTATGATTGAGTTGCTATACTGAAATATATCTTATGTTATCTCTATGTTGTTTATGATCTTGCATGCTCTCCGTTGTTAGTAGCTATCTTGGCCGAGTAGTTGCTAGTGACTCCAAGAGGGGGTATTTATGCTCGATAGTGGGTTCATGTCTCTATTTAACCTGGGGGAGTGACAGAAACCTCTAAGGTTGTAGATGTGCTATTGCTACTAGGGAGAAAACAACATTCATATGCTCAAGGGCATATGCTTTGTTTACATTACACACTTTGCTTAATGCAATTATCTGTTGTTCGCAACTTAATACTTGTGGAGTTCTCGGATTGATTCGCCACAAGTGGATTATTAGTCATTGATGCAGTTGGATGGCGGTCTATGTATTTTGTTGTAATGCCCAGAGTAAATCGCATAGTGATCTTCTTGACATATCACGTTTATCTTTATTCTATCAATTGCCCAACTGTAATTTGTTTACCCAGCATGTGTTATTTATCTTATGGAGAGACACCACTAGTGAACTGTGGACCCCGGTCCTATTTCCATCATATTGCTATCACCTGTTTACTTTACTCGCACTGTTTACTTTACCCGCATACTTCTACTGTTTTCCACTCGATACGATCGTACCCTTTGTTTCAAGCAAACCGGTGAGATTCACAACCTCATCGCAAGTTGGGAACAAAGTACTTGGTTGTGTTGTGTGAAGGTTCCGCGTTGCAGTTAGCAAACAAAGCTTGGACGAGGCGCCATATATAAATTGTCCGAAGCCATCGCAAGCTAGCAAGCATCACCTTCAGTCGTATTGCCCGCTCTTCTCCTGATCGATAAAACCTTGGTTTCTTAACTGAGGGAAAACTAGCTGCTATACTCATCACACCTTCCTCTTGGGGTTCCCAACGGGCTGGTCATTTACCACGCATCAGTTATCTTATAGAATAGTTTGCAGTGTGGAAGTATCCTCCTTAGATGGTTATCTATGTATCCCTTGGTGTGAGTTGCGGTAATGAAATATTAATGAGAAGTTTTATTGTTTACTTTTTGCACACTTTATTTTAGTTTGCAATGTTTCTTATATGATTAGTCTTGTTGATTAATATTGGTATCACTTTGGGAGCATGAGTAAATTTAGTTGGTTTTGACAACTTAGCTTGGTCAGTAGCAACATTACCTTGAGGTTTGAGTAGAAAAGAAGAAAGAGGTGTTTGTAGTTACATCACTTCAGTTTTCCTTCATGTTTGGCTTATAAGTAATATTATTCTCAAAGTGAAAATCGTTGTACCTTCAAGAAAGTTTGCATGATTGTTCTTATTATATATATGTTTGTTTGTTTCATGCAACTCTTATGCTTGCTACCCAGCCTTGCTAGCCAAAGACCTGTACTAAGAGGAAATACTTCTCGTACATCCAACTCCCAAAAACCAAGTCACTTCCAAAGAGTCCACTATAAATTCCTATGCATGGTATTTCAAGCCATTCTAAGTAAATTTTCATGTGCTACCTTTCAAAAACCTTCAAACACTTCTTACTTTGTAGCACTGTTTTTAGCTCATGAGGACGTAGTGGATGGGTTTGTTATCTTCCATACTAAACTAAGTACCCCTCGACTAGGTAGCTTCATCTGCTCGTCACTAATTTTGCAAGGGAGTTGGTCAGACCATTATAATCTCAAAAAGAAAAGACAAAGGCACTCCTCCATGGTATGTGAAAGTTGGTCGACACCCGATGGAATCGGTTAGCCATGGTTTGAGAAAGGAAAGGTGGGGAGGAGTGCCAAGCTATAAACGAGCACCAATGTGCCAATTAATCAAACATCTCGGAACCGCTCTCACTTGTTTAGTATGGAAGATATCAAGAACTCCGTTGCTAGTCGTTGACAAAAGCAACCACCTCTCAAAATAATTTTTACCCCTATTTTACAAATGAAAAGCTCTAGCACATGTTTAATCCCTGCTTCCCTCTGCGAAGGGCCTGTCTTTTACTTTCATGTTGAGTCAACCTATTCCCTTCTATCTCAAGAAAGCATTTGAATTGTTATGTTTCACTCATCCATATGTTGATCCGTTTAATCATGTTTACTAACTTCTTTTGTTAGTACAATGTTTTTGTCTGAAGGAATATATCTTTGAAAGCTTTCTATGAATGCAAAAGTTTGTTTCGTTTAGCATATGGTTTTTGCTATATTAGCTCTATTTTAAAAAGGCTCCATTCAAAAGCTAGTATAGTTTGTTCATTGTTCTCTGACCAAGAACTAAGGTTTGCCACCACCAATTATAGTTTACCTTGTGCATCTTTATTTGTGATTCCCTTTTACTTATTGCAAGTCTATATCTTATAAAGGGAAGTTGTTGTCTATTATAACTTGTGCCTTAGTGAATGTGATGCTTCTTGTCCGTATTTTGATTATCGATACTTCACTCCATAAACATGTGGTCATGTTTACCGAGTTTAGTTTTCGCTTGGGGACAAGCGAGGTCTAAGCTTGGGGGTTGATACGTCCATTCTGCATCACTATTTTGTATTATAATTTACTGTTATTCATTGATATATTTCACATTTAGAGATGATACTTATGTTATTTCCCCTTTTTTTTACATGTTTGATGATCATTGGAGGATTTGCTGCCGGAGTCAGGATTCTGCTGGAAAAAGGACCATCAAGGCACCATATTTTGAAGATCAGGAAAATTCCAGAAAAATAGCAGAAAATTATATTTTATCAGAAGACTGAAGAAGCCAGAAGGAGGAAGCGAGAGAGGCCACAGGGCAGCCTCACCACCAGGGGGCGCGGCCCAGCCCCTGGCCGCGCCCACCTGTGGTGAGGGCCCCCTGGCCAACTTCTGCCATCACCCCTTCGCATATTTCATCGTCCCTGAAAACCTAAGTCAAGGGGGGGGGGCTCAGAGATAGACACCGCCGCCTCTGCGGGGCGGAAAACACCAGAGAGAGAAAAGCTCTCCGATAGGAAGAAATCTGCCGGGGAAATTCCTTCCCGGAGAGGGGAGATCGTTGCCATCGTCATCACCATCACATCGGACTTCATCGGGATCATCATCATCATCATCTCCATCACCAGCACATTCATCTCCACCATCATCACGCCATCCCGCTGTAACATCTTGAGTTGAATCTTGTTAAATTCTTAGGGGAAACTTTCCCGGTGTTGATTACTCTTGTGGTTGATGCTATTGAGTGGAACCGTTGAATTAAGGTTTATGTTCAGATTGTTATTTACCATTATTTCACCTCTGATCATGATCCATATGATGTCTTGTGAGTAGTTCGTTTAGTTCTTGAGGACATGGGAGAAGTCAAGTCGTTAGTAGTGGAATTATGTTGAGTAATATTTAATGGTTTGATATTTATTTGTTGTGGTGCCATTTCACTAGTGGTGTCATGTGAACGTCGACTACATGATACTTCACCATTTATGGTCCTAGTGAGATGCATTGTGTATTTGGCTACCAATTGTGGGGTTGCTGGAGTAACAGAAACCTAAACCTCCGTTGGGAAACCATTGCACCAGGGAGCGTAGGATCTTAGAGTTTAAGGCTGTGGTTAGATTTATCTTAATTACTTTCTTGTATTTGCGGATTCTTGCAAGCGGTATAATCACAAGTGTGTATTTATCCTAGTAAGGGTAGTGCGCTAGCACAGGTTCACCCCCATAACACTTATCAAACCAGTAAAGATTATTTAGCGGTATGAAGCAAAAGCACTTGACAGAAATTCCCGTGTGTCCTCGAGAACGTTTGGTCATGTTACACAACTGGCTTGTCCTTTACTCTAGAAAGGATTGGGCCACTTGCAGCAATTATTATTATTGTCCTTTATTTACTTGTACTTTATTTACTTGCATTACCAAATACCCCTGAAAACCTGTTTGCTAGTATTTACAGTGAAACCTTGATCAAAACCACTTGTCAACACCTTCTGCTCCTCATTGGGTTCGACACTCTTATTTATCAAAAGTACTACGATACACCCCCTATACTTGTGGGTCATCACGCAGCCGCCCGAGGAAGGGGAAGCCACGACGTGCATGCTGAATGGAGAAAAGCAGCAGGAGTTAGGCGGGAAGGGAAATCGTTCAGTTCCGGTTGATTTAGCAATGAACTTTAGCCCTTCGCAGCATTTTGGTATGCCAACTTCCAAGAAGGCTGCTCTCCCCTAGTTTCTTCAGTTAAGTATAGTTAGTGTTAGACTAACTCTGAAGAATAGCTTTTGTATAGACAAGGCTAAAGCCGCCTTTTGTGTTACTAACTAGCTTCTATAAGCTTGAAGCAACCAAATATTATGAACTTTCAGATTTAGTGTTTCTCCTTTAATTTCAGATCTGAAATCTACATTTATTGTTCTTCATTTTTGAGATTCGCATTTACAGAGATGAATTTGGTGAAAATTAACATAACAAGAAACTAGATGTTTATGAGGTTCCGCCACCAAGTCCACAGGAACGGCCACCGCCGCCATCGCCATCGCCATTAGAGACAGCTACCCGATCTCCTCTGAGATTGCCGCGCTTCCATTGGTGTCGTCGCCATTAGAGACATTAGAGGGAGCGATTCTAGATCTCCTATCTGGGGAGCTCAGATCTGTGGGGGAAGGGAGGAGCCGGAACTGCGACCTGGGGAGCCCTTGCCACTATGTGGGAGATCCTAGCACCAGGGTGGTGTCAGCGACGGGGAGCTTGATTCCGACGAAGCGACGGCGAGCTCGATTCCGGCGTAGCGACGGCGAGGGGTCGACGGCGAGATGGGCGGGCGGACAGAACAGGGGAGGACGACAGAACAGGGAAGAAGACGGTGGCAACGGAACTCTAACACTGACAAAGTCATGTTCTGTTAGAATAACGGGTAAACCTGACAAGGTGGGCTCAATAAGCGGCAGCGGAACGGGAATTATGAGTTCAAACGTTTTCTCCCCAATTCAAACACTAGGATTTGGGCTCAAACAAATTTTACCAAAAAAAGACCCTCTGAGCTATTTGTTAAGGGCTTTTGGACCCCCAGGGTGATTGCAGCGAACTAAGGCACCTGTGAGCGTGTGGCAAGGAACTTGGTGACCGCAAACTAAATAGCCCTTTGTATAGAGATGCAGATGCTAGCCCACCAAGTGGGATATATTGGTGTGCTGGGCTGACTGATACTTTGTGGTCCACACCCATGGCCTAGCCCAAAATATATGTTAATACTGAGGTAAATAATTTTTTCCAATCCCATTATCCCCTTGATGACATACTTATTAACATGAGCGGTCACATGCTACTAGCTGTCATTAGCATCAAGAGGCGAAATTTGGTGGACGATTATTGTGCCATTTTTAGAATGCGACTAGTAGTGATTTGTTTTTGAAATATCAATAACTTCCTTGTGCATGCAAGGCATTAGGTAGGAGATTACTCAACTGAACATAACTTCCTTGTGCATACAAGGCAGTAGGTAGGTGATTTATTTTGAAATATCAATAACTTCCTTGTGCATACAACGCTGGACCAATCCCCATAATCATAGTCAGCCAGACTACGCGCATTGCCAAGGCAGTTGGGCTTCAATTGTGGACGTCTCAATTGTGTGGCCGATGATGATGATTTCGTGGAGCCATGGAAGAAGATTCGCCCGTGGAGGGAAGGATGTGGAAGGAAGTAGATGTGTTTCTTTGCATGTTATTAAGAACTTGTCATGTTTGGTGCCTTTTATGTAGATCTATGGTGTTTGGCAATGTGAATATTTCAACTTGTCATGTAGGTGCCTTTTATGTAGAACGTGTTTGGCAATGTGAATCTTCAAACTTGTCATTTTGGAAGTGCTGAAACTTTACACGTGCTGTCATTGTAGTGGTGCTGAAACTTTGAACTTGTCATTTGTTTTGGTTGGCTCCAGGCCTGCGGCGCCACTGACAACGGCGCGGCAGGCCATTTTTCCTCTTGCTAGGCAAGGGGACAGAGACACTCCGTGTTTAAGCACCTCACACGTGCGACGCCAGCGGCAACATGCGGCGCCACTCGGGGCGGCATGACATGTGTGAGTGCGATGTCCGGCGCTGCAAAATTCGCTTCAGTAACTGGAGCGGATGTCCGGCGCTGCGGTGTGGTGCGAGCGGCAGCGGTGCGACAGGCTTGCGGCGCCAGGGCCCATGGCGCGGCAGGGTGCGGCGCCACTCTGCACGGCGCAACACACGTGAGTGCGACGCCCAACGCTTCAAGTTTCGCTACTGTAATCCTGGCGCATGTCCAAGTCCAGCATTGCGGCGCCGTGCTCTATTGACCATGTCTTGGAGCTTCTTCTCATAGGCGGCCACGACAACCTTAGGTGTCAGTGTCCGGCATTGTTATACTTCTTCACTGGCATCGGTGGCGACAATGACTGTCTCATGAGTTACTATTTCTTCTTCTTCTTTTTTTTATAGAATTTATTCTTCTTCTAACAGTCAATTAATAAACTCATACTCCAACTAATATCTACATCAGAGGCTACCCTCGTGCGCGTGACACGAGATGAGAGCCTCCCACCCCCCGCGCCGCCCACAACTTCACATGCATTGCCCGAAATCATGCATCGGCGATGGCGGGGGGGGGGGGGGGGGGTGACGAAGGAATGACCCATCGGGTCCTCATCTTTGGCCTATATGGTTTCAAGTCCAGAAGCAAACCCGTCAAAAGGATAATTAAGGCCCACAGATACACCTGACTGGCACAGCCTAAGAAGCCGAAGCTTGATGTCCACTGCAAGAATTCGAAGGAGAAGACCTAGTCGAATTCGTACTCATCTAGGTTTCTACCTACCAGTCTATCTGTAACCGAGTTGGAGAACAATCCTAAGACCTAACCTTCGCATATAAAAGGTTGGGAGGGAGCTCCAAGATCGTCGCTAGATACTTTTCCACCTCCACCCGAGCGCTCGAAATCTCGAGAGCTCATAGTCCTTGGCTAGATCCAATCTACGCCGCCATTGTAAACACCTCGCTGTAAATATCACCTCAATAAAGTCAGACAAGCAGGACGTAGGTATTTACCCTACGGGGGGCCAAACCTGGGTAAACTCTCGTGTGCCGTGGTCCATGTCTGATCGCCATCGAGTTCACCGGATCCCACACTCTCTCCATGATTGGAAATCCCTCAAGCATGGGCATTTCCGGGGTAGAACCTCGTCAGGGGGGATGGAAAGGAGAGAGGCCGCTGAAGATCCACGGCTAGCGGTTATGCCCTCTTATGTTCTTCACCGGCTTCGGTGGTTACCATGACTGTCTCACCGAGTTATCTTTTTTTCTAACAGCTAGTTCATTAACTCATACTCATACTAGTATCTACAAAATCCAAAATGTAGTACTAACATTTTTAGGTAATGGGTCCTTGTAACAAAAAAATGCACACGCACATGCATATATAATGTCACATGGTAGACGAATTAGTTTTTTAGAGAGTGTGAATAGATGGAATTTTTGACATGCATGCATTGATCCAACCAGCTAGCTACGCCTACGTAGGTGTGCTGCATGTCATATTGTCGTGCCTTGTTTTTTTATAACACATAGACTTTATTAAATCATAAAAGCACTGTTCCAATCGGCGCGAAGGCTGTTTTGAAGGAAAACAGGGCTCGACTCAATCCACTCTCCTGCCATGTTATGCAAACATGCATAATCGTGCACACTCATGGGTAGAATTGTTAGCTGACCAACGAGCAAAAATAATAGAAAAAGCCTGAAACTCTAAATTTAAGCTACTAATTTCTTGAAGAAGAGGGCCAATCAAGGATCGATTGGTCCCTTTATTTTTCCAAAGCCTAACCAACTACGAGAAATCAGTCTCCACCAAAATGCGATTGAAAGAAAGGCCTCGGGCAAAGACCACGACATCATGCAGCGCCAGCACTTCAGAGGTCAGAGGATCAACAATTCCAGGGTATGGTTTGCACCACGCCTCCTCCCTTAATCTTCTTGACGAGTCTCTTGCAACTCCTCCACTCTCAGGCACCATGTCTTGGCCATTGATAGCACCATCGACATTGATTTTTATTTTATCTCCGCTTGGCCCATGCCAAGTGCACATCGAACGATCGCCCTTATTCTCAACAGTTTTTGGTGGAAGCTCAAGCTCCAGCAAAGTATTATGAACAGACTGTATCGAGACAAATGGGATCGAGGCCCTTTTCTCCTTGTGTACATTTGTTTCTGGATGACCAAATGGACCACATAACCGTGATCACTTTAACTCTCTCCTCCTGTGACCGGTTGAACAAGTGCTCAATAATGATCATGCCATGATGAGTTTGAAAAGAGTATTTCAAACTAGGGAGTAGATATCTGCTTTTGTAGATAATTTTCAGAAAGGAATGGAGACATAGATATCTCCTTTATCTAGTTTTTCCAAAGATGTTTGAAATACTTTTATGATTGTCAATAAAATATGAGTTTTCAAAAATAGTTGGACCACAACATTATGTCCCTTAAGTTTTATAAATACTTGGTTTTGGTAAAGCATCTACTCCAAAATGGATCGTGGCTCTTGTTTTGGAAACATAAAATGATTTGAAATAAAGAAGATGCCAAGATACTCTGTTTAAAGAAAAACTCTGCTACACGTACAATGCTTTTCATATGCGTACGATGGCGCATCACAACCATCCGACGCAGCCTCTCAGGTCTCTTTGCCATTTGATTTTCCATCGTACAAACATCATAAAGAAAGCGTCATGTGCAGAGTGTTTCCGTTTGAAGAAATAGCTAGAAGCTCAAATGATGGCATGATCATAGGAGCATAAGGATTGTGTTGGTCCATAATCTTATTCATCAAACAACACTCTTATAAACATGATTTATACAACAATTAAGGCAAACATGCATGAAACAATATTTTATTTGGTTAGTTGAAAAACAATTGTTGGCCTGCCCTCATTTTTGCATCACTTAATAGTACTTAAAAGTGGTTATAAAAGTTGGTATGTTACAAGAGGTTAGGTTACCCTCCATTTATAAAAAAGTAAAGATTTATTCATGTTGTGATTGAGCACGTCAACTAGTTCCGAGCCGCAAGTTTTTCCCTTGGATAATCTATCTAATTCTATCTATCTATCTATCTATCTATCTATCTATCTATCTATCTATCTATCTATATATATATATTTATATCTAATAATACGGCTTGAGGACGCGATGGTCAAAAAACCATGGTAGGTCAAAAAACCACCGGTCTATTTTCGTACGTCAAATAAATCGGCCCGTCCCGTCCGTCCGTGTGTTCCACGAAAGCTGGATACTCCAAAAGAACGGTTCAGAATAGCACATAACGATTCACGTGAACGTCAATGATCGAAAGCTATACAAAGGAAAGTCCAAAATCGGACATCTCAAAAAAAGTCCAAAATCGGTAGGGTATCAGTCCTAATCGATCTCGTCAGCTTATATAGCCTTATACAAGTACGGGAACATCAGTTCAAAAAAAAGCCAGTCCAGATCCCATACGATGGATTATTGTAGTATTTAATCACATCATGCTGGGAGGCTTGATCGTGGAGAAACCGTTCAAGAACGAGGCGACGCCGAGCGATCCCATACGATGTATTATTGTAGTATTTAATCACATCATGCTGGGAGGCTTGATCGTGGAGAAATCGTTCAAGAACGAGGCGACGCCGAGCGAAGAAATCGACACCAATGGTAGGCTACGTCAAGGAGATGTAGGATGATCGTGGGGAACCGTTCAAGAGCGAGACGGCGCCGAGCGAAGAAATCGCTGCCGAGCAGCTGGTAGGCTACGCCTTTACAAAGCATCCCACCCGTCCCTCAAGAATCAAAACGAACCTCTCCGCTCAACATGTACGTAGTCCCGAGCAGCGACACTGCTGCTGCTATGAAGCGCTCGTTGGATGCCGTGTGCTCGGTGTTCTTCTCTGCCTGTGAAAAGTGTCGTCAGACCGTTGTCGTCGACCATGGCTGTTCCCCACTCCATCCTGCTGTGCTACGTCGGCCGTGGCTTTCTCGCCAGCATCGACTGCCGAGAGCTGAAGAAGTCTGGTGGGCGGAGAGCAGGCTCGGGGCTGAGATGGTCCGCGCCGTCGACAAGGTCGGGTATGGAACACTGACGTTGACCCACATGGCCTCTGTGTTTCTGGCCTGATCGAGGTTCCTTCGTGGCTGGATGCTGCTCGTGTGCGGCGCTTTTGTCGCCAGTATTCCGAGCAGGTTTGGGAGAGAAATAGGCGGATCGTTCTACTGCCGACAGTAGGAAGACGACTATGGGCCAGCTCGTCAGGAAAAAAAGTAACTAAAGAAATCGGGAAGGAGCGGTGGGCTGAGTCTGTCTGGTTGCGCCCAGGCGCTTCGGGTGGACAGGCCTGTGCGCGCGCTATGTTTTCTCTCCTTACAAGTTTCAGACGATCGCAATGCACCGTGAAACTAGCTTCAGAATTGTTTTAGAAAAGGGCGTAGATCCAGATATATTCTTCCTCTAGCCGATATGAACTTTTAGCCGACGAAGCAAAGCTAGCTCGATTTGTTGATTGATTGATTAACACGCTGCACACACACGCAACTATACTACTTGCATGGGCTCGCTTGGCCCCTTCAGTTCAGGTAAGCACGGGTATTGTGCTAGTTAACTATTCATGTACTTAGAAAATTGAAACAAGACTTTGGAAAATATTTTTCCCAAAATAAGATTTTTCCCAAACCTATTCATGTACTTAGAAAATTGAAACAAGACTTTGGAAAATATTTGTAAGTCTCAAAATTCAAATGTGCAAGAGGACTACTGACACCAGCTTTGTGCTTTATCCTAGCGCAGATTCTACTCTCCCGTTGCAAAGCACGGGTATTGTGCTAGTTAACTATTATCTAAGTAGGTTCTCCAATCCAACTATCATGAAAATTCGTTCCATCGGATTGAAAATGAAACCATCTATAAATCCGAGGCAACTATTTTATAATCGGACACTAGTAGAGATATGCTCATAGGGGTCATTTTGTTGGTGGTGGACTGTTTTGGCGCTGCGCTACTATTATGAGCAGCGGCGTGGAAAAACACGGCGCGCTACCATTGTATGCGTGCTGGTAACATGACAACACGACCGTCCGCGCCGCTAGTGAGTGGGCCCATACATGTGCCAAACCCAGGGTTGTATCGTGGCGTGGCTCTGGCAGTCCACGCCATCAACACAGCCTTAATTGCGGCGCGTGGACCGCCCCACGCCACCGACAACAATTGCAGTGTGGCGTGCCAGGTGTCCCACGCTACCACTGCGTGGTACTAGGCGGCGTGCGATCCGCACCGCGCCACTATTTTGCCTGTGTTGTCACATTACGCCTGCCGCTGCATGTTCTGGCCGTGCAAAAAGACTGTCGGGTTGCAATGGGCCCTCCTTGTCAGTGGCTGAAACCGAACAGGCAGTCAGCATTGTTTAATTGACTCGCCTTGACCGCCGAGTTGTCATCAATGCGCGCCTTCTGCTCCGTCTCCTCTTCCCCACGCCGTGCCGTCTCCTCTTCCCCACGTAGCGGCGCTGCTTCGTCTTCCGCATGCCAGAGTAAATGAAACCACTATTTATGCAGGCCCTCCGCTGAGGGCACCACAGCAAACCCGCTGAGTGTGAGAGGAGCGAAGATGGCAAACAATGACAAGGCCAGAAGTATCAACGGCGGCCGTCATGGTCGCGGCCGGGGCGTTAGCGCCGATGAACCGCCGGTGCCAGTGCTATGGCCGCGCTCGCTCACAGTGCCGATGGTGTACCAGGTTGCGGCATTCAACCTGCTAGTGCCACTGGACTATTCCTGGTGGCTGGAAGATCAGCACCGACGGGTGCGCCATGCCACCTCTGCCGGTCGGTGCCAACCTCAAGAACACCATCCACCGCCACTACAATGAGTTGTCGGAAGAGGACCACAACGACCCAAACTTCATGGCCGATTCTGACCTCTAGCCTGCCCTCCTCGCTGAAGAATGGCTAGCAGCGCTCGAGGCCTTTGAGGGCCCCGTCCGGCCCGCCCTTTACAACAGGGCTAGCTGCCACTCTTGGAGGAACGGCCGGAGCATCTGGGAAGTCACCGCCGCCCTCCGCGCAGGCCTCCTAGTGCCTGCGCCATGCGACTTCATGGCGCCGAGATCATCTTCTTCGCCAACAAGGGCCGCATCGACGTGGTCCTCAAGGTACCTAGCGTCGCCCCTCCTCTATGGCATGAGCTTCCGCGCTCCGGCCATGGAAGTCAAGCAGGAGGCAGCATCGTGCTCAGGCCCACGGCTGAAGGTGGAGGTCAAGCAGGAAGCCCTGCCGCCGGAGGTGAAGGTGGAGGTCGACCAGGAAGCGCCGCCACCGCCGGAGGTGAAGGTGGAGGTGAAGGACAAGCCACCTTCACCTCCCCATGGCCAGCCCCAAACTAGCGGCGCTCCAAAGGGGGCAAGGATAGAGGCGACCCTACCAACACCACTGCCATCACCACCACCGCCTGAGCCTTGCAGGGCCGTGTTCGCCGTCCCTGCGATGTACCGGCGCCCGACAACGGAGAGTGGGCGGGGTACAACACTTTTGTTCATCTGTCGGTGCAGGCGGCTGGCATCGTCGTCATCGACGATGATGAGGGCGGCGACGGTGGTGCCAGCACCGACGTTAAGGGCAAAGTGCCCCTTTAGTTTATTTTTATGCAATTCAACCTTTTGTAATTATAAATATATCATATATATAAATGAAATTATAAATTCAAATTAAAATTCGTTTTATCCACATTTTTGTTTTCCTGCTCCTGAAAATTGAATATTTCCCGGCGGGAAATAAAAGCGACCCACTGAATGCACGGTACTGTGGCGTGTGCTACCACGCCATCGAACAAACAATATGGTGGTGTGGGACCAGCGCCATGCCACCATAATTAGGGGTAAAAGGATAATAGTATGCAAGAAAGTAAACAGTGCGAGTAAAAGTAAAACGGTATGGCAATGTAAAGGAAATTGGACCGGGGTCCACAGTTCACTAGTGGTGTCTCTCCATAAGATAAATAACATATGCTGGGTAAACAAATTACAGTTGGGCAATTGATAGAATAAAGATAACGTACATATGTCATGAGGATCACTATGAGATTCACTCTGGGCATTACGACAAAATACATAGACCGCCATCCAACTGCATCTATGACTAAAAATCCACTCGCGGAGAATCGTCCGAGGACCCCTTGAGTATTAAGTTGCGAACAACAGATAATTACATTAAGCAAAGTGCGTAATGTAAACAAAGCAAATGTCCTTGGACACAATAATGTTGTTTTCTCCCTACTGGCAACAGAACATCTACAACCTTAGAGGTTTCTGTCACTCCCTCAGATTACTAGAGGCATGAACCCAACTATCGAGAATAAATACTCCCTCTTGGAGTCACTAGCATCTACTCGGCCAAGATAGCTATTAGCAATGGAAAGCATGCAAGATCATAAATAACATAGAGATAACATAAAGATATATATTCAGCACATCAACTTGGCATAGTACCAATACTCATCGGATCCCAACAAACACAACATGTATGATTACATAAAGATGATCTTGATCATGTAGGGCAACTCACAAGATCTAAACATGAAGCACATGGTGGAGGAGACAACCATCTAGCTACTGCTATGGACCCATAGTCCAAGGTAGACTACTCACACATCACTCCGGAGGCAACCATGGTGGTGTAGAAGGCCTCCGGCAGGGTGCCGGGAAGAGCTCCTGGAACCTCCCGATCTCGCGATAGCGACGGCGGCGGCTTGCAGTATGTTTTGTGGAAAAGTGATCCGTCCCTTAGGTTTTTTCCCGTCGAGGGGAACTTATAGGCAAAAGGGCAGCGTCAGAAGGTGGGCCGCCTGGCCTCACCATATGGTGGTGCGGCCAGGGGCTGGGCCGCTCCACCCAATGGTGAGCTTGGTTCCTGGCCCCCCTCCATCTCATCTTTGGTCTTCGCGAAGCTTCGGTAAAAATAGGAGGTTCGGCTTTTGTTTCGTCCAATTCCGAGAATATTTTTCTGTGTAACTTTTCTGAAATACAAAAACAGTAGAAAACAGGGAACTGGCACTATGGCATCTTGTTAATAGGTTAGTTCCGGAAAATGCATAAAAACGCCACGAAGTGTAACAAAACACAAAGCAAATGGTGTATAAACAAGCATGGAGCATCAAAAATTATAGATACGTTTGAGACGTATCAAGCATCCCCAAGCTTAACTCCTGCTCGTCCTCAAGTAGGTAAGTGATAACAACAGAATAATTTTTGAGGTGACATGCACCATCACAATCTTGATCATCTATGTAAAGTATTGAGTGCTGGGATCAAAGAACTTAAAACATGGGCATAAGAGACGACAATAAGAACTTAGCAACCATGTTTTAACATGAAAAGAAATACAAATGAAAGATCATGAATAATGAAATAATGAAAGTCAAATGTTTGTTCAAATCATATGGAAAAACATAGCAAATGGTTTTCAGCTTGTCCTTCATAGAATAGCAAAACATAAATTCATAGGACACCTTCAAGTTTAAGAGGGCGACTAGATACAAATAATTTAAGAACAAGTGAAACCATAATCATAAATCAATCAATGATAAACTTTGGGACTATGCATATTAAACTCAGAATGGCAACTATGCTCTCTTAGACAGTGCATAAAGGTAGAAGGTGGAGACTCAATATAAAAGTAAAAGAAAGACCCTTCACAGAGGGAAGCAGAGATTAAACATGTGCTAGAGCTTTTCATTTGTAAAACAGATAGATAAAAATTGGTTTTGAGAGGTGGTTGTCTTTGTCAACGACTGGCAATGGGGTTCTTACTATCTTCCATACAAAAATGAAGCAAGTTTTTAAGAGAAAGATTGGCACTTTGGTGCTCTTTTATAAAGCTTGGCACTCCTCCCTACCTTTTTCCTTTCACAAACCATGGCTAACCGATTCCATCGGGTGCTCACCAACATTCACATACCATGGAGGAGTGCCTTTTTTCTTTTCTTTTTTCTTTTCTTTTTTCTTTTCTTTTTTTCTTTTTGGAATAAAACAATATGGAAGATAGCAAATCCGACCACTATGTCCCCATGAACTGAAAATAGTGTCACAAAATGAAAAGTATTTTGAAGGTTTTTTGAAAGGTAGCACATGAAAATTTACTTGGAATGATTTGCAAATACCATGCATAGGAATTTATAGTGGACACATTGGAATAACTTGGTTTTTGGGAGTTGGATGCACGAGTAGAGCTCATACTCAGTTCAAAGCGAGGGCTAGCAAAAGACTGGGAGCGACCAACTAAGAGAGCAATAACGGTCATAATCATGCATAGCGACAAAACATCATTAAAAGAAGAATAAAGTGGCATCACAAGTCAAAAACCAAATGATCATAGAGGCTTATGGCGACATTGTAAGAGTCAAACATGTTGTAAGCATGCGCCAAGTCAACCCAAATAAAGCATCAAGGAGAAAACCAAATAAATGCTTCCATATAATAAAAACAACGCATGATTTTTTAACGGCTCATTAAGCAATCTCAGTCATTTGAGACAAGTCATGCTACATCAAAAATCACTAAGCATACTATCAAAACGACATCAAGCATGGCATGAAAAAGTCTAAGCCGTAGTCTAAACAAGCTCTTTTTTGTACCACTTTTTTTTGCATAAAACTTTTTCTCTTTTCCAACACCATTCAAACCTTTTTGAAATAACTCTTTTGATGAATACCAACATAGACCAGAGGTCCAAATACACCTTGATGCAAAGATAAAACAAGACCTGAACAAAAATCAAGGCAAAAAACAAAAGCTAAACGCAGTTCTAGAAAAAGAGAACACTCGTTGAACGATAAGAGTGAAAAATAGAGTGTTCTTGGCAATGAAAAACAAGTACATCTCCTCCAAAAAAAATTGTTGGGGTCCAACCATTTATTGCAGCAAACAAAAAAAAGAAAACTGAAAACAAAAGCAAAGACTCTCTAAGAAAAATGCATAGTGCATGAAGCAATAAAAATATAGTGTGTTGAACGGTGACCTGATTTTTGCCGATGAAGAAGGGGTGCCTCGGGGGCATCCCCAAGCTTTGACGCTTGTACTTCTTGGATATTTCTTGGGGTGACATGGGCATCCCCAAGCTTGAGCTTTTGTCCATTCTTCATCTCATCTCATCATTCTCCAATCCCTACACTTGAAAACTTCCTTCATACAAAACTCCACACAATTCTATTAGCAACGTTAGCATAAACATAATAGTAGATCAACCCTTTTGGTTCAGGTTTCAACTCAAAAACACCACATATAAAGCATATACTACTGTAGAAACTTCCTCAAAAGTCCCGTGATCAAAAGAACTAAAAAAGAAAGCGATCGAGAGGCAAACACAAATAGTGGCAGAAATCTGTCAAAACAGAACAGCTGACAAAGGTCGATTTTTTCGAAGATCTTCTGTTGCTCCTATCGAAAAGTGCAAAACTAATTAAAGTTTGGATATAACCTGGGGCATATGCACAATAAATCTCAGATCAAAAAGATATTCTGAGAATTTTCACGAATTTTTATGGTGCAGCGCAGAAATCTTTTTCAGGACAGCAACTTCCCCAAATCTTACCTCCCTCAAATTAGAGGTTCTTCTTGGCACAACAACGAAATAAAAAGGATAAGGAGCGGTTATTACAGTAGTAATAACTTCCAATACTCAAATAAAAGAAAAAGTACTGAAAAGAAAACAATGGGTTATCTCCCAAGAGTGCTTTTCTTTAACGCCTTTGAGTTAGGCGCAGAAAGTGGAAATCAAGTAATATCAAACGAAGAAGCATCAAGTTCATAATTTGCTCTAAGAATAGAGTCAAAAAGTAATTTCTTCCTCCTTCTAGGAAAGTATTCGATACCTTTCTTGAGTGGGAATTGATATTAGATGGTTCCTTCCTTCATATCAATAATGGCACCTACAGTTCGAAGAAAAGATCTTCCCAAAATAATAGGACATGAAGCATTGCATTCAACATCCATAACAAGAAAATCAACGTGAACAAGGTTATTGTTAACCATAATAAGAACATCATTAATTTTTCCCAAAGGTTTCTTCTTAGCAACATCAGCGAGAGGAACATCAAAATAACACTTTTCAAGCGGTGGTAAATCAAGCATGTCATAAATCTTTCTAGGCATAATAGAAATACTAGCACCTAGATCACATAAAGCATGGCAATCAAAACCATTAACATGCATATCAATGATGGGCTCCCAACCATCTTCTAGCTACTTGGGAATAGAAGCTTTTTGTTTCAACTTTTCCTTCCTAATTTTCAAGAGATCATTTGTCATATGATTTGTAAAAGCAATATTTAAAGAACTAGCATTAGGACTCAAAGCAAGCTTTTGCAAGAACAAAATAACTTCAGATATATTGTAGCCATCAACATCAAAATCATTAAAAGAAATAGAGCTATCATCTCCCATTGACAAGGGTATAGATAATAGAGCCCGTTAGTTAGCTACCCCTAAGGCCCGTTAAGCTAGGCCCAATTGTAATACTAGTCGAAATACGAGTTCATGTCATATGTCGATATTGTAATCTATGTCGGATCCCTCCCGATCCCTGAGACCTGGCCACCTATATATAGGGGCCAGGAGGGGACGGTGACGGACAGATTGAAAGCAAGCCAGGTTTACACCCACGTTTACTTTCGATATCCACCTTGTTTGACTGATTTCACCTTCGAGTTCATCCGACGCCCTATTTCCCCGATCCTAAGTCCTTCATCTAGGACATTTGTCGAGTTAACCCTCGTCAATTGGCGCCGACCGTGGGGACTCTGGGCGTTGGAATCATGAATTCGACGGCTTTTTCACTTTTGGCCAACAGCAATCCAGAAGTCGATGAAATCCAGATACCCTTCGGAACCATCGATTTTCAACCTCACCAGTCAAGTTTTACGCAAGTATTCGAGAGCATGGATCAAGATATGGATCTGACGATCGGAAGCCTAAATTTTCGAGTCGGATCACTAGGTTCGATTCGCCTCTCAGACCCGAAAAAACCGGGTCCGTCGGCAACCAAGTCCAAGATAGAAACAATGTCAGAATCATCAGAAGGCTCTTCCAGCGAAGTAAATTCGCCGGCCAGCTCCATGGAAATAGAAGCAGAAAAAAGAGAATTCACAGAAGGCGACGAAACCATGGAAAACTTCGACTTAGAAGTACAACTCGAAGATCTGATGATCAGCCATGACGACGCTTCAAATAAATCAGCGGACACCTGGAAGACAGGGTTAGAGCTTCATGAGGATGAAAATTCAATCTTCTCAAGCTTCGATAGTAAGTTCGACAACCGGAACCAAGTACTCGCTATTACAGAGGACAACTCGGAAGAGTTCGACGAAAACAACAATCCAGTACTCAACCCAGCAAACATAAACAGGGGGGCAAACCACCTGGCAGAAGGAGAAACTGCGGATTCCCTGGTGAACCGGGAAAAAATTCAACTATCAGTCGATGTGTGGAATATAATCAAAACAGCTGTGGAGGATTGCACGCCAATACCAAACAATGCCTGCAGGAATATGCTTTTTGGGTATCACTATGCCCTAAGACATCAGTCAAAGCTACTAGCGAAAGAGAAAATTGAAGTACAAAAGAGAAAAGACTCAGCCATTGCAGCAAGCGACGCTGCTCGCAGAGCACGTAGCGACGCATCGTATACGAATGCCAAAAGACATCGTCGACACGGTTCAAGGTACGAAAACCTTGAATACTCAGATAGGCAAAGTCTTTCCAAAAACCTCGACTCGTCTTTCTTATCAGTCGATGAGCAAGGGAACATTATACCAAAGACACCCGAAGCAGCACTGGTGGCAGCTCAAGCATACCTGCATACAACACGACCAAGTCCAGGAGACCCAAGGGAACACATGCATCGGGCAGCAGTGCAGGGACTAAAGATGGTAGGCAACAAGTTATCAGCAAAAGAGGAGGAAGTATACCGTAACAAAGGAACTCACAAACCAAGATCACCACGCCGTCACAACGGTCCTCGGCACAGAAGTGGAAGTCAACGATCTAGAACGCCATCACTTGGGCGATACAACAGTCCAAAGAACAAAGGAACCCGACGATCTAGAACTCCCAACAGGGCATATGACTACGAAGAGGATGAAAAGGAGATGGGGGCGCCATGCTTTACCCATAGGGTTCGCGTCATGCCAGTACCCAAAGGCTTCAAACTACCCCATGACCAACAAAAGTACGACGGATCTGAAGAGCCATAGTCATGGCTTTCAGATTACTTACAAGCAGTAAAACTACTAGGAGGAACCAGGGAAACAGCAATGCAAAGTTTGCAACTACACCTCACTGGCGCAGCAAGGTCATGGTTGAGCAAACTAGGAAAAGAAACAATTGGAAGCTGGGAGGAGCTCACAAAATAATTTACGAGCAACTTCATGTCAACATATAAGCGGCCGGCGGCCATAGAAGAAGTTAAAGCCTGCATGCAGCAACGCGGGGAAACATTAAGAGCATACATCCAAAGGTGGAGCATAATCAAAAACTCAGCAGTCGAAGTTTCAGACGAAAGAGCAATAGACGCATTTATAGTTGGGCTAAGGCGAGGAGACCTAGTCGAAGAGATGGGCAGAATCAAGCCGAAAATAGTATCAGATCTAATATATATAACAAATCGATTTGCAGATGGAGAAGATGCGTGTAACAACAAACGGACACGATCGCCAGAAGATGACAGAGGAAACAGATATGGAGGCCAAAGAAGGAGATCCCGCACTTACGATAACTATGGTTCTCATAGTCAAGTAGCCGCAGGGTATAAGGACAACAGTTACCAAGGTAACGACCGTAAAAGTTCGGGATACCGTAGCTACGGCAAAGAAGACTACAAAAAGTTTCAGCCAAGGGAATCCAGAGAGTACAACCCATCACCAGAAGATATGCTCAACGGACCATGTCATATCCACTCTGCGTTTGTCGATGGGAAACGAGTATCCAGACATGCAATGAAAGATTGCACTACGTTCTTGAAACTACAGGAAGCAGCACTCAACAAGCAAGCCGAAGCAAAACGGAAGGGATACGAAGGAAACACAAGCAACGCACCTGCAACTCAACAAGGAAACAGTGGAGCTCCCAAGGGCCAAGATCAATCGAACCAGGGATGCGACGACGATGAAGGATATGTTCCATCTAAAGGGCACATTACAGCAATGATACAACCAGTGCCCAAGTCAAACAAAGAAGAGAAAAGTATAACTCGACAAGTTAACCTCGCAATAACTTCACCTCCAGCAGCAACAGAATATCTACACTGGTCAGAGCAACCCATAGAATTTAGCAGAGACGATCACCTAATAATAGTACCTCGGCCAGGAAACGCGTCTTTGGTACTCAAAGCTCAAATAGGGACGTACGATGTCGACAGAATATTCATGGATGCAGGAAGTGGAATAAATCTAATCTACGCAAAGACTCTACGGGCAATGCACATTTCATTAGAGTTCCTAAAGCCAACTGACTGCTCCTTCCACGGAATAGTCCCAGGAAGTGCAAATTATCCGCTAGGTCGAATAGCACTCAACGTTTGCTTCGGAAATCGGCAAAACTATAGAAGGGAGAAACTTGACTTTGAAGTCATGGACTGGCCATCACAATATCATGCGAACCTCGGGCGACCCGCGTTTTCGCGATTCATGGCAGTACCTCACTACACTTACCTGGTACTAAAAATGCCAGGACCTAAAGGAATTATTATAGTCAAAGGAAGCTTCGAGTTATCAGATCTATGCGACATGGAGTTTCACAAAATTGCCCAAAGCTTCGGCATGATGGCAAGCTACGGAGAACCTAACTACAAAGCAAAAAGCGCGACTACAGGTGTCACACAACAACTGGAAGGAAACCCCAAGGAACCAGAAGTAAAGAAACCACAGGAACAGCTATCAGAATAAGAGAAGCCTACAGGAGAAGAAGAGAAGACTCAAGCGATATAGGCGACGAGACGAACAAAAAAGTAGAGTAGGAAAATAAGGCTGTAAAAGCCACGAGTTATTCTAGGGCAATGCCCTCTAGATCCAGAACACAGGTCATTGGCCGGATCTCTTGGGTCACCCCATGTATCTTACATTATATGCATAAATAAAAAGACAAAAGTTCCTCTTATTTGAGTTTATGCGTCTTCAAAAAATTGCGGCAAATGCACCAATATACGCAAAAAGTACAATGCTCCGAGGATAAAATTTCTGACACAAAAAAGTTAGAAAACAAAAACTCTCGCATTATACACACAAAAATACATACAAATATCATAACAGTGGCTAATCAGAATCATCTACGCCCAAAGGATCTAAATAGTGATACTCGCGGAAAAACGCGGCATCCTCCTGGAGCAACCTAGCTATGAGCCTCCTCGCTAGTTGAAGGGTAGCATCCATATGAACTCACAGCAGAGCTCCCCCTGGAGGCAAACTCAGTGACATGGAAATAAAATTAAGCCTTGGGTGCCACTTGCGTGTCCAACCAAGTGCAAAATTGGCACCAGCCACTAAATTAAGTTCTATCAGTCGATAAATTCGCTGAGTAGATATAAAAGCAGCGAGTAGCTGCGGAAATGTTCCAGGAAGAGGGTTACGAGGAAGCATCACAGAGTGCATGGTAGTCAAAGATCTTCGACAACCATCAACGGCTTCCCCAATGTGCTGAGCACGGTCCTGAAGAAGCACAATAGCACGACGGCGCCGGGGAGCAGACCAAAAACTCTCGACTCCCTCTGATGATCTTTCAAGAGCCACGATTCGTTCAGAAATCCGGCGAGTTTCGCCAACAAAGTCTAAGCAAGTTCCTGCAACAATAAGAAGTTATTGGCCAGTAGTAACGGAGTAAAAAGGGGAAAAAAGAGGAAGGTTGCAAGGAACTTTACATCGCAACAGCTCACAAGCAGATTCAACTATACCAACGAGGAAGGAGTCACACTCTTCTAGGTGCACAACCCTAGCCGTCAGACCTGATACCTTATCCTCGAGTATGGATATCTATTTCATAAAACCACAAGATTTGTTGGCTTTATCCATAGCCATCTGTGCTTGGCGCTTCGCCAAAGACAAGCGGCTCTCAAGGTCCAAAATCCTTGAGGAATACTCAGTACATCGACAAGAAGGGCGAGGAGGCGACGATGCTCCGGAGTCGAAAACATTGATAGGAGACATAGCTCGATCACGACCCGACGACCCACCAGCATGAATAGGCTGGAAGCCAAAAGAAAGGGAAAAAGAAGCATCTCAGAAACTAAATCAAACAGGACATTTCACAAAAGTTGAATATTTACACAAGCACAAGCCCTCTGACCAGTTCTCGGGCTACATACGCCTAAAAATTCATTACATTAGAATAAAATATGACTACAAAGGAAGTCTAAGGCTATGCCACCTCAACCTCAGGGTCCGCAGCGGAAGAAGGCGCGGCAGAGGTAGCACCAGCATTGGGAGGAGGCACGGATCCACTTGTCGCTGAAGTTGAAGAAACCGGCGTAGCAAAGGTCGCAGAAGCCGCAGAAGGAGAAATCATTGACACGATGCCTGACGCATACCTTTTCGCCTTCTCAATGAAAGCCTTCAGCTCTGAAAGGGGTCGGCCGTGGGAAGAGCTCACTTTCTCCCAGTTGATCCCCTCGCCGTGTGCATATGAAAGCGCAATGGCACCCTCGGCACCTCGCTTCAAGGAGAGGCCCTTCATAAGAAGGATGGGGTCGTCACAGGTGTCGAAGGCCTTGGCGAGTTTCTTCAAATCATTATCTGGCACCCCCGCTCTTTGCTTGGGCCACAATCCGACGAAAATCCGTGTAAGCACGAGGTTAACCAACTAGAAGATCTCCTGGACAGATATCCAGTTCGCTTCCAGCAAGCTAACTTCGGCCATGAAAGGATCATCATCTGGTTGCAAAGATGACGCAGACACCCCAGTATGTTCAGCAAAACCAAGGAAACAAATATAGCAGAAAAGGAACGCATCAGCAAGCATAGAGAGTGAGCAACTCAACAAAAGAAAAGAAAGGCATAGTATGCACCTCCAGCAACAACAGACATCTTATTCAGCCGCTCAGCCACGACCTGTTCCCGCTGGAGGTGCTCCTTGTTAGCATCAGAAAGGGCCTTTTCTGTTTTCTTCGCCTTAGCCACTGCTGATTTAGTAGACTTCTCAGCATTGACCTTGGTAGCAGTGGCGGCATCAAAAGCTTTTCTGGAAGCTTCGAGTTCAGCTACTAGCAACGAAATGCGAGCATTAGCCGTCGCCAAGGCATCTGCAGTTTAACAAATGAGGAAAGAGAAGTCAATTAAAGAAGCAAAGAAAGGCATTCAAGACAAGAAAAGCATAGGAAAAAATACCCTCGGAGGCCCTAGTAGCCTTCAGGTACTCGACACATTCATTACCCAAGGTGACAAACTTCTTCATCAAGGTCTGTCCAGGAAAAATACGTGAGTATGAAAGTCACGCAAAAATAGAAGCAAACAGGCCAGTAGCAACACACACATCGTCGGAGGAGCTTGTGGACCGATGGGCCTCAAGAGAAGCACCGGCGTTTGTCGACTTTTTCGCCCGCGTAGAACCGCGAGTAGCGACGACCTTCTTAACAGGAGCCCTTGGGGCTTTGGGAGATTTCACCGCCAGATCGGCCTCCTGTGAAGGTGGCTCGTCGATAGCAGGAGTATCAGTGGCAGGGGCGGCAGCAGCAAATCTCTTCGCGTTCTCCTCATCACTGAGAAGGAAGCAAAAGGAAAAGCCATTTGTCGAAGTTGACAAGAAAATAGATAGTATATGAAAACAAGCAGCAGAACACTCACGAGTCCATGAGGTCGAAAAGCTCTACGTCATCCTCTGGCGCGGGGGTCTCCCCGATCACAGTCGTGTGCGCCGAAGTACTCGAAGAGAGAAGCTCTATCACCCGCTTCCTTTTCTTGTCAACGCCACGATCTTCAGAAAGCGCAGGGGGAGGCGATGTCGTCGAGCTGGTATCTTCCAGCGAATCTTCGCCTGCATCTCCATCTTGGCTGTCCTCAACCTCGGGGGCTTCGGAGGCAGCAGAGACAGGAACATTTTGAATGTCCCCTCCCTCTGGGAGAGGAGGGCGAGACACAAGAAATCGATGATCCTGAAAGAAAAACAAGCTGAGAGTTACAAGACAAACAGCGATAAGAGAAAGTTAAGGTGAATAAAGACAGTAAAATGTACCGCAGGAAAGGGATGCTGGGAGTCGAAGTAACTAGCAGCTAACTCTGCAACTTCATGATCCTTAGTGAGAGTGGTAAGAGATCTCACTCGCTTGTCCAGATCCTTCTTATCTATAAGATCTTCAAATACTCGAGAAGAATCTCCCAAGCCGGAAAATGTCCATAGTTTGGAAAGGTGATGCTGCGGAGGTTGAACTCGACGTTGCTGAAAAAACGCCATAAGTTGTGTACCCGACAGTGCACCTCCTCTACCGCTCTTCAGCTCTTGGATGTGGGCTAGAAGTGGCTTGATTTCCTCCATCTCAGCTTCCGTGGGAGGCGAATCCCACGAGGTCAATTTCTTCACTTCCTTGGAGGCATCGAAAGGGGCAATGTCGTATTGATCAGAGGAAGCAACTTTCCGGTCTTTGATATAAAACCAGTTTTCCTCCATCCTTGTACTGAGGCCGCCATGGAAAACTCAAAATATTGCGATTCAGCATGAATAGAGATGATAGCTTCGCCCAGTTCAGGTTTCTTTGATAAAGCAACACTGGGACGGAACCGAAAGAGGAATTTCCAAAGGAGAAAGTGGGGTTCGATCCCCAGAAATGATTCACAGAGGGTAATAAAGCAGGCAATGTGGAGAAGAGAGTTTGGTGTGAGCTGGTGAAGCTGCACACCGTAGACGAAAAGAAGCACGCGAAGGAACTCGTGGGCAGGGAGAGATAGACCGCGCAAGAGAAAATCAAAAAACATCACCCGAAAGCCGCTCGGGGGCTTGGGGATGCGCTCAGTGGTATGGAAAATGACCTGATCATCGGCAGAGATGAGGCCATTGGCTTGAGCATTTTCCAGATCTTTCTGTTTTAAAACAGATGGTACCCAGCTGGTCGCGGAGTTCGCAGCGACGTTCTTGCCCATCTTGTTCTTCTGTGCAAGATGCTTCACGCGCATCTAAGGCTTGCGCGCGGGGGCTATGCAGAAGCTCGAAGGGGTGCAAGGTGTGCAACAATGGTGGCAGCGGCGGAAGCAAGGAGCTGGTAAATAGTAAAATTCCCCACTATCCCCCTTATATAGCTTCCAACGGAAGAAACGTGGGCTGAGATGTGGCGCAAGGAGCGGAAACGGCAGCCCACTAACGGGCAGGGATATTGCGAAATTACCACGCTGCCCATGGGTAACGGTCAGCATCAAGAAATAATTACAAACAGATTAATTATACTAATGACGTCACAAATGTGCGAGTAACGGGAAGTGAGGACTATGACAGAGGTGGACACTAGTCAGGTGAACATTCTGAAGAAGGTTTGATATGACGTATCTGTATAAGAGATGATCAAGGAAGTCGACCAAAAATTGAGTCCAGTAGAGAAGCAATCATTCTTTGAGTCTATACTCAAAAATATTCGACTATAGCCTCGGGGGCTACTACCATCGGGAGCGCTGAGCGCGCACCCGACCATATTATTGAGTAAAGTTATGAATTCATGACATGAAAGAAGGCACAATGTCTATGAGCCTATACTCGAAATAATTTTTTTAGACTATAGCCTCGGGGGCTACTCCCATCGGGAGCGCTGGGCGCGCACCCGACGATGATTTATAATGAATAATGAAGGAAAAGATGCAAGGGAGACTTTGAAAATATCACTACTACCATCGGGAGGGAGTTTTATCAATTAAGGTGGAATAACCCGAAGATTTGACACGTTAGAACAGTCAAACAAGGCTGCGACATATGATTCTCGAGTTGCGTCATCGTGACGGAATTCGAATGTCGTGGTTGAAATATATCGCAAAGGTAAGACCCCGGGATCCGTCCTGTGTGGCCCGGTATACGCACATGGATGCGCTCTGCTGGTACTTATCCGTGTCTACGACGCAAAGAAAATCCTGGTGGACGCACTGGGTACCCTGAGAACCACTGGGATTCATTTTTTGTAAGTCCTAAATGCGGCAAAAGAATGGGTTTGACTGGTTTCCCGAATTCAAGTCTAAGGGGATTGAATTTGAAGTAGGTGACAAGTATCTGTTCCGGCAGTTAACTGGCCTCTTGATCCGTCAGAGTTGTCAGGCTTGTTCATCAAAACCCCTTGCGAGGTGTCATAGCAAAAAGTTAAGTCGAAAGACCGATTCGAAGATTTGAAAGAAGAAGTCAAAGAAATTGATCAAGTCGAAGATGTGAAGATCTGAGATTCAACCCGAATCTTAAAATTCTGGTAGAATCTCGGGGGCTACTGACAAGGGTATAGATAATAGAGCCCGTTAGTTAGCTACCCCTAAGGCCCGTTAAGCTAGGCCCAATTATAATACTAGTCGAAATACGAGTTCATGTCGTATGTCGATATTGTAATCTATGTCGGATCCCTCCCGATCCCTGAGACCTGGCCACCTATATATATGGGCCAGGAGGGGACGGTGAGGGACAGATTGAAAGCAAGCCAGGTTTACACCCACATTTACTTTCGATATCCACCTTCTTTGACTGATTTCACCTTTGAGTTCATCCGACGCCCTATTTCCCCGATCCTAAGTCCTTCATCTAGGACATTTGTCGAGTTAACCCTCGTCACCCATACTCCGAAAAATTTCAGCACTCTTTTGAGAAAAAGTTTTTGCTGTTTTGGGCTTTTTTGCACAAGGAGTAGGAGTTTCCTCTACACCAATCAAAGTAAGAGGATTGCTAGCATTTAGAACAACATCATTAGAGGTGGTAATAGTTCATACCTTCATCTTTCTAGCCATCTCATCTTCTCTTTCCCACCTGGCATGCAATTCTGCTAATATCCTAACATTTTCATTAATTTTAACTTAGATGGCATTAGTAGCGGCAAATGTATTGCTTTCTTTCACATCATTAGGCAACACTTTTAGTTTCAGAAGTTCAACATCAAGAGAAAGGCTATCAACTTTAGAAGCAAGAATATCAATTTTACCCAACTTTTCCTCAACTGACTTGTTGAAAGCAGTTTGCTTACCGATGAAGTCCTTGAGCATTACCTCAAGATCGAAGGGCGTGCCCCTAGTGTTGTTGGAGGAATTACCATAAGAGTTACCATTACCATTACCATTGGTAGAAGGATACGTCCTATAATTGTTGCAAGCAAAATTGTTCCTATAAGCATTATTGTTGAAATTATTATTTCTAATGAAGTTTACATCAACATGCTCTTCTTGAGCAACCAAAGAGGCCAAATGAACATTATTAGGATCAACATGAGCTCTATCATTAGAAAGCATAAGCATAATAGCATCAATCTTATCACTCAAGGAAGAGGTTTCCTCAACAGAATTTACCTTCTTACCTTGTGGAGCTCTCTCGGTGTGCCACTCAGAATAATTTACCATCATGTTATCAAGAAGCTTTGTTGCGGCGCCCAAGGTAAGGGACATAAAAGTGCCTCCAGCAGCTGAATCCAATAGGTTCCTTGAAGAAAAATTCAGTGCTGCATAAAAAGTTTGGACAATCATCCAAGTAGTCAGTCCATGAGTGGGACAAATTCTTTATCATAGATTTCATTCTTTCCCAAGCTTGAGCAATATGTTCATTATCAAACTGTCTAAACTTCATAATATCGCTACGCAAAGCTATAATCTTAGCAGGAGGATAGTATTTTCCAATAAAAGCATCCTTACACTTATCCCAAGAATCAATACTATTTCTAGGCAAAGATAACAACCAATCCTTAGCTCTTCCTCTTAAAGAGAAAGGAAACAACTTAAGCTTAATAGTAGGAAACATGCCCGTGCATTGCACCGGGATAGTCAACTTTTAGATAAAAACATCAGCACGACCAAAGTTTTGACCCAACATGGATCCGTTCGTTATACCCATTATGTTGCTGCTACAAGTGTATTTTAATATAAATTATTTATATAACTTAATTATTTTAAGCATGAATCTTTTTATTAGAACTAAATCTGGCTATCCCTTTATATTTGAAACTACTTGGCATTTGTGGTGTGTCTAGACATAATGACGATCTAAACAAAAACTCATAGGATGCACATGCATAAAACACACCGAAATAACCAGCCAGAGGGTTTCAAAGAAAATTGCATGAAGTCAAATGAGAGAATTCACATGCATAAAACACACTAATATAAGTACCACTGGGCTTCAAAGACAATTACAGAACATCCTCAAAATAAAAGAAAGTGGAAGGATTAAAATACAATGTGTCATTGGGCTACAGGTTAAATCTTATTGAATGTTTAGACCATTAATAATTTATTAGTGTAAGTTTGAGGTAATCTTTTTATGCAGCTCTACATAGTCTATAATTAAGTTCGTACATGCTGAAAAGTATCTACTTTATTCAGAACGATAGTGTGATGAATCTTAATCCAAAAAATATTGTTCCATCTACGCAAAACTAATGTTTATTTCTCGTTTTTGTCTCCTCAACTTTCTGCTAATCAAATCTACGCACGGTCCATCTGAAGAAAGAAGCTGACTATGGAGAAAATATAAGTCATGAGCAGAATTCGAAGATGACACAACCCTGTTGTCTGACAACAGAGTATTGAACATGACATGTTGTTTTATGTTTCTACCATGACCTTTATTTATTTAACAGATCCACTTTAATAGTCTCTTTGGTGTATTGTCACTATTGGAATCCATGGGATCATAGAAACCAGTTTGGAGATACCGAATCTGGTGGCCTTCTTCTTGTCATTCAAGATTGGCCCATCCATGTCGATGTGCATCCACTGAACTTTCTTGTTGACAAACTACAAGGCAAAGCATGAGCTCCATCCTCAATATATTTTCAACAATAGAAGAAGACAGAACCAAGCCTGCAACTTGCTACTCTCTCCAAATAGAAGGATGCATTTTGTTTTTTCATTGACTTCATACGCGACCACTTTGCGTGGTATTGATCCAAATACAAAAATAACCGCATCCATGTAGATGCTTTGCTAATGTTATGTCAGTTAGACTGTTTTAAGGAAGGAGACCTATGCGTGCAGGGGACGCACCTCGATATGTCCGGGCGTGCTCGGGAGCTATCCGCAACTCCGCATGCTCTTCCGGTCTTTACTCCGCTGCCGTCCCTTGAAGTTTGGCGCCCCTGCTCCTCCGGCCTTCAATCTGCCACCCTCCCCGGCAGGAGGAGTCACATCTACACCTAAAGGATGCATGGGCGGGGATCTATGCGGGGTGTGGGCGGGAGGTCGATTAGGCGGTTGTGCCTCCGGCGCCAGCACACCTCCGGCCACCAGCAACCCGGCGCCTGGCGCGCCCGCACGCCGCCGGCCTCCTACGCCAGCACGCCACCTACCGCCCGCACCAGCACGCCGCCTGCCGCTCGCGCCAGCACTCCTCCGGCCACCAGCCGCCGGCCTCCCGCGCCAGCATGCCGCCGGCCACCCACGCCAGCATGCCTCCGGTCTCCGGCGCCAGCACATCTCCGGCAACCAGAAACGCGGCGCCTGGTCTGCGGACGAGAGGGGTGCCGTCTGTCTCCTCCGTCTCCGTGAGGAGCGAGGGGTCGGGAGCAAGGAAGACAAAGAAAAGAGCAACTGGCCAGCGATGTTGACTAAAAACTGGACTGCAGGCTGATTCATCAAATTATGGAGGGGTTTTTTACAAAATGTCCGACGGAAGATCCAAACCATGGAACCCTTGCATATTTTATTATTGGGTCTAGAATATTACCGTCTACATCCTTATACTTTTGTATCTCACATAGCTCAACAAAATTGTTGAGATGAGCTGCAGCATCATCAGAACTGGCACCAGAAAATTGATCTTTCATAACAAGATTCAACAAAGCAGGTTTGATCTCATAAAAATTTGCCTCAGGAGCAGGTGGCGCAATAGGAGTGCAGATAAAATCATTGTTTTTGGTGCTAGTAAAGTCACACAACTTGGTGTTCTCAGGAGTACCCATTCTAGCAAAACTAAAAGCAAGTAAATAAAAGCAACTATAAAGGAACTATTTTTTTGTATTTTATAAAACGATGCAAGCAAAAATAAAGTAAAGCAAAACAAAAACAAAGTAAAAGATTGTGCGTGAGAGACTCCCCTTGCAGAAGTCTTCTTCCTCCCCAGTAACGACGCCAGAAAACTCGTTGATGGCTTGTAAGAACAGCCCGTTGGGAACCCCAAGAGGAAGGTATGATGAGCACAGTAGCAAGTCTTCCCTCAGTTGTGAAACAAAGGTTTATCGAACCAGTAGGAGAAAGCCAAACTTCAGAAGATGATGCTTGCTAGCTTCATGACACTCTAGACAATGGCGCCAGAAATATTGCTGGTGCGTCTTCACCTAGCAGCAACATGAATCCTGCACACAACACAACCAAGAACTTTGCTCCCAACTTACGATGAGGTTGTCAATCTCACCGGTTTGCTGTAAATAAAGGATTGAGCGTATCGAGTGGTAAAAGGATAATAGTATGCAAGAAAGTAAACAGTGCGAGTAAAAGTAAAACGGTATAGCAATGTAAAGGAAATTGGACCGGGGTCCATAGTTCACTAGTGGTGTCTCTTCATAAGATAAATAACACATGCTGGGTAAAAAAATTACAGTTGGGCAATTGATAGAATAAAGATAACATACATATGTCATGAGGATCACTATGAGATTCACTCTGGGCATTATGACAAAATACATAGACCGTCATCCAACTGCATCTATGACTAAAAATCCACTCGTGGGGAATCGTCTGAGGACCCCTTGAGTATTAAGTTACGAACAACAGATAATTGCATTAAGCAAAGTGCGTAATGTAAACAAAGCAAATGTTCTTGGATACAAGAATGTTGTTTTCTCCCTAGTGGCAACAGCACATCTACAACCTTAGAGGTTTCTGTCACCCCCCCCAGATTACTAGAGGCATGAACCCAACTATCGAGCATAAATACTCTCTCTTGGAGTCACTAGCATCTACTCGGCCAAGATAGCTACTAGCAACGGAAAGCATGCAAGATCATAAATAACGTAGAGATAACATAGAGATATATATTCAACACATCAACTTGACATAGTACCAATACTCATTGGATCTCAACAAACACAACATGTATGATTACATAAAGATGATCTTGATCATGTAGGGCAGCTCACAAGATCTAAACATGAAGCACATGGTGGAGGAGACAACCATCTAGCTACTTCTATGGACCCATAGTCCAAGGTAGACTACTCACACATCACTCCGGAGGCGACCATGGTGGTGTAGAAGGCCTCCGGCAGGGATTCCCCTCTCTGGCAGGATGCCGAGAAGAGCTCCTGGATCCTCCCGATCTCGCGATGGTGATGGCGGCGGCTTGCAGTATGTTTCGTGGAAAAGCGATCCATCTCTTAGTTTTTCCCGTCGAGGGGAACTTATAGACGAAAGGGCAGCATCAGAAGGTGGGCCGCCTGGCCTCACCATATGGTGGCGCGGCCAGGGGCTGGGCCACGCCACCCTATGTTGAGCCTGGCCCCTGGCCCCTCTCCGTCTCGTCCTTGGTCTTTGCAAAGCTTCGGTAAAAATAGGAGGTTCAGCTTTTGTCTTGTCCAATTTCGAGAATATTTCCTGTGTAACTTTTCTGAAACACAAAAATAGCAGAAAACAGGGAACTGGCACTGTGGCATCTTGTTAATAGGTTAGTTCTGGAAAATGCATAAAAACACCACAAAGTATAACAAAACACAAAGAAAATGGTGTATAAACAAGCATGGAGCATCAAAAATTATAGATACGTTTGAGACGTATTAGTGAGCAATGCCATGCCACCATTACACATCGAATAGTGGCGCGAAATTGATGGCGTGGCGGATCCGCGCTACCAAAGCCAAAATTGCCGCGCTACCAATGGCATATTTTGTACTAGTGGGATGAGTATGTATATAGTATATTAACTTATTTTGACACAATTTTCTAACCATTTTGCTAGTTCTAGGATGAATTATTGCTAGTTCTTGGTCGATTGAGAATTAAATTAATTTTAGATCGACTCTAGGACTGTTAGATTTTTATCGTCATTCGTGCACACGAGAATTATACATGGGTGTGTAATTGAACATGAATGTGTGCAATTGCATCGCACATGAACTGCACTTAATTGAGGAGGCCCTATTCCAAATGGGTCCTACAAAGGCACCGGGTCCCGATGGGCTCCCGGCTTTATTTTATCAACGGCAGTGGCTGATGCTTAAAGCTCACGTTTGCCATACGATCAGGGAGTTTCTGGCAGGTAATGATTTTCCAGAGGATTTTAATGATACGATTTTGGTTCTTATTCCTAAAGTGAATTCTCTGGAGTTACTGTCCCAGTTTAGACCGATAAGTCTCTGCAATGTGTTGTACAAGATTGCAGCAAAAATGGTGGCTAACAGACTCAAAATAATCCTTCCTATCTTAATCTCTAAAGAACAAAGTGCTTTTGTCCCAGGGAGGCTGGTCACGGACAATCTTTATGTTGCTTATGAGTGTGTTCATGCCATGAGGATGAGGAGGAGGAAAAAGCCTTTGTGTGCAGTGAAATTGGATATGATGAAGGCTTACGACAGGGTAGAGTGGAGTTTCTTAAGAGCAATGCTTCTAAAAATGGGCTTCGCGGTGAGTTGGGTGGACATGATAATGAGATGCGTTGAATCTGTAAGGTTCTCAATCAAACTGAAAGGAGTAATTTCGGAGTCCTTTCTACCCTCCAGGGGCCTTTGACAAGGGGACCCTTTATCCCTGTATATGTTCCTTTTCTGCGTGGAAGGTTTCTCAGCTTTGCTACGCCAAGCACAGGCTGATGCGCAGCTATCGGGGGTGAGCTTTGGATGGGAAGGGCCTACTCTTACCCATTTGCTTTTCACAGATGATAGTGTGGTCTTTCTTGAAGCAAGTGTGCAGAGTATGACAACTCTGAAGGAGGTGCTGCAAAGGTACGAGGTTAGTTCAGGATAGAAGGTGAATCTACAGAAGTCATCGATTTACTTTGGTAAGGGGTGTACTAATGTTTTCAAAGATAACCTCAAGAACATTATTGGTATCACATGTGAGGCATTATACCAATAGTGGTAGGTCGCTGAAAGGAAGGTGTGTTCAAAAACCTCACTGACCGCTCCAGAGGGAAGGTTGGGGGTTCGAAGGGTCAAGGTCTATCGAAGGATGGTAGGGAGGTGATGGTGAAGTCTGTACTGCAGGCGGTACCCACGTATGCAATGGGTTGTTTCCAACTTACAAAGGGGCAGTGCAAGCAGTTAACCTCAATCTCGGCGGGGTTTTTGTGGGGTGCGACCGACGGAAAGAGGAAGGTGAATTGGCTAAGCTGGAAGAAAATGTGCGAAACCAAACCTCGAGGAGGAATGGGCTTTCGTGATTTTTAATGTTTTAACCAAGCTCTACTTGCAAAAAATCTTGGAGGATCGTCACCAATCCAAATTCCTTGTGCTCTCATGTGTTGAAGGTTTGGTATTTCAAGGACGGCAATTTTCTAGAGGCGCCCTGCCCAAAGCGCGCTTCTTACACATGGAAAAGCATCCTACATGGGCGTGAGATTTTAAAGGAAGGCTTGGTGTGGCGTATTGGTGATGGACAACCGGTGAAGGTGTGGACTGATAAATGGATCCCTCGATCCAGTGCGCAGCACCCGTTGGGTCATCGGCCAGATGTTGTGGTGGACAAGGTTAGTGAACTTTTGCTACCGCAGGGGCCTAGTTGGGATGTGGAGAAGCTGAACAACTTGTTTTCTTAGGCTGATGTCAAAGACATGAAGAAGATTCCTGTAGGTCGAGCTGGAACTGTCGATTATCTTGCTTGGAACTACACCAAAAAGGGGAATTTTTAAGTCAAATCGACATATCACCTTAGAAACCAAGTTATCAAAATAAGAGAAGGAGCTCCGGCCTCTTCTAGTTCATGTGACGAACACAAGGGGTGGCTAGCGCTGTGGGAAGCCGAGGTCCCAGGGAAAGTGAAGATCCATGTCTTGAGGCTTGCTAGGAACGGCCTGGCTATTGGCGAGGAGCTGCACAGAAGACAGATCAAAGAGGGGGTAAAATGCGTCATGTGTAACCGAGAGAAAACCCTAAAACATAGGTTTTGGAAATGCTTGCACACTGCTTGTGTCTGGGATATTATTAGACAGCGGACGGGTTACTAGCTATGTGCTTCCCCGGATAACGTGCGTTCTCAAAGAGTCTTGCAAAAGTGGCTCCTCCAGTGGTTTGGGAGCTGCGAGTCTGAGGAGCTTTGTATGGGGATGATAGTGTTATATCAGTTGTGGCTTGCTAGAAATGAAGCTCGGGTCCAGACATGCATTGAGGACCCAGAGAAGACAGATAGCTGGTCTATGTTCCTGGTGAAGGAGTGGAAGGCGGCTTAGGTTAAGCCAGTAGTGCATATTCAGTCGAGGAATTCTAGGTGGAGTCCCCCGGAACCTGGGTGGCACAAGGTGAATGTCGATGACGCGATGTCGTTGGGTGGATCTTATGGAGGTGGCGGAGTAGTCCTACGGGACGAACATGGTGGCTTTGTGGCAGGAGCGGCCGTTTTTCCCCTCTGTGAGTGATGCAGAACGCTCGGAGTTACTCGCCTGTCGCAGTGCGATTCAGGTTGCAAAGGATATGGGTGTTGCGAGACTGCTAGTGGAGACGGATTGTATGGGGGCTAAGGCGAAGATCACAGGGAGTGAGATGGATAGATTGATGCATGGACAGCTTGCGGAAGAAATCAAGGCAATGCTACAAGGCTCTGAGGACTACAAGGTTCAGCATGTCAATAGGAAGTGCAATGAGGTTGCACACTTAATAGCGAAGGACAGCTGCGAAAATAAAAGTTATAATACCTGGGTTGATTCTGTTGGAATTTGGCTGTGGGCTTTGGTCCATAGCCCAATACAAATTCTGAAATTCTCTTGGCCCATTCATGCATAGCAGGGGATGGCACCAAAGTTTAGTCCCACCTTGCTAGTTTAAGGGGAGTTGCACCAATAAATATAGTGGGATGTTCTACTACCTCCTAAAGTGAGAGAAGAGGAGAGACTTACACGCGCGCTCCTCCTCCTCCGCCGCCCGCCTTGCCACGCCACGCCTCGCCTCGTCATGATGCGCGCGCGCGCCGTGGTTTGCGGAATTGTGCCTCGGTGCCGAGCTTACTTATCTTTTTGCTGTTCGGGAAAATTACTGCGCGAGTTATTTTTTCTATCAGCCATTTCTGGTTTTTCCGGATCGTGGGCTGTTATTAACTCGGGCGTGGGCTGCGCCCCACGTCTTACCCGACCGGCGCTATATAAGCAGGCTTAGGCGCAAACCCTAATCACCCCGTATCACATCTCTCGCCTCCAGAGCCTTGCGTCGCCGCTACACCTTCTCCATCCCCTCTTCTGGTGTGCACCGGACAACGGGACAGTAGGCCTCCGGAACCCCGCCTCTTGTGAACCTGTACGGGTGAGGGGCGATCAGGTTTTTGGGGAGCGCTTCTGCGCGACTACTGACGGCATCACGTCGACCGACGACTCCTTCCCCGACGAGGACTTCTTCCCGGACATTAGCAGCCTCTACATCGATGACATGGCTGACGACGCTGGTGTCAATGCCAACGCGAACCTCAATGCCAATGCGAACTTCAATGCCAACGCGAATCTGAACGCGAACGTGAATCCTCCTGCAGCACCGTACGCAATCTGTACCCATCTTTTCCAGTTTATGTTACAATTTCTTGTACTAGTGTTTGGAATAGATGTGATCTCTTTATCTGTGTTAGATGTGATCTGTTCGTCTATTCTGCTAGTATGCATGATTAGGTTAATTCCTGTAATTATCATCACGCTTTATTATTGGTTATTTCGGATTAAATCTTATGGTAAATTCCTTATATTTTCAACAATCCAAAAACCTGATTATAGGCATTTGAGTCCAACTGGTTTGGCCACGGCTACCAGGCCGCCTCCCTTTGATGGTGTCCATTATAAGAGATGGCGCACGAGAGCAGTTCTATGGTTGAAAAACCTAGGCTACTATAGCGCCATGATACATCTCCAACGTATCTATAATTTTTGATGCTCCATGCTTGTTTTTACACCATTTGCCTTGTGTTTCGTTACACTTCGTGGCACTTTTATGCATTTTCCAGAACTAACCTATTAACAAGTCGCCACAGTGCCAGTTCCCTGTTTTCTGCTGTTTTTGTGTTTCAGAAAAGCTACACAGGAAATATTCTCGGAATTGGACGAAACAAGTTCCTGAAGTCTTATTTTGCCCGGAAGCTTCCCGAGGACCGAAAGAGAGCCAGAGGGGGGCCAGAGGCCGCCCTCACACATAGGTGGCGCGGCCCAGGCCCTGGCCGCGCCACCCTAGTGTGAGGAGCCCCTGGCTGCCCCCTGACGACGCCCCTTCGCCTATATAAAGCCTCGGGATAGAAAACCCTAAGGGAGTCGGCAATTTTCCAGAAAGAGTTCCGTAGCGCCGCCGCTGTCGAAGCCAAATTTCGGGGGACAGAAGTCTCTGTTCCGGCACCCTGCCGGGATGGGGAAGTGCCCCCGGAGCCATCTCCATCGGTCTCCATCGCCGTCTCCGCTGTCTCCATCGACCTCACCGCCATCTCCATCAACCTCGTTGTCTCCTATGATGAGGAGGGAGTAGTTCATCCCCGGGGCTGAGGGCTCTACTGGTAGCTATGTGGTTCACCTCTCTCTCCCATGATGTGATCTTTATGTGATCGTGAGCTTTGTATCATGTTGAACAAGTAGATTTTATTATTCAGATATTATGTGTACTCTAGTGGTGTTATTAAAGTAATCTATTCCTCCTGCCATGGTGTAACGGTGACAGTGCGTGCATCATGGTGGTACTTGGTCTAGGCTACGATTGTGATCTTTTATGGATTATGAGAATAATTATCGCTATGATAGTATTGAAGTGATCTATTCCTCCTTTCATGGTGTAATGTTGACAGTGTGTGCACCATGTTAGTACTTGGTCTAAGTTGCAATAATATCTATCTTGAGGTGTGCTTTGATTTGGATAACTCTATGAGTGGTGTTTGTCAAGTACTTGATGAACTTTAAGGGGTGCTTCTGTAGCCACTACGCAATGATTAGTGTTGTTCAATAGGAGAGTAATTTAGAGTACCATAGTGAAGAGAAGTTGTTTATTTGTTCAATTATGTTATATTTGTTGAGAGTGTGTCCACTAGTGAAAGTATGATCCCTAGGCCTTGTTTCCAAGCATTGCACACCATTTACTTCTTGTTTTGTTACATGTTTGCTCGCAGCGATATTTACTTCAAGTCACATTTGCTACTTATAATCATCACTACTACTTGTATTTCACTATCTCTTCGCCGAACTAGTACACCTATACATCTGACAAGTGTATTGGGTGTGTTGGGGACACAAGAGACTTTCTGTATCGTAATTGCAGGGTTGCTTGAGAGGGATAGCTTTGACCTCTTCCTCCCTGAGTTCGATAAACCTTGGGTGATCCACTTAAGGGAAACTTGCTGCTGTTCTACAAACCTCTGCACTTGGAGGCCCAACACTGTCTACAAGAACAGACGCGTGCGTAGACATCAAGCTCTTTTCTGGCGCCGTTGCCGGGGAGGTAAGGTAAAAGGTACTCGCATCCTCCTGTGTGAGTGCTCGGAGTTATTTCCTTTAGATTCTGCAATTATATCTTTTTGTTTCTTGTTTTTATTTTCACTAGTTAGGCTTAATGGAAAACAAAGAGTTTTGTAGTCTTTTTCCTGAGTTTAGATATGAAGTGTTTGAAGAGAAAATTGAAAAACCTTTGGAGCTTAATTTGCATGCTAATAGTGTTGTTAGTATGAATGCTTTGAACACTGTTATTGCTAATACTATAGAAAAGTCTAAGCTTGGGGAAGCTGGTTTTGTTAAGCATGATATTTTTAGTTCCCCAGCTTTAGTGGAGAAAGTTTGCTATGATGATATGTTTGAAGAATATGCTTTGCGAAATAGCTGTTCTTTAGCTTGTGATGATACTAAACCTCTAGTTTATGATGGCTATGATGATGAGTATAATATTTTCAGTTCGCCTACTATTGAGGATAAAATTAGTTATGATTACAATATGCCTCCTATTTATGAAAATTATGGTGATGAGAATAATTATTCTGTTGAATCTGCTCCTACTATTATTGTTCCTGTGGTGAGTATTAATTCTTTTATGCATGTGGCTCATGATAGGGATGCTTTAAATGATAGTTATATTGTTAGTTCTATTCATGATGCTACTGAAAGTTATTATGAGAGAGGGAAACATGGTTTTATGGATCTCAACAATATTAAGTTTCCCCTCTTTATATTGCAAATCTTGAAGTGGCACTTGTTTTATCTATCCATGCTTGCTACTATGTGCCTCGTTGATTTATTTTCTTACAAGATTCCTATGCATAGGAAGTGGTTTAGATATAAATGTCTTTCACATCTGCTTTTTGATGCTCTCTATTGCTTTAAGTTCCTATATGGCGCCTTTGCCTCAAGCTCTTATATGGCGCCTACATGAGCATCTTTGCAAATTACTGCGCCTAGCTCAAAAGCGTTAAAGAAAAGCACTCTTGGGAGATAACCCAATGTTTTATTTTCAGTACTTTTTCTTTTATTTGAGACTTGGAAGTCATTACTACTGTAATGACCACTCCTTATCCTTTTTATTTCGTTGTTGTGCCAAGAGAAGCCTCTAATTTGAGCGAGGTAAGATTTGGGGATGTTGCTGTCCTGAAACAGTTTTCGGTGCTGCACCGTAAAAATTCGTGAAAATTCTCTGTATATATTTTGGACCTGCGATTTCTTGTGCATATGTCCCAGGTTATATCCAAACTTTTGTTAGTTGAACACTTTTTGATTTGAGCAACAGAAAACCCCTCAAAAATTTGTCCTTTGTCAGCTGTTCAGTTTTGACAGATTTCTGCCAATATTTGTGTTTGCCATTTTATCGCTTTCTTTTGAGTTCTTTTGATCATGGAACTTTTAGAGAAGTTGCTACAGTAGTATTTACTATATATGTGGTGGTTTTGAGTTGAAACCTGAAGCAAAAAGAGGTTGATTATATGTTATGCTTGCACTAATGTTGCTAATAGAATTGTGTTTAGTTTTGTATGAAGGAAGTTTTCAAGTGTAGGGATTGGAGAATGATGAGATGAGTTGAAGAATGGACAAAAGCTCAAGCTTGGGGATGCCCATGCATCACCCCAAGAAATATCCAAGAAGTACAAGCGTCAAAGCTTGGGGATGCCCCCGAGGCACCCCCTTCTTCATCGGCAAAAATCAGGTCACCTTTCAAAACACTATATTTTTATTGCTTCATGCACTATGTGTTTTCTTGGAGCGTCGGTTGTTTTTGTTTTTAGTTTTCTTTTGCTTTGTTTGCTGCAATAAATGGTTAGATCACATCATGTTTTTTTTGGAGGAGATGAACTCGCTTTTCATTTGCCAAGAACACTCAGTTTTTCACTCTTATCGTTCACCGAGTGTTCTTCTTTTTCTGCTACTGCTTTTGGTTTTCATCTCCGCCTTGATTTTCGTTCAGATCTTCTTATATTTATTTATCAAGGTGTATTTTTGCCTCTGGACCATGTTAGTTTTCCTCAAAAGAGTTGGATTAAAAAAGTTTTAATGGTGTTGGAAAAGAGAAAAAGCTTTATGCAAAAAAGTGGTACAAGAAGGAGCTTCTGTAGACTGCGGCCTAGGCTTTTGCATGTCGTGCTTGATGTCTTTTTGATAGTATGCTTAGTGGTTTTGCTGTAGCATGACTTATCTCAAATAACTGAGATTGCTTAATGAGCCTTTGAAAAAATCATGCGTTGTTTTTATTATATGGAAGCATTTATTTGGTTTTCTCCTTTGATGCTTTATTTGGGTTGACTTGGCGCATGCTCACACATGTTAGACTCTTACAAAGTCGCCAATAGCCTCTATGATCATTTAGTTTTTGACTTTTGATGCCATCTTATGCTTCTTTTAATGTCGCTTTGTCGCTATGCATGATTATGGCCGTTATTGCTCTCTTAGTTGGTCGCTCCCAGTCTTTTGCTAGCCCTCGCCTTGTACTGAGTATGAGCTCTACTCGTGCATCCAACTCCTAAAAACCAAGTTTGCCATTTTGTCCACTATAAATTCCTATGCATGGTATTTGTAAGCCATTCCAAAGTAAATTTTCATGTGCTACCTTTCAAAAAACCTTCAAAATACTTCTCATTTTGTGACACTGTTTTCAGCTCATGGGGACGTAGTGGTCGGATTTGCTATCTTCCATATTGTCTTATTCCAAAAAGAAAAAAAAGGAAAAAAGAAAGAAAAAAAAGCACTCCTCCATGGTATGTGAATGTTGGTGGGCACCCGATGGAATCGGTTAGCCATGGTTTGTGAAAGGAAAAAAGGTGGGGAGGAGTGCCAAGCTTTATAAAAGAGCACAAAAGTGCCAATCTTTCTCTCAAAAACTTGCTTCATTTTTGTATGGAAGATAGTAAGAACCCCATTGCCAGTCATTGACAAAGACAACCACCTCTGAAAACCAATTTTTATCTCTCTGTTTTACAAATGAAAAGCTCCAGCACATGTTTAATCACTACTTCCCTTTGCGAAGGGCCTTTCTTTTACTTTTATGTTGAGTCACCACCTTCTATCTTTATGCACCATTAAGAGAGCATAGTTGTCATTCTTAGTATAATGTGCATTGTCCCAAAGTTTTCATTGATTGATTCATATTGTTGGTTTCACTTGTTCTCAAATTATTTGTATCTAGTCGCCCTCTTAAACTTGAAGGTGTCCTATGCATTTATGTTTTGCTCTCTTTTAAGGACAAGCTGAAAACCATTTGTATGTTTTTCCTTATGATTTGAACACATGTTTGACTTTCATTATTTCATTATTCATGATCTTTTGTTTGTGTTCATTTTCATGTTATAACATGGTTGCTAAGTTTCTTCTATCAAGATTATGTCTTTCATGCCCATGTTTTAAGTTCTTTTGATCCCAGCTCACAATGCTTACATATATGATCAAGATTGTGATGGTGCATGTCACCTCAAAAATTATTTCTTTTATTATCACTTACCTACTCGAGGACGAGTAGGAGTTAAGCTTGGGGATGCTGATACATCTCCAACGTATCTATAATTTTTGATGCTCCATGCTTGTTTTTACACCATTTGCCTTGTGTTTCGTTACACTTCGTGGCACTTTTATGCATTTTCCGGAACTAACCTATTAACAAGTCGCCACAGTGCCAGTTCCCTGTTTTCTGCTGTTTTTGTGTTTCAGAAAAGCTACACAGGAAATATTCTCGGAATTGGACGAAACAAGTTCCTGAATTCTTATTTTGCCCAGAAGCTTCCCGAGGACCGAAAGAGAGCCGGAGGGGGGCCAGAGGCCGCCCTCACACATAGGTGGCGTGATACGTCTCCAACGTATCTATAATTTTTGATGCTCCATGCTTGTTTTGACACCATTTGCCTATAGTTTCGTTACACTTCGTGGCACTTTTATACATTTTCCGGAACTAACCTATTAACGAGTTGCCACAGTGTCAGTTCCCTGTTTTCTGCTGTTTTTGTGTTTCAGAGTGATACACAGGAAATATTCTCGGAATTGGACGAAACCACATCCTTAAGTCTTATTTTACCCGGAAGCTTCCAGAGATCTGAAGAAGAGTCGGAGGGGGGCCACCAGGGCCCCACATGCAGGGGTGGCGCGGCCAGGCCCCTGGCCGCGCAGGCCCTGCGTGAGGGTGCCTAGCTCCTCCTCTGACGACGCCCCTTCGCCTATATAAAGCCTCGGGACAGAAAACCCTAGAAAAAATCGGCAAATTTCCAGAAAGAGTTCCGCAGTTCCGCCGTCGCCGTCGACAAATTTCGGGGGACAGAAGTCTCTGTTCCGACACCCTGCCGGGACGGGGAAGTGCCCCTGAAGCCATCTCCATTGGTCTCCATCGCCGTCTCCACCGTCTCCATCGACCTCACCGCCATCTCCATCAACCTTGCTGTCTCCTATGATGAGGAGGGAGTAGTTCATCCCCGGGGCTGAGGGCTCTACCGGTAGCTATGTGGTTCACCTCTCTCTCCCATGATGTGATCTTTATGTGATCGTGAGCTTTGTATCATGTTGAACAAGTAGATGTTATTATTCAGATATTATGTGTACTCTAGTGGTATTATTAAAGTAATCTATTCCTCATGCCATGGTGTAACGGTGACAGTGCGTGCATCATGGTGGTACTTGGTTTAGGCTATGATTGTGATCTCTTGTGGATTATGAGAGTAATTATTACTATGATAGTATTGAAGTGATCTATTCCTCCTTTCATGGTGTAATGTTGACAGTGTGTGCACCGTGTTAGTACTTGGTTTAAGTTGCAATAATATCTATCTTGAGTTGTGCTTTGATTTGGATATCTCTATGAGTGGTGTTTGTCAAGTACTTGATGAACTTTAAGGGGTGCTTCTGTAGCCACTACACAATGATTAGTGTTATTCAATAGGAGAGCAATTCAGAGTACCATAGTGGAGAGAAGTTGTTTATTTGTTCAATCATGTTATATTGTTGGGAGTGTGTCCACTAGTGAAAGTATGATCCCTAGGCCTTGTTTCCAAGCTTTGCATATCGTTTACTTGCTGTTTTGTTACTTGTTTGCTCGCAGCGATATTTATTTCACATCACGTTTGCTACTTATAATCATCTATACCACTTGTATTTCACTATCTCTTCGCCGAACTAGTGCACCTATACATTTGAGAAGTGTATTGGGTGTGTTGGGAACACAAGAGACTTTCTGTATCGTAATTGCAGGGTTGCTTGAGAGGGATAGCTTTGACCTCTTCCTCCCTGAGTTCGATAAACCTTGGGTGATCCACTTAAGGGAAACTTGCTGCTGTTCTACAAACCTCTGCACTTGGAGGCCCAACAAGTGTCTACAAGAATAGAAGTGCGTAGACATCATGGCGCGGCCCAGGCCCTGGCTGCGCCACCCTGGTGTGAGGAGCCCCTGGCTGCCCCCTGACGACGCCCCTTCGCCTATATAAAGCCTCGGGACGGAAAACCCTAAGGGAGTCGGCAATTTTCCAGAAAGAGTTCCGTAGCACCGCCGCCGTCGAAGCCAAATTTCGGGGGACAGAAGTCTCTGTTCCGGCACCCTGCCGGGACGGGGAAGTGCCCCCGGAGCCATCTCCATCGGTCTCCATCACCGTCTCCATCGACCTCACCGCCATCTCCATCAACCTTGCTGTCTCCTATGATGAGGAGGGAGTAGTTCATCCCCGGGGCTGAGGGCTCTACCGGTAGCTATGTGGTTCACCTCTCTCTCCCATGATGTGATCTTTATGTGATCGTGAGCTTTGTATGATGTCAAACAAGTAGATGTTATTATTCAGATATTATGTTTACTCTAGTGGTGTTATTAAAGTAATCTATTCCTCCTGCCATGGTGTAACGATGACAGTGCGTGCATCATGGTGGTACTTGGTCTAGGCTACGATTGTGATCTTTTATGGATTATGAGAATAATTATCGCTATGATAGTATTGAAGTGATCTATTCCTCCTTTCATGGTGTAATGTTGACAGTGTGTGCACCGTGTTAGTACTTGGTCTAAGTTGCAATAATATCTATCTTGAGTTGTGCTTTGATTTGGATAACTCTATGAGTGGTGTTTGTCAAGTACTTGATGAACTTTAAGGGGTGCTTCTGTAGCCACTACGCAATGATTAGTGTTGTTCAATAGGAGAGTAATTCAGAGTACCATAGTGAAGAGAAGTTGTTTATTTGTTCAATTATGTTATATTTGTTGAGAGTGTGTCCACTAGTGAAGGTATGATCCCTAGGCCTTGTTTCCAAGCATTGCACACCGTTTACTTCCTGTTTTGTTACATGTTTGCTCGCAGCGATATTTACTTCAAGTCACATTTGCTACTTATAATCATCACTACTACTTGTATTTCACTATATCTTTGCCGAACTAGTGCACCTATACATCTGACAAGTGTATTGGGTGTGTTGGGGACACAAGAGACTTTCTGTATCGTAATTGCAGGGTTGCTTGAGAGGGATAGCTTTGACCTCTTCCTCCCTGAGTTTGATAAACCTTGGGTGATCCACTTAAGGGAAACTTGCTGCTGTTCTACAAACCTCTGCACTTGGAGGCCCAACACTGTCTATAAGAACAGACGCGTGCGTAGACATCACACCACTCTTGGCAGACCTGAGGGAGATCTTTCTCCTGCTCAAGAGGAAGCTTTTCAGAAAGTCGACACCATGTTTATGGGGGCTTTGTTCAACATTCTTGGTGACAACATTGTTGACACCTATATGTCATTTAATAATGACAAGGATGTGTGGGATGCGCTGGAAGCCAAGTTTGGTGTTTCTGACGCTGGCACTGAGCTGTATATCATGGAGCAATTCTATGATTATAAGATGACTGATGACCGTCCCATTGTGGAGCAGGCTCATGAGATACAGTCTCTTGCCAAAGAACTCGAGCAGTTCAAGTGTACCTTACCGGACAAGTTCGTGGCCGGTGGCATTATTGCCAAGCTTCCTCCTTCATGGAGGAACTTTGCTACTTCTCTGAAACATAAGAGACAGGAGTTTTCCGTTTCGGATCTCATTGGTTCTCTTCATGTTGAGGAAAAGGCGAGAGCAAAGGATACACGTGTTCGAGGCTTTGATGGAAGTTCTAGTGCACATGTGGTGCAGAAAAACAACTTCCACTCCCACAAGTCCACGAATAAGAACAAGTTTGAGGGCAAGGGAAAGTTTGATGGCAAGAACAAGGCCTCGCAGACTACCAACTTCAAGAAGAAGACTGAGTATAAGAAGAAAGGATCCTGCCATGTGTGTGGTGATCCGAATCATTGGGCTCCTAGCTGCGCTAAACGCTTTGATAAGCGTTCACATGGAAACGGCGGCAATTTTGCCAATGTTGTTGTTGGTGATACCGATATGAAGGATGCTGGGTCGCACGGGCTGGCTCCGTGCTGATGGGAAACGGCTCACATGCTTTTGTTCAAGGTGTTGGTATGGTAAATCTGAAGTTCACTTCGGGGAAGACCGTACAGCTGAAGAATGTGCAGCACGTTCCCTCCATCAATAAAAATCTCGTCAGCGGATCTCTTCTGTGTCGAGATGGTTTTAAGTTGGTGTTTGAGTCCAATAAAGTTGTAATATCTAAGTATGGACAATTTGTTGGGAAAGGCTATGAGTGCGGAGGCTTGTTCCGCCTTTCTTTGTCAGACTTATGCACTAAAGTTATTAATCATGTTTGCAATGATAAGTGAGGACGCCTCCCTACTCGCCCCAATCTAACGGGGTGGCTGAAAGAAAGAACCGTACTCTAACTGATTTGGTTAACGCCATGTTAGACACTTCGGGTCTCTCCAAGGCATGGTGGGGGGAGGCGATCTTGACTGCGTGTCATGTCCTAAATCGGGTTCCCACAAAGAACAAAGAAATTACACCATTTGAGGAATGGGAAAAGAAAAGGTTAAAACTCTCTTACTTACGGACTTGGGGTTGTTTGGCAAAGGTAAACTTGCCAGTACCCAAGAAGCGAAAGCTTGGACCAAAAATTGTGGACTGTGTTCTTCTGGGATATGCGTTTCACAGCATTGGCTATAGATTTTTGATAGTAAAATCTGAAGTATCTGACATGCGTGTTGGTACTATTATGGAGTCGAATGATGCGACTTTCTTTGAGGACATCTTTCCAATGAAAGGTTCGTCTAGCTCATCAAATCAGGAGATGCCTAGTTCATCTAGTCAAGAATTATTTACAATTCCTGAACCCACCATTTCGATAGAACACTCTGATAATCCTGTGGAGGATAACAATAGAGCTCCTACTAGGAGTAAGAGACGAAGGACTGAAAAGACCTTTGGTGATGATTTTATTGTATACCTCATGGATGACACTCCCACTTCTATTTCAGAAGCCTATGCATCTCAAGATGCTGACTACTGGAAAGAAGCCGTTCGTAGTGAGATGGATTCCATCTTGGCAAATGGAACTTGGGAAATTACTGATCGTCCTTATGGGTGCAAACCTGTAGTATGTAAGTGGGTGTTCAAGAAGAAGCTTAGACCTGACGGTACTATTGAGAAGTACAAGGCACGCCTTGTTGCTAAGGGTTATACCCAGAAAGAAGGCGAAGACTTCTTTGATACTTATTCACCTGTGTCCAGATTGACAACTATCCGAGTACTACTGTCCCTGGCTGCCTCGCATGGTCTTCTCGTTCATCAAATGGACGTTAAGACGGCTTTCCTAAATGGAGAGTTAGATGAGGAGATTTATATGGATCAGCCGGATGGATTTGTGGTAGGTGGTCAAGAAGGAAAGGTGTGTAAGTTGCTAAAGTCTTTGTATGGTCTTAAGCAAGCACCTAAGCAGTGGCATGAGAAGTTTGAAAGAACTTTAACTACTGTAGGCTTTGTTGTTAACGAAGCTGACAAGTGTGTGTACTATCGCCATGGTGGGGGCCAAGGAGTCATCTTATGTCTGTATGTTGATGATATACTGATATTCAGGACCAGTCTTGATGTTATCAAGGAGGTCAAAGACTTTCTATCTCATTGTTTTGAGATGAAAGATCTAGGAGTAGCTGATGTGATCTTGAACATCAAGCTACTGAGAGATGACGATGGTGGGATAACACTGCTTCAATCTCACTATGTGGAAAAGATCTTGAGTCATTTTGGGTATAGCGACTGCAAGTCTTCTCCTACGCCATATGATCCTAGCATGTTGGTTCGAAAGAATCAGGGAGATCCTAAGGATGCTAAAGATCAGCTGAGATATTCTCAGATTATTGGCTCACTTATGTATTTGGCCAGCGCTACGAGGCCTGACATCTCTTTTGCTGTTAGCAAGTTGAGTCGGTTTGTGTCAAATCCTGGAGATGTTCATTGGCAGGCCCTTGAAAGGGTTTTGCGTTATTTGAGTGGCACTGCGAGCTATGGAGTTCACTACTCTGGGTATCCAAGGGTACTTGAAGGGTATAGTGACTCAAATTGGATTTCTGATGTTGATGAGACTAAGGCCACAAGCGGTTATGTGTTTACGCTTGGTGGTGGTGCTGTTTCCTAGAAGTCTTGCAAGCAGACCATCTTAACGAGGTCAACTATGGAAACAGAACTCACAACATTAGACACAGCCACTGTTGAAGCAGAGTGGCTTCGAGAGCTCTTGATGGACTTGCCTGTGGTTGAAAAACCTATACCCGCAATTCCTATGAACTGTGATAATCAAACTATGATCATCAAAGTAAACAGTTCTAAGGACAATATGAAGTCATCAAGACATGTGAAGAGGAGACTGAAATCTGTCAGGAAAATGAGAAACTCCGGAGTTATTGCGTTGGATTATATCCAAATATCTAAAAATCTGGCAGATCCCTTCACAAAGGGTCTATCACGCAATGTGATAGATAATGCATCGAGGGAGATGGGTTTGAGACCCACACTTTGAGTTGTCCACAGTGGTAACCCACTCTATGTGATCGGAGATCCCGTGAATTAGAGTTGGGAGACAAGCTGTTGGTCAGCTGAGAGGAGAGTATCCTTACATTGTACTACCACTCCATATAGATGCAATACTCTCCTATTCTGCATGGCAAGTTGATATTTATCTTAATGTGTTCTAAGTGGCTTGTTTATAGCAAAGATGTTGCCCTGCAGAACATCTTTTGAAGAACACACCTATATGAGTCTGACTGTCAAACGTCGCAGTCTATGGGAGTTGGGTGCTCTCTAATAAACTCATGAAAGGCCATGCAGTATGACGCATAAGCTCCAAACCGCGGGGAAGCCTTGCGGCAGCCTAGTATCGGTCTAGGCTTTGTGTGAAACTAGTGCGCACCAAACTTGTAGTTCAAGGCATAGTCCACTATTCAAGTTGCAATCTAGTGTAGCATAAAGTTCTGAGTGGAAGTTCAACTTAACAGTCTCCACCTCGCACCGGTATATAAACAATGTTCTGGAATTATTTGATGTGATGTGATGAGATGTGCCAATGAGACTTTGTGGGGGATTGTTGGAATTTGGCTGTGGGCTTTGGTCCATGGCCCAATACAAATTCTGAAATTCTCTTGGCCCATTCATGCATAGCAGGGGATGGCACCAAAGTTTAGTCCCACCTTGCTAGTTTGAGGGGAGTTGCACCAATATATATAGTGGGGTGTTCTACTACCTCCTAAAGTGAGAAAAGAGGAGAGACTTACACGCGCGCTCCTCCTCCTCCGCCGCCCGCCTCACCTCGCCTCGTCACGACGCGCGCGCGCGCCGCGGTTTGCGGAATTGTGCCTCGGTGCCGAGCTTACTTATCTTTTTGCTGTTCGGGAAAATTACTGCGCCAGTTATTTTTTCTATCAGCCGTTTCTGGTTTTTCCGGATCGTGGGCTGTTATTAACTCGGGCGTGGGCTGCGCCCCACGTCTTACCCGACCGGCGCTATATAAGCAGGCTTAGGCGCAAACCCTAATCACCCCGTATCACATCTCTCGCCTCCAGAGCCTTGCGCCGCCGCTACACCTTCTCCATCCCCTCTTCCGGCGTGCACAGGACGACGGGACAGTAGGCCTCCGGAACCCCGCCTCTTGTGAACATGTACGGGTGAGGGGCGATCAGGTTTTTGGGGAGCGCTTCTGCGCGACTACTGACGGCATCACGTCGACCGATGACTCCTTCCCCGACGAGGACTTCTTCCCGGACATTAGCAGCCTCGACATCGACGACATGGCTGACGACGCTGGTGCCAACGCCAACGCGAACCTCAATGCCAATGCGAACTTCAACGCCAACGCGAATCTGAATGCGAACGTGAATCTTCCTGCAGCACCGTACGCAATCTGTACCCATCTTTTCCAGTTTATGTTACAATTTCTTGTACTAGCGTTTGGAATATATGTGATCTGTTTATCTGTGTTAGATGTGATCTGTTCATCTATTCTGCTAGTGTGCATGATTAGGTTAATTCCTGCAATTATCATCATGCTTTATTATTGGTTATTTCGGATTAAATCTTATGGTAAATTGCTTATATTTTCAACAGATTCTCCTCCAGGAATTATTGTAGACTCTTTGGCGCTGGACTATGCCAACGTTTAAATAAATACGCAGCTTAAATCTCAAAGAAAAAGAACTGCACTTAAATTGGGTGAACAGGAATTAAGTTATCTCTGGGTCAATGTAGAACAAGCCACGTCAATTTTCAAACGTCGACAAAAATGACAAAGCTATGCATTTTGAACCGACATCGATGTAGTATTTGGAATTTACTCATCCTTTTCGCACAACCAACACTAATCCTACGTGCTTCTAAGATTGGATTGCAGCTTGGTTGCTTGTAAGACCTTCTCGACGCGTGAAGATTTTTCATTGGAAGTGTATTAATTACATCCGCCCGCAGCATCTTGTATGCATAACAAAAGGTTCCGTTCCATCTGGATGTCAATAGATCTCATTCTCCAAATTTGATTCTGTAACAAATAGAAAAACTCCTGATGTCTTCTAGGCCTACGTTGAATCGTACGATAGCTCATTTCTAACCCCTACACGAGGCAACACTGCCCTGAATAAATTTTGAGACTTGATATGAAGCTCTTATCTTTGCTCTTATAGTCCGAAGTAGAAGTGCAATAGCCTTCCATCACAATTGTTGAGCGTGTACCAAGTGTACTCAATGCGCACTTAAAACTACCACATGGCCAGGTATCCATCATTTTATTACTGGGGACATATGCTAAATGATAAGTTGATTGGCAAACTATAGTAGGTAAGGGATGGAGAGCGTCGATTTGGATCCTGTGCTCCATGGAGCATGTTTTCTTTTTTTCTTGAGAAGTTCAACTTTAAAGATAACAAAATATAATAACCGGAATGTAGATAATAAATCATAATACTCCCGTCCTAAAAATTATGTGGAAAAATCTTGTATTTTAGCCTCTGCAAAACAGAGCTAATTGGGCCATTGTACAATTTTGAATGGGCGACCGTATTCCAAAATATGTCATGTTTGTCTTTTTTGCTGCGCCTGAAATACAAGATATTTTTCATTGAAAACTTGCAGTGTTGTAGTGCGTGTCATTTGCTACATAGGTATTTTTTTCAAAAATATTTGATGCGTTTTTAAAATTCAAAACGGGCTCCAGTGAACCTATGCTCCAAAGCGATTTTCTGGTAATTGATGTGCCTTTTGGTATAACTGGGAACCCTACCTCAAAATTCAGTCTACCAAAAAATTTAAAAGATCGACACTAACCGTAAGATTTATTTGTCACACACACATAGATTGAATACAATCTCCCGTGCCGTCAAGTTTTTCTCTTGGATAATTAACTGTTATCTAAGTAGTTTCTCCCATCCAACTATCATGAAAATTCGTTCCATCGGATTGAAAAATGGAACCATCTATAAATCCGAGGCAACTATTTTATAATCGGATGAGTATGTATACAATATATTAACTTATTTTGACACAATTTTCTAACCATTTTTCTACTTCTAGGTTGAATTATTGCTAGTTCTTTGTAGATTGACAATTAAATTTGAAAGAGCATATTTTGTATCCCTGCTATTTTGTGTGTTAAATAACAACATTAGGAATTTAATTATGTGTTGAAGTGCTGCAGGTTTTTCAGTTTGAAGAAAACGGCTAAGGACTCAAGTCGGTGTCACCTAGATAGGGGGCCGGATTATTAGGCCGGATATTTCATCCAGGGCCGGATAATCCGTCCCCTCGAGATTTCGGCAAAAACGGCTAAGGACTTGGCTCGGCGTCACCCAGATAGGGGGCCGAATTATTCGGCCGGATATTTCATCCAGGGCCGGATAATCAGCCACCTCTCGAGGACTCGGCGAAAATGGCTAAGGACGTAGCTCGGCATCACCCAGATAGGGGGCCGGATTATTTCGCCGGATATTTCATCCAGGGCCAGATAATCCGCCCCCCCTTCAAGATTTTGTCAAAAACTGCTAAGGACCCAGCTCGGCGTCACCCAGAAGCTGGGTCGGATTATTGGCCGGAGATTTTGTCTCCGGCCAGATAATCTGGCCTGCCGAATTATCCTCCCTACTTTTGGCCAGATAATCTGGTCCCCCGACGCAGCAATGGCTAGATCTCGGGAGGGGCTATAAATACCCCTCCCTTTCTTCATCCTCAAGCTGCTCGTCCTCATCAAGAACAATACACTATTTGGAGGCAACCTCATTGCTAGATCTCCACCTTCAACCACCCAAAGTCCCTGATCTTTGGAGGATCGAAGGAGGAGCCTCCGTGGCATTCTTGGGAGCCTCCAATTGAGTTGTGGATGCGTGCCCCAAGCTCCGTGTAAGGGATTCGGTTGGTTCCCCCAATACCACCGCTTAGTGGAAACGAGCTAGCCTCTGTGGCTTGCTCACCGGAGAACAAGCTCCATGGCGTTGGTCGACTCCGTGTCACCACACCTCTCCAATGTAGACGTACTTCCCCTTAAAAGGAAGGAACTATGGGAATACATCCTCATGTCTCCGGTCTCCATCTTTCGGTTATCTCTCTCCCTTACTTGTATCTTACTTGTTTACATATTTCTTGCTTTCTTGTCACTTATAGGAAATTCACCTAGTTGCACATCTAGTGAATTTACTTTGTGTTAAGCCCTAAAATTGAGAAAGACTAAAAACTGTGTAGCGCCTATTCACCCCCTCCCCCTCTAGTCGCCCATTAAGATCCTTTCAATTGGTATCAGAGCGGGAGCTCTTTGATTGGGCTGAACCGCCTTAGAGAAAATGGGCGACGAGGAACCCGTCGCTAAGTCAGATTTCAACTCCCTCATGACCCAAATGGAGGCCATGATGGCGGAAATCCAAAGTCACAGAAATCAGCTTGAAGCCCTCGCTAGTGGTACGTCTAGTACTACTCCACCAACCCCAGTTGACCCCTCGGATAAGCCACCCTTAAACGAGGTTGATCCAGAGAAGGTTGAGGTTATTGAGGGCGACGAGGACACAAACAATAAGGATAAACCACCTAGAGAACAAAGCTCAGTGATTCCACCTCCGGTGAGCTATGTGTCCAGAAGACACCTCCAAACACCACTTGATGCTTCTAGCTTTGCTAATTGGCAAGATAACATGCGCTCTCACATAAACTTTGTGTCTATTGAGCTTTGGAGGATCATTGAGCAGGGATTTCATCCATCTTCCAAGGACTTGAACAACTTGCAAGAATGGGAGCTCATCGACAAGCAACTCAGTGCCTCCGCATTGCACTTCATCCACATGTCTCTCTCCGAGAAGGACAAGGCGTTAGTTTGCAACATCACCTCCGCCAAGGACACTTGGGATACTCTCACGAACCTCTTCATCGGCAATGAGAGTATCCAAGAATCCAAGTATGATGAAGCTCACAACGATGCAGACAACTTTTCCATGCTTGATGGTGAAAGCCCCAAAGAACTCCATAGGGGCCTCTCTGCACTTCAAGTGAAGCTAATTGATCTTGGCTCTACCCAATGTGACTAGAAGTGGATGAAGAGGAAGTTCATCCAAGCTCTCTTGCCCTTCTTCAAAGACACCGTGAACTCAATCAAGGGAAATGCCAACTTCTGGAAGATGATCGCACATGACATCTTGCAAGAGATGGTTGCAAGAAAGATTTCCGAGAAGAATGCGGATGATGCTCTTACCCGAGCTCATGGTGTTTGTGCTCCTAACCTTGCTTTGAAGGCCAAAGTCTCATATCATGAAGAAGCAAGTTTGATGGAAGAGGAAGAGATAATAAATGGAAGCCCCGAGGACATGAAGTATGCTCATGCCGAGCACATGGCTCTCGCTCAAAGGGCATTCATGAAGAAGTGGAAGTCATCTAGCTCCTCCAAGCCTAAGGCCACAAGTAGAGTGAGGACTTGCTACAATTGTGGTAACCAACACCACTTCATCGTGAATTGTCCTTATGAAAGAGTGGAGGATCACAATGGAAGACTTGTCCGCAAGGAGATGAAGGCCAAGTCATATCCTCCAAGGAACTCCGACATGAAGAAAGCCGTTCCAATACACACTTTGACGACTCAAGAAGAATACCTCTCCGGTGAGGATGCAAGCGATGATGAAGAAGTAGGAAGGGCCGCCATTGCCATTGTCAAACCTACCTCTTCGTCATCCCTCTTCGCTTCCAAAAATGAGTCCAAGCGCACCAACTACAAAGGGACATGTCTAATGGCTCACGCTACAAAGGTACCACCTACTCTCACACCCATCATACCTAAAAGCTTATCTTTGATGGATTGTGTTGACTCAAGTGATGATAAGGATAATCCTAATGAAATGGACATTTTTATGTCAACCTTGCATGGGGAGACCAAAGCTCGTTTTGAGATTCTCCTAGATCAATATAACAAGTCTCTCCAACTAAATGATAAAAATGAGGAACGCATCTTTGAGTTAGAAGGGCATGCTCGTGAGTATGCCGATGAAATTGCTACTCTCACTCAATCCCTTGAGGATGAGCAAGACCTTAGTATGGCACTTGAGGCATCCAAGTTGGGTCTTGAAGAATCTCATAATTTGAACATTGCTAGACTTAAAAGTGATCGAGGTATTGCTCAATCCGTTGCTAATGAACTTAGGTTGCAAAATGACAAACTTAATCTTATAATTGCTAAAGAAGCAACCAAGTTCCCTTCTAGCACTTTTATTGCAAGTTCATGTCGCACTAACCCTCTTTATGAGAAAGATCCTCCCAACGGGGATAAAAGGCTTGATGAGCTTTTGAGTGCTCAAAAGCAACATGGTGACAAGACCGGACTTGGCTTCATCTCCAAGTCAAAGAAGAAGAGGAACAAGAAGAACAACAACAACAAGAACAAGTTTCTTGTGCCTACTCCTCCTCCTAAGAAGCGCATCCCAAATGACATATGCTTTGATGAGGATGGCAATGTCTTTGAGGAGGAGGGTGAGCTAGTGAAGGAAGTGGTTGGGAATGCCAAAAGGGAAATTCCCAATCACAACAACTTTGCAGCAAAATATAACCCTTCCTATGTTCTTTGTCGTGCTTATGATGGGCATGTATATGCCAAATTTGTTGGATCACCTAATGAATGCATTGCATGGTCTATTTGGGTTCCTAAGACCCTTGTCACTAACAAAAGAAGATCCATTGAAAATGGGGACCTAAAAACAAGACTTGATCTCTTGTAGGAATTTGCTTCCGGTGCGGGACAATGGATAATTGATAGTAGTGCTACCAATCATATGTCCGGAAGCAAAGACTTGGTGAAGGAGCTTCGCACCGGTCATTCTAGTGCCGGCTACGTCACCTATGGAGACTCCTCAAGGTCAAAGGTATTGGGTCTTGGTAAAGTTGTCATCTCTCAAAATGTTACCGTGGAAGATGTCATGCTTGTTGAGACTCTCTCTTACAATTTACTTTCCGTAGCTCAACTTGCCGATATGGGCTTTGCAACTTTCTTTGATGTTGGGTTTGTGGTTCTTTTGTGGAGCAAGTCTCTTAAAGTAGCCTTTGTTGGGCATGTCAAAAATGGCTTATATGTGATTGACTTCTTGGAGAAAGTCACTAAAGCCACGACTTGCCTAATGGCTAAAGTTGATGTGGGATGGCTTTGGCATCGCCGACTAGGCCACGTCAATATGAGAACTTTGCAAAGTCTTCACAAAGGTAACCACATCCTAGGACTAACCGATCTAACCTTTGCCAAAGATCGTGTGTGTAGAGCTGATACGTCCAAAACGTATCTACTTTCCTAAACCTTTTGCTATTGTTTCTCCTCTAATTTGTGTGTTTTGAATAGATCTAACACGGACTAACGCTGTTTTCAGCAGAATTGCCTTGGTGTCTTGTTTTTGTGCAGAAATCCAACTTTCAGGAAAAATCCTGGAAAATACTGCAAAATTCCTATTTTACCAGAAGACATACGGATCGAGAATACGAGACGGAGGGGGGCCATGAGGGGCTCACACCCCCTGGTGGTGCGGGCCAGGCCAGGCTGCGCCAGGGGGTGGTGAGGCCGCCTCGGCCATCGCCTCGACCCCTCCTTCTGCCTACATATACCTTCTGACCTAAAAGGATCGAGGGTTCGGCGTTTTTCCTAGATAGAGTTCCGCTGCGTCGCCACCACCAGAAATCGCGATTCGGAACCAGAAACTCCGTTCTTGAACCCTGCCGGGATGGGGATTTGGAGGAGATCATCGCCATCATCATCACCGACGCCTCTCCATCAACCATCCATGATTCCCCCATCCATGTGTGAGTAATTCCCGATGTAGGCGAAGGGGATGGTAGGGATTGGATGAGATCATTCATGTAATTGCTATGAGATTGTTAGGGCATGGTGCCTAGTATCCATTGTTAGTACTTTTGACATTGGTGCAACTTGTTGTGCTTAATGCTTGTCACTTTGGGCCCGAGTGCCATGATCTCAGATCTGAACTTGTTATTTTTTCATGATGATAATTGTTGTTTTTGATCTTACTGATGTCTACGCACTTCTATTCTTGTAGACACTTGTTGGGCCTCCAAGTGCAGAGGTTTGTAGAACAGCAGCAAGTTTCCCTTAAGTGGATCACCCAAGGTTTATCGAACTCAGGGAGGAAGAGGTCAAAGCTATCCCTCTCAAGCAACCCTGCAATTACGATACAGAAAGTCTCTTGTGTCCCCAACACACCCAATACACTTGTCAGATGTATAGGTGCACTAGTTCGGCGAAGAGATAGTGAAATACAAGTGGTATAGATGATTATAAGTAGCAAACATGATGTGAAATAAATATCGCTGCGAGCAAACAAGTAACAAAATAGCAAGTAAACGGTGTGCAATGCTTGGAAACAAGGCCTAGGGATCATACTTTCACTAGTGGACACACTCCCAACAATATAACATGATTGAACAAATAAACAACTTCTCTCCACTATGGTACTCTGAATTACTCTCCTATTGAATAACACTAATCATTGTGTAGTGGCTACAGAAGCACCCCTTAAAGTTCATCAAGTACTTGACAAACTCCACTCATAGAGACATCCAAATCAGATCACAACTCAAGATAGAAATCATTGCAACTTAGACCAAGTACTAACACGGTGCACACACTGTCAACATTACACCATGAAAGGAGGAATAGATCACTCAATACTATCATAGTAATAATTACTCTCATAATCCACAAGAGATCATGATCATAGCCTAAACCAAGTACCACCACGATGCACGCACTATCACCGTTACACCATGGCAGGAGGAATAGATTACTTTAATAACATCACTAGAGTACACTATAATAATTAAGCATAGGAGTAGCATAATATCTGAATAATAACATCTACTTGTTCAACATGATACAAAGCTCACGATCACATAAAGATCACATCATGGGAGAGAGAGGTGAACCACATAGCTACCGGTAGAGCCCTCAGCCCCGGGGATGAACTACTCCCTCCTCATCATAGGAGACAGCAAGGTTGATGGAGATGGCGGTGAGGTCGATGGAGACGGCGGAGACGGCGATGGAGACCGATGGAGGTGGCTCCGGGGGCACTTCCCCGTCCCGGCAGGGTGCCGGAACAGAGACTTTTGTCCCCTGAAATTCGTCGGCGGCGGCGGAACTACGGAACTCTTTTTGGAAAATTGCCGACTCCCCTAGGGTTTTTCGTCCCGAGGCTTTATATAGGCGAAGGGGCGTCGCGAGAGGGCAGCCAGGGGCTCCTCACACATGGATGGCGCGGCCAGGGCCTGGGCCACGCCACCCTAGTGTGAGGGCAGGCCCTGGCCCCTCTCCGGCTCTCTTTCGGATGTCTCGATGCTCCCGGGTAAAATAAGACTTGAGGAACTTGTTTCGTCCAATTCCGAGAATATTTCCTGTGTATCACTCTGAAACACAAAAACAGCAGAAAACATGGAACTGGCACTATGGCAACTCATTAATAGGTTAATTCTGGAAAATGCATAAAAGTGCCACTAAGTGTAACGAAACAATAGGCAAATGGTGTAAAAACAAGCATGGAGCATCAAAAATTATAGATACGTTTGAGACGTATCAAGCATCCCCAAGCTTAACTCCTGCTCGTCCTCGAGTAGGTAAGTGATAACAAAAGAATAATTTTTGAGGTGACATGCACCTACACAATCTTGATCATATATGTAAGCATTTGTGAGCTGGGATCATAAGAACTTAAAACATGGGCATGAAAGATATAATCTTGACAATAGAACTTAGCAACCATGTTGTAAACATGCAAATGAACACAAAGAAAAGATCATGAAAATAAAACAATGAAAGTCAAACGTGTGTTCAAATCATAAGGAAAAACATACAAATGGTTTTCAGCTTGTCCTTCATGGAGAGCAAAACATAAATGCATAGGACACCTTCAAGTTTAAGAGGGCGACTAGATACAAGTAATTTAAGAACAAGTGAAACCATGATCATGAATCAATCAATGAACTTTGGGACAATGCATATCACACTAAGAATGACAACTATGCTCTCTTAATGGTGCATAAAGAAAGAAGGTGGTGACTCAACATAAAAGTAAAAGAAAGGCCCTTCGCAGAGGGAAGCAGTGATTAAACATGTGCTAGAGCTTTTCATTTGTAAAATAGAGAGATAAAAATTGGTTTTGAGAGGTTGTTGTCTTTGTCAACGACTGGCAATGGGGTTCTTACTATCTTCCATACAAAAATGAAGCAAGTTTTTGAGAGAAAGATTGGCACTTTTGTGCTCTTTTATAAAGCTTGGCACTCCTCCCCACCTTTTTTCCTTTCACAAACCATGGCTAACCGATTCCATCGGGTGCCCACCAACATTCACTTTCCATGGAGGAGTGCCTTTTTTCTTTCTTTTTTTTCTCTTTTTTTTTGGAATAAGCAATATGGAAGATAGCAAATCTGACCACTACGTCCCCATGAGCTGAAAACAGTGTCATAAAACGAGAAGTGTTTTGAAGGTTTTTGAAAGGTAGCACATGAAAATTTACTTGGAATGGCTTACAAATACCATGCATAGGAATTTTTAGTGGACACAATGGCAAACTTGGTTTTTAGGAGTTGGATGCACGAGTAGAGCTCATACTCAGTACAAAATGGGGGCTAGCAAAAGACTGGGAGCGACCAACTAAGAGAGCAATAACGGCCATAATCATGCAAAGCGACAAAGCGACATTAAAAGAAGCATAAGATGGCATCAAATGTCAAAAACTAAATGATCATAGAGGCTATAGGCGACTTATTTTTGTAGTCAACATGGTGTAAGCATGTGCCAAGTCAACCCAAATAAAGCATCAAAGGAGAAAACCAAATAAATGCTTCCATATAATAAAAACAACGCATGATTTTTTCAAAGGCTCATTAAGCAATCTCAGTTATTTGAGACAAGTCATGCTACAGCAAAACCACTAAGCATACTATCAAAAATACATCAAGCATGACATGCAAAAGCCTAGGCCGCAGTCTACACAAGCTCCTTCTTGTACCACTTTTTTGCATAAAGCTTTTTCTCTTTTCCAACACCATTCAAAAAATTTATAAACACCTCTTTTGATGAAAACCAATAAAGATCAGAGGAAAAAATACACCTTGATGAAAAGGTATAACAAGATCTGAACGCAAATCAAGGCGAAAACGAAAACCAAAAACAGTAGCAGAAAAAGAAGAACACTCGGTTTTTGATAAGAGTGAAAACTAGAGCGTTCTTGGCAAATGAAAAGCGAGTTCATCTCCTCCAAAAGAAACATGATGTGATCTAACCATTTATTGCAGCAAACAAAACTAAACTAATAATGAAAACTAAAACAACTGACGCTCCAAGAAAAACACATAGTGCATGAAGCAATAAAAATATAGTGTTTTGAAAGGTGACCTGATTTTTGCCGATGAAGAAGGGGTGCCTCGGGGGCATCCCCAAGCTTTGACGCTTGTACTTCTTGGATATTTCTTGGGGTGATGCATGGGCATCCCCAAGCTTGAGCTTTTGTCCATTCTTCAACTCATCTCATCATTCTCCAATCCCTACACTTGAAAACTTCCTTCATACAAAACTAAACACAATTCTATTAGCAACATTAGTGTAAGCATAACATATAATCAATCCTCTATTTGCTTCAGGTTTCAACTCAAAACCACCACATATATAGCAAATACTACTGTAGCAACTTCCCAAAAAGTTCCATGATCAAAAGAACTCAAAAGAAAGCGATAAAGTGGCAAACACAAATATTGGCAGAAATCTGTCAAAACTGAACAGCTGACAAAGGTCGAATTTTTTAGGGGTTTTCTGTTGCTCAAATCAAAAAGTGTTCAACTAACAAAAGTTTGGATATAACCTGGGGCATATGCACAAGAAATCGCAGGTCCAAAAGATAAACAGAGAATTTATACGATTTTTTACGGTGCAGCACCGAAAACAGTTTCAGGACAGCAACATCCCCAAATCTTTACCTCACTCAAATTAGAGGCTTCTCTTGGTACAAAATCGAAATAAAAAGGATAAGGAGCGGTTATTACAGTAGTAATAACTTCCAAGACTCAAATAAAAGAAAAAGTACTGAAAATAAAACAATGGGTTATCTCCCAAGAGTGCTTTTCTTTAATGCCTTTGAGCTAGGCGCAGTAATTTGCAAAGATGCTCATGTGGGCGCCATATAAGAGCTTGAGGCAAAGGCACCATATAGGAACTTAAAGCAATAGAGAGCATCAAAAAGCAAATGTGAAAGACATTTATATCTGAACCACTTCCTATGCATAGGAATCTTGTAAGAAAATAAATCAACGAGGCACATAGTAGCAAGCATGGATAGATAAAACAAGTGTCACTGCAAGATTTGCAACATAAAGAGGGGAAACTTAATATTGTTGAGATCCATCAAACCATGTTTCCCTCTCTCATAATAACTTTCAGTAGCATCATGAATAGAATTAACAATATAACTATCACATAAAGCATCTCTATCATGAGCCACATGCATAAAAGAATTAATACTCACCACAGGAACAATAGTAGTAGGAGCAGATTCAACAGAATAATTATTCTCATCACCATAATCATCATAAATAGGTGGCATATTGTAATCATAACTAATTTTATCCTCAATAGTAGGTGAACTGAAAATATTATACTCATCATCATAACTATCATAAACTAGAGGTTTAGTATCATCACAAGCTAAAGAACAGCTATTTCGCAAAGCATATTCTTCAAACATATCATCATAAGAAGGAACATCACATATGGGAGATAAAATATCATCAGAGCAAATTTTCTCCACTAAAGCTGGGGAACTAAAAATATCATGCTTAACAAAACCAGCTTCCCCAAGCTTAGACTTTTCTATAGCATTATCAACAACGGTGTTCAAAGCATTCATACTAACAACACTATTAGCATGCAAATTAAGCTCCAAAGGTTTTTCAATTTTCTCTTCAAACACTTCATATCTAAACTCAGGAAAAAGACTAAAGAACTCATTGTTTTCCATTAAGCCTAACTAGTGAAAATAAAAACAAGAAACAAAAAGATGTAATTGCAGAATCTAAAGGAAATAACTCCGAGCACTCACACAGGAGGATGCGAGTACCTTTTACCTTACCTCCCCGGCAACGGCGCCAGAAAAGAGCTTGATGTCTATGCACTTCTATTCTTGTAGACACTTGTTGGGCCTCCAAGTGCAGAGGTTTGTAGAACAGCAGCAAGTTTCCCTTAAGTGGATCACCCAAGGTTTATCGAACTCAGGGAGGAAGAGGTCAAAGCTATCCCTCTCAAGCAACCCTGCAATTACGATACAGAAAGTCTCTTGTGTCCCCAACACACCCAATACACTTGTCAGATGTATAGGTGCACTAGTTCGGCGAAGAGATAGTGAAATACAAGTGGTATAGATGATTATAAGTAGCAAACGTGATGTGAAATAAATATCGCTGCGAGCAAAAAAGTAACAAAATAGCAAGTAAATGGTGTGCAATGCTTGGAAACAAGGCCTAGGGATCATACTTTCACTAGTGGACACACTCCCAACAATATAACATGATTGAACAAATAAACAACTTCTCTCCACTATGGTACTCTGAATTACTCTCCTATTGAATAACACTAATCATTGTGTAGTGGCTACAGAAGCACCCCTTAAAGTTCATCAAGTACTTGACAAACACCACTCATAGAGACATCCAAATTAGATCACAACTCAAGATAGAAATCATTGCAACTTAGACCAAGTACTAACACGGTGCACACACTGTCAACATTACACCATGAAAGGAGGAATAGATCACTCAATACTATCATAGTAATAATTACTCTCATAATCCACAAGAGACCACGATCATAGCCTAAACCAAGTACCACCACGATGCACGCACTGTCACCGTTACACCATGGCAGGAGGAATAGATTACTTTAATAACATCACTAGAGTACACTATAATAATTAAGCATAGGAGTAGCATAATATCTGAATAATAACATCTACTTGTTCAACATGATACAAAGCTCACGATCTCATAAAGATCACATAATGGGAGAGAGAGAGGTGAACCATATAGCTACCGGTAGAGCCCTCAGCCCCGGGGATGAACTACTCCCTCCTCATCATAGGAGACAGCAAGGTTGATGGAGATGGCGGTGAGGTCGATGGAGATGGTGGAGACGGCGATGGAGACCGATGGAGGTGGCTCCGGGGGCACTTCCCCGTCCCAGCAGGGTGCCGGAACAGAGACTTCTGTCCCCCGAAATTCGTCGGCGGCGGCGGCGGAACTACGGAACTCTTTCTAGAAAATTGCCGACTCCCCTAGGGTTTTCCGTCCCGAGGCTTTATATAGGCGAAGGGGTGTCGCGAGAGGGCAGCCAGGGGCTCCTCACACATGGGTGGCGCGGCCCAGGCCCTGGGCCGCGCCACCCTAGTGTGAGGGCAGGCCCTGGCCCCTCTCCGGCTCTCTTTCGGATGTCTCGATGCTCCCGGGTAAAATAAGACTTCAGGAACTTGTTTCATCCAATTCCGAGAATATTTCCTGTGTATCACTCTGAAACACAAAAACAGCAGAAAACAGGGAACTGGCACTGTGGCAACTCGTTAATAGGTTAGTTCTGGAAAATGCATAAAAGTGCCACTAAGTGTAACGAAAGAATAGGCAAATGGTGTAAAAACAAGCATGGAGCATCAAAAATTATAGATACGTTTGAGACGTATCACTTACCTGCAAGTTGTATACACATATCATTGTCTGGAACATGAGGCCCCAAAGTGACAACAATTGGGATAACCATAGGGGATGGCTGTGATGTGAGAATCACATGTGTTCATGAAGTGTTAATGCTGTGCTCTGGTACTCTATTAAAAGGAGTACCTTAATTACCAGTAGTTTCCCTTGAGGCCCCGCTGCAAACAGGTTGGTGATACGTCTCCAACGTATCCATAATTTTTGATGCTCCATGCTTGTTTTTACACCATTTGCTTAGTGTTTCGTTACACTTCGTGGCATTTTTATGCATTTTCAGGAACTAACCTATTAACGACATGCCACAGTGCCAGTTCCCTGTTTTCTGCTGTTTTTGTGTTTCAGAAAAGTTACACAGGAAATATTCTCGGAATTGGACGAAACAAAAGCCAGACGTCCAGATATTTACCGAAGCTTCCAGAGAACCGAAGAGGAGACAGAGAGGAGCCACTGGTGGGCCACACCACCAGGGGCGCGGCCTAGGGCTGGCCCACGCCCACCTATGGTGAGCCCCACCAGGGCCACTTCTGACGACGCCCCTTCGCCTATAAAGACCCCCCGATTGGAAAAACCTAAAGGCCCGATCACTTTTCCAAAATACATCGCGATCCGCCGCCGCCGTCGACCCGAAGATCGGGAGGGTCCAGAAGCTCTTCCCGGCACCCTGACGGAGAGGGGAATCACCACCGGAGGTCTTCTTCATCGCCATGCTTGCCTCCGGTGCGATGAGTGAGTAGTCTACTAATACGTCCATTTTGCATCACTATTTTGTATCATAATTTTCTGTTATTTATTGATATATTTCATATTTAGAGATGATACTTATGTTGTTTCCTCTGTTTTTACATGTTTGATGATCATTGGAGGATTTGCTGCCGGAGTCAGGATTCTACTGGAAAAGGACCTTCAAGACACCATATTTTGGAATATCAGGAAAATTCTAGAAAAATACTAGAAAATTATATTTTACCAAAAGACTCCGGAAGGCAGAAGGAGAAGGAGAGAGGAGCTAGGGGCAGCCTCACGCACAGGGGGCGCGGCCTGGCCCCTGACCGCGCCGGCCCTATGTGAGGGCGCCCTGGCCCACTTCTGGTCTCGCCCCTTCGCGTACTTCATCGTCCTCGAAAACCTAAGTCAAAGGGGGGGCTCAGAGAGAGACACAGTCGCCTCTGCGGGGCGGAAAACACCAGAGAGAGAAAAGCTCTCCGGTAGGCAGAAATCTGCCGGGGAAATTCCTTCCCGAAGAGGGGAGATCGTCGCCATCGTCATCACCATCGCACCGGACTTCATCGGGATCATCATCATCATCATCTCCATCACCAGCACCTTCACCTCCACCATCACCATGTCATCCCGCTGTAACATCTTGAGTTGGATCTTGTTATATTCTTAGGGGAAACTTTCCCGGTGTTGATTACTCTTATAGTTGATGCTATTGAGTGGAACCGTTGAATTAAGGTTTATGTTCAGATTGTTATTTACCATTATTTCACCTCTAATCATGATCCATATGATGTCTTGTGAGTAGTTCGTTTAGTTCTTGAGGACATGGGAGAAGTCAAGATGTTAGTAGTGAATTATTGTTGAGAAATATTTAATGGTTTGATATTGTTGTGGTGCTATTTCACTAGTGGTGTCATGTGAACGTCGACTGCATGATACTTCACCATTTATGGGCCTAGTGAGATGCATTGTGTATTTGGCTACCAATTGTGGGGTTGCTAGAGTGACAGAAACCTAAACCTCTGTTGGGAAACCATTGCACCAGGGAGCGTAGGATCTTAGAGTTTAAGGCTGTGGTTAGATTTATCTTAATTACTTTCTTGTATTTGCGGATGCTTGCAAGGGGTATAATCACAAGTGTGTATTTATCCTAGTAAGGGTAGTGCGCTAGCACAGGTTCACCCCCATAACACTTATCAAACCAATAAAGACTATTTAGCGGTATGAAGCGAAAGCTCTTGACAGAAACTCCCGTGTGTCCTCGAGAACGTTTGGTCATTATAAGTTACACAACCGGCTTGTCCTTTGCTGAAGAAAGGATTGGGCCACTTGCTACAATTGTTACTACTGTCTTTTATTTATTCGCATTTTATTTATTTGCATTACCAAATACCCCTGAAAACCTGTTTGCTAGTATTTACAGTGAAACCTTGATCAAAACCACTAGTCAACACCTTCTGCTCCTCGTTGGGTTCGACACTCTTATTTATCGAAAGTACTACGATACACCCCCTATACTTGTGGGTCATCAAGACTATTTTTTGGCGCCGTTGCCGGGGAGTGAAGCGCTATTGAAGAGTGGAATTGGTAAAGGTAACCGTCACTGTGAGTATTGTTTTTATTTTAGTCTTTATTTTTATTTTACTCTGCTATGGAGAATTCTCCATTTGGTTTCCTATTTGGGAACACTTCTACCACTGCTGCACATGTGGATGAACCACCACCACCACCACTTGCTGAAGTTGATCCTTTTAAAATACCTATGAAAATTGTTGGGCGTGTTATGGATAACAGCTATTCAGGAGATGGAACTGTCCATCCTGGTGATCACTTACTATTTATACATGAATTATGCGAGTTGTTCAGGTGTGCAGGTATTTCACCAAGCCAGGTCAAGAAGAAGCTATTCTCTTTATCATTGAAAGGCAGAGCTGAGGAGTGGTATCGACTGCTCCAAGATGGTCCATCTATTACATGGGAGGACATTGTACCTCTCTTTTATTCCAAGTTTTATCCTCCAAGTGAAATCCATAAAGATCGTAATTGGATATATAATTTTTGGCCTCATGATGGAGAAAGTATTGCCCAAGCGTGGGGGAGATTGAAGTTACTAATGCTCAAATGCCCCATTCATGAGCTCCCCAATAATATTGTTATTGATAATTTTTATGCGAGGCTTACTCTTCCTGATAAGGATTATTTGGATGCTTCTTGCTTTGGATCATTTACTCATATGAAAGAAGATGCTAAGTGGAAACTTCTTGACCGTATACAATAGAATGCTGAAGGATGGGAAAATGACAAAGGTAGGAAGTCAGGTATAAACTATGATTATGAATGCATTAAAGATTTTATGGGAACCGATGACTTTCATAGTGTTAGCACTGCTTATGGTCTTGATTCTCAAATACTTGCTAATTGTCTTAAGGCCTTTGCCTCTTATCTTGATGTTCCAAAGAAAGATTGGAACAAATATCATGCGCCTTATAAAGATTCTATTAGTCATATACCTGCTGCAGCTACTGAAGTTTGTACTATTGATAGCATTGTGCCTGAACCTTATTTTGAGAAGACACCTTTCCCTGCTAAGGTAAAGAAGTATTCTACTTTGGTAAGTGTGTCTAATAAAAGTACTAAGAAAGCTGCAGAACCTGATGAGCAAATTACTATTAAGTCTCATGTAGCTATATTGAAGGATCTTGTTACTAAAGATGTAGGGGGTGAATATATTCTTTTTTGTGAAGATGCTTCTAACATTCTCTCACATCCTAAAAGGCATAGGAAAACAAGTGTTCATGTTATTTCTGTCAGGATTGGAGATCATTGCTATTATGGTTTATGTGATATTGGTGCTAGTGCAAGTGCTATTCCTTTAGAGCTTTACAAAGAAATTATGCACGAGATTGGCGCTTGTGAACTTGAAGATATTGATGTGGTTGTTCAACTTGCTAACAGAGAGACCGTTTGGCCTCTTGGTATTGTTCGCGATGTGGAAGTTCTTTGCGGTAAGACTAAATACCCTACTGATTTTCTAGTACTTGGTAAGGAGGCTAGTAAAACTTGTCCTATTATTTTTGGTAGACCCTTTATGAACACTTGTGGCGCCGTGATAGATTGTAAGAAGGAGAATTTTTTTACTAAGTTTAATGGAGAGTCTTATGAGTTCAATTTTTCCAAGTTTGCTAAGACTTCTTATGAAAATGACACGCCTAATGAAAATTTTCGAGTTGAACAGCTTGCTTCTATTGCTCTTGCTCCGAATAATGCTTTGCGGCAATTCATGGAAGATCATGAAAGTGATGTTTTTAGTAAGGAAATATAAGAGATTGACGTCATTTTCCTTCGTCAACAACCGCTGATTAAGCACAATTTACCTGTGGAGGATCTTGGTACCACTTTGCCACCTAAGGAAGATCCTGTTTTTGAATTAAAGCCTTTGCCTGATAATCTTAAATATGCTTATATAGATGATAAGAAAATATATCCTGTTATTATTAGTTCTAAACTTTCAGGAAAGGAAGAAGAAAGATTATTGGAGATATTGAGGAAACACCGAGGAGCTATGGGATATACTCTTGATGATTTAAAAGGAATTTGCCCCACTTTATGTTAGCATGCTATTAATATGGAGAAAGACGCAAAGCCAGTTGTGGAGCATCAATGCCACTTAATTCCCAAGATGAAGGATGTGGTAAGAAATGAGGTATTAAAGCTCCTTGATGCTGGTATTATTTATCCTATTGCTGATAGTATATGGTTTAGTCATGTTCATTGTGTTCCTAAGAAAGGAGGTATGACTGTTGTGCCTAATGAGAATAACGAGCTTATTCCTCAAAGGGTAGTAGTTGGTTATAGGATGTGCATTGATTATAGGAAGGTAAACAAAGTTACTACGAAAGATCATTATCCTTTACCATTTATAGATCAGATGTTAGAAAGGTTATCTAAGAAGACTCATTTTTGTTTCCTTGATGGTTATTCTGGTTTTTCTCAAATTGCTGTTAGAAAGGAAGATCAAGAGAAAACCACTTTTACTTGTCCTTATGGAACTTATGCTTATAGATGTATGTCGTTTGGTTTATGCAATGCTCCTGCTACTTTTCAAAGATGTATGTCTGCTATTTTTCATGGTTTTTGTGAGGAAATTGTGGAGGTCTTCATGGACGATTTTTCCGTCTATGGAACTTCTTTTGATAACTGTTTGCACAACCTTGATAAAGTTTTGCAGAGGTGCGAAGAAACTAACCTTGTTCTTAATTGGGAGAATGCCACTTTATGGTGAATGAAGGCATTGTCCTTGGACATAAAATTTCTGAAAGAGGTATTGAAGTTGACAGAGCAAAAGTGGAAGCAATTGAGAAAATGCCCTGTCCCAGAGATGTTAAAGGTATTCGTAGTGTTCTTGGTCATGCTGGTTTCTATAGGAGGTTTATTAAAGATTTCTCTAAGATTTCAAACCCTCTTACCAATCTTCTTAAAAAAGATGTACCATTTGTCTTTGATGATGATTGTAAGGAAGCTTTTGAAACTCTTAAGAAGGCTTTAACTACTGCTCCTATTGTTCAACCACCTGATTGGAATTTACCTTTTGAAATTATGTGTGATGCTAGTGATTTTGCTGTTGGTGCTTTTCTTGGACAGCGAGTAGATAATAAGTTGAATGTTATTCATTATGCTAGTAAGACTCTTGATGCTGCTCAGAAAAATTATGCTACCACTGAGAAAGAGTTTCTGGCTGTTGTTTTTGCATGTGATAAGTTTAGATCTTACATTGTTGATTCGAAAGTTACTATTCATACTGATCACGCTGCTATTAGATATCTTATGACTAAGAAGGATGCTAAGCCTAGGCTTATTAGATGGGTGTTGCTTTTACAAGAATTTGATTTGCATATCGTAGATAGGAAAGGTGTTGAAAATCCTGTGACTGACAACTTGTCTAGATTGGAAAACATTATTTTTGATCCTATTCCTGTTAATGATAGTTTTCCAAATGAACAGTTAGCTGCTGAAATGTAACTTCGCGAGACCTTCCTTGGTATGCTGATTATGCTAACTTTATTGTTTCCAAGTATTTGCCTCCAACTTTTACAGCTCAGCAAAGAAGAAAATTCTTCTATGATTTGAGGCATTACTTTTGGGATGACCCACATTTATATAAAGAAGGAGTTGATGGTATTATGCGAAGATGCATACCGGAATATGAGAAACAAGAGATATTAAGAAAATGCCATGGTAGTGCTTATGGAGGGCATCATGCTGGAGATAGAACCGCACTGAAGGTTCTACAATCAGGTTTTTATTGGCCAACCCTCTTTAAAGATGCTAGAAGGTATGTTTTATCTTGTGATGAATGTCAAAGAGTTGGTAATATTTCTAGACGCAATGAAATGCCTATGAATTACACTCTTGTTATTGAACCATTTGATTGTTGGGGATTTGACTTTATGGGTCCTTTTCCTCCTTCAAAAGGCTATACCCACATACTTGTTGCTGTTGATCATGTTACTAAATGGGTAGAAGCTATACCTACAAAGAGTGCCGATGGTGAGACCTCGTTAAAAATGCTTAAAGATGTTATTTTTCCTAGGTTTGGTGTGCCTAGATATCTTATGACTGATGGAGGTTCTCATTTTATTCATGGCAGTTTTAGAAAGACTCTTGCTAAATATGATGTTAATCATAGAATTGCTTCTGCTTATCATCCCCAAACTAGTGGGCAGGTAGAGCTTTCAAATAGAGAAATCAAGTCTATCTTGCAGAAGACTGTCAATAGATCTAGAAAAAATTGTGCTAGTAAGTTAAACGATGCTTTATGGGCTTATAGAACTGCTTATAAGAACCCCATGGGCATGTCTCCTTATAAGATGGTTTACGGAAAAGCATGTCACTTGCCCTTAGAATTAGAACACAAAGCTTTTTGGGCAGTGAAAGAGCTTAATAGAGATTTTAAACTAGCCGGTAAGAAAAGGTTGTTCGATTTGAGTTCTCTAGACAAGTGGAGAAACGAAGCGTATGAGAATGCCAGACTTTTCAAAGAGAAAATCAAGCAATGGCATGATAAGAGAATTCTTAAGAGAGAGTTTCATGTTGGTGAGAAAGTTCTATTGTATAGGTCTCGTCTTAGATTTTTTGCAGGGAAATTACTCTCTAAATGGGAAGGACCTTATGTTATTGTGGAAGTATACCGCTCAGGTGCTATTAAGATTGCTTCATTGAAAGATGACTCTACACAAGTGGTGAATGGGCAAAGACTCAAACATTATATTACTGGAGATTCTTATAATGAAGATGTTGATGTAATTGAAACAGTTTCTCTAGAAGAATTCATCCAAGACAAATTGCAGGAACCTACAGAGTTTGTTTTTGAATAGGTAACAGTTCTAGTCAGAGAAGTTTCGCGGATAACTCTTCCTTTATTATTTTTGTTGTTTTTACTAAATATGAAAAATCACGAGACGAAAACGGGCAGGAAAAAGAGTTCGTGTGCTCCTCACACACAGGGGGTGCGGGCCCACCTCTGGCCGCGCCGCCCTGGTGTGAGAGCACCCCGGAACTCGTTTCCGTCCCTGTTTCCTCCTGTGATTTCGTTTCGATGTATAATTTTCGCCTATATAACCCCCCGGAGTACCCGAGGTCTGTATATCGTTTTCTCGTCGTGTTTTGTTTCGAGCTGTTTCTGTCAGGAGTTGATCTTAGTTTTGAGGGCACCATGGTTTCCTCAAGCGACGACAAAGAGAAGGCACCTCCGGAAGATAACCACCAAGACCTTCAGCCGAAGGAAGAAGTTGAAAGTGAGACCGAGGAGCAAGATCATGGTTCACGCACGAGCACCATGATCGCAAGCATTGGGGCCATGACAAGTCATGACAAGTTCAAGAAGAGTGCACGTATAAGAACCGGAGGGGGTGTGCCGCGTCACGCCTTGGCTCCGCGGACATCTCCGTCAGGCAACAATCCTTTCCATACTCTAATACATGAACATCAGTTTCAAAAGGTGCCTAGATCACGATTGCCCTCTGGTTGGGATATAGATCGTTCTAACAATGCAGGGAAAGGAAGTTCCAAGAGTGAAGAAGGATGGGGAAATAACTCCAAGAGCTGGGATTCTCTAGTTGACAGGTTCATGAACCATATTGAGCATAATTCAGAGATGATTCGTAACCTCAGTCACAAGGTCGATGACTTGAAAGATTTGATTGAGAAGCTCATTAAAGACTCACCGCCACCACCAAAGGAGTAACTCGTCATCGGTATAGGCATCCCCTTGGCTTGTTCCAAGCTTGGGGGAGTGTCGCGGTATCACATCATTACCTTTTGCTCATTTACTTTTTAAGTAGAGTCATATCATGAATAGAGAAGTTATCTTATAGAATAGTTTGCAGTTTGGAAGTATCCTCCTTAGTTGGTTACCTTTGTATCCCTTGGTGTGAGTTGCGGTAATGAAATATTAATGAGAAGTTCTATCGTTTACTTTCCGCACACTTTATTTTAGGTTGGAATGTTTCTTATATGATTAGTCCTGTTGATTAGTATTGGCATCACTTTGGGAGCATGAGTAAATTAGGTTGGTTTTGGCAAACTTAGCTTGGTCAGTAGTAACATTACCTTGAGGTGAGTAGAAAAGAATAGAGAAGTGTTTGTAGTTTCATCACTTCAATTTCCCTTCGTATTTGGATTATAAGCATTATTATTCTCAAAGTTAAAATTGTTGTACCTTTAAGGGAGTTTGCATGATTATTCTTATTATATGTATGTATGTTTGTTTCATGCAACTCTTATGCTTGCTACCCAGCCTTCCTAGCCAAAGACCTGTACTGAGAGGAAATACTTCTCGTGCATCCAAATCCCAAAAGCCAAGTCACTTCCAAAGAGTCCACAATAAATTCCTATGCATGGTATTTTAAGCCATTCCAAGTAAATTTTTATGTGCTACCTTTCAAAAACCTTCAAATACTTCTCATTTTGTGCCACTGTTTTTAGCTCATGAGGACGTAGTGGATGGGTTTGTTATCTTCCACACTAAATTAAGTACCCCTCGACTAGGCAGCTTCATCTGCTCGTCATTAATTTTGCAAGGGAGCTGGTCAGACCATTATAATCTCAAAAAAGAAAAGAAAGAAAAGAGCACTCCTCCATGGTTTGTGAAAGTTGGTTGGCACCCGATGGAATCGGTTAGCCATGGTTTGAGAAAGGAAAAGGTGGGGAGGAGTGCAAAGCTATAAAAGAGCACCAATGTGCCAATTAATCAAACATCTCGGAACCGCTCTCACTTGTTTAGTATGGAAGATATCAAGAACTCCGTTGCTAGTCGTTGACAAAAGCAACCACCTCTCAAAATAACTTTTTACCTCTGTTTTGCAAAATGAAAAGCTCTAGCACATGTTTAATCCATGCTTCCCTCTGCAAAGGGCCTATCTTTTACTTTTATGTTGAGTCAACCTATTCCCCTCTATCTCAAGCAAGCATTTGGGTTGTTATGTTTCACTCATCCATATGTTGATCCGTTTAATCATGTTTACTATCTTCTTTGTTTTGTACAATGCTTTTGTCTGAAGGAATATATCTTTGAAAGCTTTCTATGAATGCAAAAAGTTTGTTTCGTTGAGCATATGGTTTTTGCTATATTAGCTCTGTTTTAAAAAGGCTCCATTCAAAGGCTAGTATAGTTTGTCCATCGTTCTCTGACCAAGAACTAAGGTTTGCCATCACTAATTATAGTTTACCTTGTGCATCTTTATATGTGATCCCCTTTACTTATCGCAAGTCTATATTATAAAGGGAAGTTGCTGTCTATTATAACTTGTGCCTTTGGTGAATGTGACGCTTCTTATCCGTATTTTGATTATCGACACTTCACTCCATAATCCTGTGGTCATGTTTACCGAGTTTAGTTTTCGCTTGGGGGCAAGCGAGGTCTAAGCTTGGGGGGGTTGATACGTCTATTTTGCATCACTATTTTGTATCATAATTTGCTATTATTCATTGATATATTTCATATTTAGAGATGATACTTATGTTGTTTCCTCTGTTTTTACATGTTTGATGATCATTGGAGGATTTGCTGCCGGAGTCAGGATTCTGCTGGAAAAGGACTGTCAAGACACCATATTTTGGAAGATCTGGAAAATTCCAGAAAAATACCAGAAAATTATATTTTACCAAAAGACTCCGGAAGCCAGAAGGAGAAGGAGAGAGGAGCCAGGGGGCAGCCTCACGCACAGGGGCGCGGCCTGGCCCCTGGCCGCGCCGGCCCTGTGTGAGGGCGCCCTAGCCCACTTCTGGTCTCGCCCCTTCGCGTACTTCATCGTCCCTGAAAACCTAAGTCAAAGGGGGGGCTCAGAGAGAGACACAGCCGCCTCTGCGGGGCGGAAAACACCAGAGAGAGAAAAGCTCTCCGGCAGGCAGAAATCTGCCGGGGAAATTCCTTCCCGGAGAGGGGAGATCGTCGCCATCATCATCACCATCGCACCGGACTTCATCGAGATCATCATCATCATCATCTCCATCACCAGCACCTTCATCTCCACCATCACCACGTCATCCCGCTGTAACATCTTGAGTTGGATCTTGTTATATTCTTAGGGGAAACTTTCCCGGTGTTGATTACTCTTGTAGTTGATGCTATTGAGTGGAACCGTTGAATTAAGGTTTATGTTCAGATTGTTATTTACCATTATTTCACCTCTGATCATGATCCATATGATGTCTTGTGGGTAGTTCATTTAGTTCTTGAGGACATGGGAGAAGTCAAGATGTTAGTAGTGAATTATTGTTGAGAAATATTTAATGGTTTGATATTGTTGTGGTGCTATTTCACTAGTGGTGTCATGTGAACGTCGACTACATGATACTTCACCATTTATGGGCCTAGTGAGATGCATTGTGTATTGGCTACCAATTGTGGGGTTGCTGGAGTGACAGAAACCTAAACTTCCGTTGGGAAACCATTACACCAGGGAGCGTAGGATCTTAGAGTTTAAGGCTGTGGTTAGATTTATCTTAATTACTTTCTTGTATTTGCGGATGCTTGCAAGGGGTATAATCATAAGTGTGTATTTGTCCTAGTAAGGGTAGTGCGCTAGCACAAGTTCACCCCCATAACACTTATCAAACCAATAAAGACTATTAAGCGGTATGAAGCGAAAGCTCTTGACAGAAACTCCCGTGTGTCCTCGAGAATGTTTGGTTATTATAAGTTACACAACCGGCTTGTCCTTTGCTGAAGAAAGGATTGGGCCACTTGCTGCAATTGTTACTACTGTTTTTTATTTATTCGCACTTTATTTATTTGCATTACCAAATACCCCTGAAAACCCGTTTGCTAGTATTTACAGTGAAACCTTGATCAAAACCACTAGTCAACACCTTCTGCTCCTCGTTGGGTTCGACACTCCTATTTATCGAAAGTACTACGATACACCTCCTATTCTTGTGGGTCATTATCTACCTTGGACTATGGGTCCATAGCAGTAGCTAGATGGTTGTCTTCTCCACCATGTGCTTCATGTTTAGATCTCGTGAGCTGCCTTACATGATCTTATGTTATCTCTATGTTGTTTATGATCTTGCATGCTCTCTGTTGTTAGTAACTATCTTGGCTGAGTAGTTGCTAGTGACTCCAAGAGGGGGTATTTATGCTCGATAGTGGGTTCATGCCTCTATTTAATCTGGGGGAGTGACAGAAACCTCTAAGGTTGTAGATGTGCTGTTGCTACTTGGGGGAAAACAATATTCATATGCTCAAGGGCATATGCTTTGTTTACATTACACACTTTGCTTAATGCAGTTATCTGTTGTTCGCAACTTAATACTTGTAGAGTTCTCGGATTGATTCGCCACAAGTGGATTATTAGTCATAGATGCAGTTGGATGGCGGTCTATGTATCTTGTTGTAATGCCCAGAGTAAATCTCATAGTGATCCTCTCGACATATCACGTTATCTTTATTCTATCAATTGCCCAACTGTAATTTGTTTACCCAGCATGTGTTATTTTATCTTATGGAGAGACACCACTAGTGAACTGTGGACCCCAGTCCTATTTCCTTTATATTGCTATCACCTGTTTACTTTACTTGCACTGTTTACTTTACTCGCATTCTACTATTATTTTCCACTCGATATGCTCATACCCTTTGTTTCAAGCAAACCGGTGAGATTGAGAACCTCATCGTAAGTTGGGAACAAAGTATTTGGTTGTGTTGTGGGCAGGTTCCACGTTGCTACTGGTTGAAGATGCGCTAACAAGAAATCGTTAATGGCGCCCTTGTTAGAGTGTCACGCAGCTAGTGGGCATCACCTTCAGTTGTATTGGCTTTTTCCTACTGGATTGATAACCTTGGTTTCATAACTGAGGGAAAACTTGCTGCTATATTCATCAAACCTTCTCTTGGGGTTTCCAACTGGCCGGTCATTTACTACACATTCCCACGTCAACTTGGCAACAGAAGTTTTCTGTCGTCGTTGCCGAGATTGAAGAAGAAGCTTCCACATTATCATCACCGCGCCATCAACAAGTTTTCTGGCACCGTTGCTGGGGAAAAAGAAGACTTCTGCAAGGGGAGTTTCGCACGCACATCCTTTACTTTGTTTTAAGTTTTGCTTTACTTTATTTTTACTTGCATCATTTTATCAAAAACACAAAAAAATTAGAATCCTTTGTAGTTGTTTTTACTTGTCTGCTTTTAGTTTTGCTAGAATGGCTACTCCTGAAAACACCAAGTTGTGTGACTTTACTAGCATAAATAATAGTGATTTTATCTGCACTCCTATTGCGCCACCTGCTCCTGCTGCAAATTTTTATGAGATTAAGCCTGCTTTGTTGAACCTTGTTATGAAAGAGCAATTTTCTGGTGCTAGTACTGATGATGCTGCAGCTCATCTCAACAATTTTGTTGAGCTATGTGAGATGCAGAAATATAAGGATGTGGAAAGTGATATTATTAAGCTTAAGTTATTTCCTTTTTCTTTGAGAGGAAAAGCTAAGGATTGGTTCCTGTCTTTGCCTAAAAATAGTATTGATTCATGGGCTAAGTGTAAGGATGCTTTTATTGGTAGATACTATCCTCCTGCTAAGATTATAGCTTTGCGTAGCAATATTATGAAGTTTAGTCAGTTTGATAATGAACATGTTGCTCAAGCTTGGGAAGAATGAAATCTATGATAAAGAATTGTCCCACTCATCGACTGGCTACTTGGATGATTGTCCAAACTTTTTATGCAGTACTGAATTTTTCTTCAAGGAACCTACTTGATTCAGCTGTTGGAGGCACTTTTATGTCCCTTACCTTGGGCGCCGCAACCAAGCTTCTCAACAATATGATGGTAAATTACTCTGAATGGCACACCGAGAGAGCTCCACAAGGTAAGAAGGTAAATTCTGTTGAGGAGACCTCTTCCTTGAGTGATAAGATTGATGCTATAATGCTTATGCTTTCTAATGATAGGACTCATGTAGATCCTAATAATGTTCCTTTAGCCTCTTTGGTTGCTCAAGAAGAGCATGTTGATGTAAACTTCATTAGAAACAATAATTTTAACAACAATGCTTATAGGAACAATTTTGCTAGTAACAATTATAGGCCGTATCCTTCTACCAATGGTAATGGTTATGGTAACTCTTATGGTAATTCCTCCAACAACACTAGGGTCGCGCCCTCTGAGCTTGAGGTCATGCTCAAGGACTTCATCGGTAAGCAAAATACTTTTAACAAGTCTGTTGAGGAAAAGTTAGGCAAAATTGATATTCTTGCTTCTAAAGTTGATAGCCTTGCTCATGATGTTGAACTTCTGAAATTAAAAGTGTTGCCTAAAGATGTGAAAGATAACAATGTTTTTGCTACTGCTAATGCTATCCAAGTTAGAATTGATGAAAATGTTAGGATGCTAGCAGAATTGCATGCCAGGTGGGAAAGAGAATATGAGATGGCTAGAAAGATGAAGGTATGTACCATTACTACCTCTAATGATGTTATTCCCAATTCTAGAAATCCTCTTACTTTGATTGGTGTAGAGAAAACTCCTACTCCTAGTGTTAAAAAGCCCAAAATAGCTAAAACTTTTTCTCAAAAGAGTGCTGAAATTTTTTGGTGTGTAGGAGATGATAGCTCTATTTCCTTTAATGATTTTGATGTTGATGGCTGCAATATATCTGAAGTTATTTTGTTCTTGCAAAAGCTTGCTTTGACTCCCAATGCTAGTTCTTTAAATGTTGCTTTTACTAAGCATATTACCAATGTTCTTATGAAAATTAGGGATGAAAAGTTGAAGCAAAAAGCTTCTATTCCCAAGAAATTAGAAGATGGTTGGGAACCCATCATTGATATGCATGTTAATGGTTTGATTGCCATGCTTTATGTGATCTAGGTGCTAGTATTTCTATTATGCCTAGAAAGATTTATGACATGCTTGATTTACCACCGCTTGAAAAGTGTTATTATGATGTTCCTATTGCTGATGTTGCTAACAAAAACCTTTGGGAAGGATTAATGATGTTCTTATTATGGTTAATAATAACCTTGTTGCCGTTGATTTTCTTGTCATGGATGTTGAATGCAATGCTTCATGTCCTATTATTTTGGGAAGACCCTTTCTTCGAACTGTAGGTGCCATCATTGATATGAGGGAAGGCACCATCAAATATCAATTTCCACTCAAGAAAGGTATGGAACACTTCCCTAGAAGGAAGAAGAAATTACTTTTTGACTCTATTCTTAGAGCAAATTATGAGCTTGATGCTTCATCACTTGATATTACTTGATTCGCACTTTCTGCGCCTAGCTCAAAGGCGTTAAAGAAAGCACTCTTGGGAGATAACCCAATGTTTTTACTTTTAGTTATTTTTCTTTTATTTGAGTCTTGGAAGTTATTACTACTGTAATAACCGCTCCTTATCCTTTTTATTTCGTTTTTGTGCCAAGAGAAGCCTCTAATTTGAGTGAGTTAAGATTTGGGGATGTTGCTGTCCTAAAACAGATTTCGGTGCTGCACCGTAAAAATTCGTGAAAATTCTCTGTATATCTTTTGGACCTGCGATTTCTTCCCCATATGCCCCACGTTATATCCAAACTTTCATTAGTTTAACACTTTTTGATTTGAGCAACAGAAAACCCTCTAAAAATTCGACCTTTGTCAGCTGTTCTGTTTTGACAGATATCTGCCAATATTTGTGTTTGCCGCTTTATCGCTTTCCTTTTGAGTTCTTTTGATCATGGAACTTTTGGGGAAGTTGCTAAAGTAGTATATGCTTTATATGTGGTGGTTTTGAGTTGAAACCTGAAGCAAAAAGGGTTGATTCAATGTTATGCTTACACTAATGTTGCTAATAGATTTGTGTTTAGTTTTGTATGAAGGACGTTTTCAAGTGTAGGGATTGGAGAATGATGAGATGAGTTGAAGAATGGACAAAAGCTCAAGCTTGGGGATGCCCATGTCACCCCAAGAAATATTCAAGAAGTACAAGCGTCAAAGCTTGGGGATGCCCCCGAGGCACCCCTTCTTCATCGGCAAAAATCAGGTCACCTTTCAACACACTATATTTTTATTGCTTCATGCATTATGAATTTTTCTTGGAGCATCAATTGTTTTTGCTTTCAGTTTTCCTTTTGTTTTGTTTGCTGCAATAAATGGTTTAATCACATCATGTTGTTTTAGAGAGAGACTTATTCCGTTTTTCATTGCCAAGAACACTCTAGTTTTCACTCTTATCGTTCAACGAGTGTTCTCTTTTTCTGCTACTGCTTTTAGCTTTTGTTTTTCGCCTTAATTTGTGATCAGATCTTATTATATCTTTATATCAAGGTGTATTTTGACCTCTGGTCCATGTTGGTTTTCATCAAAAGAATTGTTTCAAAAAGGTTGAACCCCAACAAATTTCTTTTGGAGAAGTTGCCTTGCTTGTCATTTGCCAAGAACACTCGTTGAACGATAAGAGTGAAAAAATGGACTTGATCGAGTGTTCTTCTTTTTCTAGAACTGCGTTTAGTTTTCGATTTTTGCCTTGATATGTGTTCAGATCTTGTTATATCTTTTCATCAAGGTGTGTTTTGACCTCTGGTCCATGTTGCTTTTCATCAAAAGAGTTGTTTATAAAAAGTTTGAATGGTGTTGGAAAAGAGAAAAAGCTTTATGCAAAAAAGTGGTATAAGAAGGAGCTTGTGTAGACTGCGGCCTAGGCTTTTGCATGTCGTGCTTGACGTATTTTTGATAGCATGCTTAGTGGTTTTGCTGTAGCATGACTTGTCTCAAATGACTAAGATTGCTTAATGAGCCTTTGAAAAAATCATGCGTTGTTTTAATTATTTGGAAGCATTATTTTGGTTTTCTCCTTCGATGCTTTATTTGGGTTGACTTGGCGCATGCTCACACATGTTAGACTCATACAAAGTCGCCATTGCCTCTATGATCATTTAGTTTTTGACTTTTGATGCCATCTTATGCTTCTTTTAATGTCGCGTTGTCGCTATGCATGATTATGGCCATTATTGCTCTCTTAGTTGGTCGCTCCCAGTCTTTTGCTAGCCTTCATTTTGTACTGAGTATGAGCTCTACTCGTGCATCCAACTCCTAAAAACCAAGTTTTTCCAAAGTGTCCACCATACATACCTATTAGCAATTTGCTATTCCAAAGTACATTTGACTTGCTTTTATCTATCCTTCAAATTAAACTCTTTTTGGTGTTATGCGAAAATTGGTCAGTAAAGCTCTCACGAACCTGGTGGCACACTTTACGTTTCTCATTTTAAAATTTTGACATTGTGGCTCTCTTATGTTGAGTTGTTATGCTTGCAAGTGTAAGTTGGAAATTAGCCCAGCCATGTCGTCATGAGGCAAGCTTTCAACATTGCACTATCTTTCATTTGAGTTGATATCATGATCTTTTGTTTATGGATACTCGCGATGTGAAATAAGTTGGGAATCTTGCGGGATCATGGAGTTTTTATATGTGTTAGGGAAACGCCTGGGCTGCTAATCTAAGCCATGCATAATTCATGGTGGAAATTTACAACATGCCCATAGTGAACATTCGACGACGCATCTCACAATAAAAAGCTATACCAATGGTAAATAAAAGAGATGCTGAGGTGTTCATTGTCTGTTTGTCCTGTCATTTTGATGTGGGCTTGTTCCATGTCATCGGGCACGGAGGTACCCCGTTGGCGGTTCTCGATGATACACATATATTTACAATGACAAGAGCTTGCTTGGGACTCTAAGTCGAGTAGCATGAGGTTTGGGTATTCATATTTCACGGGAAACGAGGTTTTCAACTTATGATTTGTCAAGCATATGCAGCATAAGTGTATTCGCATTAACTTTAACCATTCAAGATGCTTATGATGGGGGCAATGAGAGCTCAAAGCCGGTAAGTACCATAATTTTTGAAGGTTTATAAAACTTGCAATCACTGCTTCCCTCCGCGAAGGGCCTTTCTTTTACTTTTATGTTGAGTCACCACCTTCTACCTTTATGCACCGTTAAGAGAGCATAGTTGTCATTCTGAGTATAATGTGCATTGTCCCAAAGTTTTCATTGATTGATTCATATTGTTGGTTTCACTTGTTCTTAAATTATTTGTATCTAGTCGCCCTCTTAAACTTGAAGGTGTCCTATGCATTTATGTTTTGCTCTCTCATGAAGGACAAGCTGAAAACCATTTGTATGTTTTTCCTTATGATATGAACACACGTTTGACTTTCATTGTTTCATTTTCATGATCTTTCATTTGTGTTCTTTTTCATGTTATAACATGGTTGCTAAGTTTCTTCTATCAAGATTATATCTTTCATGCCCATGTTTTAAGTTCTTTTGATCCCAGCGCACAACGCTTACATATATGATCAAGATTTTGTAGGTGCATGTCACCTCAAAAATTATTTCTTTTGTTATCACTTACCTACTCGAGGATGAGCAGGAGTTAAGCTTGGGGATGCTGATACGTCTCCAACGTATCCATAATTTTTGATGCTCCATGCTTGTTTTTACACCATTTGCTTAGTGTTTCGGTACACTTCGTGGCATTTTTATGCATTTTCAGGAACTAACCTATTAACGAGATGCCACAGTGCCAGTTCCCTATTTTTGCTGTTTTTGTGTTTCAGAAAAGTTACACAGAAAATATTCTCGGAATTGGACGAAACAAAAGCCAGACGTCCAGATATTTACCGAAGCTTCTAGAGAACCGAAGAGGAGATGGAGAGGAGCCACTGGTGGGCCACACCACCAGGGGGTGCGGCCTGGGGCTGGCCCGCGCCCCCCCTATGGTGAGCCCCACTAGGGCCACTTATGACGACGCCCCTTCGCCTATAAAGACCCCCCGACGGGAAAACCTAAAGGCCCGATCACTTTTCTAGAATACATCGCGATCCGCCGCCGCCGTCGACCCGAAGATCGGAGGGTCCAGAAGCTCTTCCCGGCACCCTGCCGGAGAGGGGAATCACCACCGGAGGTCTTCTTCATCGCCATGCTTGCCTCCGGCGCGATAAGTGAGTAGTCTACCTTGGACTATGGCTCCACAGCAGTAGCTAGATGGTTGTCTTCTCCACCATGTGCTTCATGTTTATATCTCGTGAGCTGCCTTACATGATCAAGATCACCGTTATGTAATTCTATATGTTGTGTTTGTTGGGATCCGATGAATATTGGTGTTATGATTGAGTTGATGTACTGAATTTTATCTTATGTTATCTCTATGTTGTTTATGATCTTGCATGCTCTCCGTTGTTAGTAGCTATCTTGGCCGAGTAGTTGCTAGTGACTCCAAGAGGGGGTATTTATGCTCGATAGTGGGTTCATGCCTCTATTTAATCTGGGGGAGTGACAGAAACCTCTAAGGTTGTAGATGTGCTATTGCTACTAGGGGGGAAACAACATTCATATGCTCAAGGGCATATGCTTTGTTTACATTACACACTTTGCTTAATGCAGTTATCTGTTGTTCGCAACTTAATACTTGTGGAGTTCTCGGATTGATTCGCCAGAAGTGGATTATTAGTCATAGATGCAGTTGGATGGCGGTCTATGTATCTTGTTGTAATGCCCAGAGTAAATCTCATAGTGATCCTCTCGACATATCATGTTATCTTTATTCTATCAATTGCCCAACTGTATTTGTTTACCCAGCATGTGTTATTTATCTTATGGAGAGACACCACTAGTGAACTGTGGCCCCGGTCCTATTTCCTTTATATTGCTATCACCTGTTTACTTTACTCGCATTCTACTATTATTTTCCACTCGATACGCTCATACCCTTTGTTTCAAGCAAACCGGTGAGATTGACAACCTCATCGTAAGTTGGGAATAAAGTATTTGGTTGTGTTGTGTGCAGGTTCCATGTTGCTTACTGTTGAAGACGTACTAACCAAAAATCATTAACGGCGCCCTGTTAGAGTGTCACGCAGCTAGTGGGCATCACCTTCAGTTGTATTGGCTTTTTCCTACTGGATTGATAACCTTGGTTTCATAACTGAGGGAAAACTTGCTGCTATATTCATCAAACCTTCTCTTGGGGTTTCCAACTGGCCAGTCATTTACTACACATTCCCACGTCAACTTGGCAACAGAAGTTTTCTGTCGCGTTGCCGAGATTGAAGAAGAAGCTTCCACATTATCATCACCCGCGCCATCAGTTGGTAGGACAGAAGATGTCGTGCAAGTTTCTCATTGAGAGCACGTACGACTATATACGGAACACATTCCTATGGTTACTTAGTACTAGGATGCTTTATCTTTATTTATCTGTAATTGCCTATGTCTTGATTATTACATGAATTATCTTATCCATGCAATGCCCGTTTATCCATCCCTATGCCTACAGTATTTAATCCTACTATTTACTATTGATACCATTACTGTCTTTACTTTACTATTGCTGCTACTATTTTACTATTGCCACTACTATAAAACTATTGCTACTGATAAACCGCTGCGAGCAAGTCTGTTTCCAGGTGCAGCTGAATTGACAACTCATCTGTTAAGGCTTATAAATATTCTTTGGCTCCCCTTATGTCGAATCAATAAATTTGGGTTTTACTTCCCTCGAAGACTGTTGCGATCCCCTATACTTGTGGGTCATCAAGACTATTTTCTAGTGCTGTTGCCGAGGAGCATAGCTTTATTTGTAAGTTCACTTGGAATTCATATTGTTTGCTGCAATCCATTCATCATGGGTAAACCTCGTGATGGAAAAGTTCCTATATTGCCATCGACTACAAGAAGAGGTACAACTCTGAACACCTCTGTTGCTCTTGATTCACCATGTGTGATGAGTAAGTTGCTTACACCACCACATGCACATGCTACTATTTCTGCTGAGTTTGAAAATGCTTCTGATAATTTGATGATGCTTCTACTGTACTTGATGAGAGTGGTTCATTAGTTTCCTTCCTAGATGCTACAATTGCTAGGACTAAACAAATGGGAAACACTGTTACAACTGTTAGTTCACCTGAGTCTAGAGAATGTCCTAGTGATGATATTGAGGAAGCTTATATTGAGCTCAATGATGATTTTATTGATGAATTTCATGCTACTAGTGATGCTGGTGCTATTAGAGATCTTCTTGCAAGACGCGCTGTTAGATATAAGTTGTCTCCTAATGCTAAGTTTGCTACATCGCCTATAGACATTAGAGATAAGGATTATGATTTCTCTTTAGATTTATCTTACATATCTATTGTTGAGAAAGAACCTTTTTGTGGTACTGAAAATGAAAGTGCTATGGGACATATGAATGAGCTCTCTGCTTGAGTAACTTATTTTCTGATGATATCAGTTGCGCACTTACTTTGTTGCTAAGATTTTTCCTTTCTCTCTGAAAGATGGAGCTAAAGCTTGGTTTAATGATTTGTCTCCTAGATCTATTGATAGTCCTATCGGTTTGGTTAATGCTTTCTTTCAGAAATATTTTCCCTGCTAGGCTCAACATGCTTGCTTTGCAAAAATCTTTGACTTTGAGCAGGTAAAAGGAGAGAATTGCCTGAATCATGGGCAAGGTTTTGTTCTTTAATTAGAGCACTGCCTGGACAGCATTACCTAAAAATGAACTCCTTGATATAGTTTATAATGGACTAACTATTGAATCTAGGACATACCTAGATAGTTGTGTTGGTTGTGTTTTTAGGAAAAGAACTCCAGCTGAAGCTGAAGAATTAATGGCTAAAATAAGCCGAAATTATGATGATTAGAATATATCTGACCCAACCCCAGCGCCAACATCGAAGAAGAGAGGAATTCTTGAATTAAATGATGAAGTGATGAGAGAAGCCAAGAAATCTCTTAAGGAGAAGGGTATTAAATCTGAAGATGTGAAGAATCTACCACCTATAGAAGAATTATGTAAGCCAATCCCTCGCTCATCACTATTGAGGTACACTCTCTCCAACGCTTTGATAATAGAGATATTCCTTACTCTAAACCTCCTTATCAATGCTTAGATGAGTTTGATAATTTTATTGTTAAGCAAGATAACTTTAATAAGAAGGTGCAGAATCACTGTTGGAGACTCTAGAGCTATTAATAAGTTGCATGATATTGTGGAGAGAACCTCCAATGATGTTAAGATGCTTGTTTAAACATTTCAAATGGTTCAGACTCAAATTGATCAGCTCACTAAGGTGCAAAAAGATTTGCTAGTTAACACTTCTAGAGAACAACATGCTTGTGAAATAAGCACTAGAAGTGGTGTTTCTACTCAGGATCCTTTATATCCTGAAGGACATCCTAAGAGGATCGAAAAGGATTCTCAACGTGCTGCAGGTAATGGCACTCTTTCCAAGAAAAGAAGAAGAGCATAAACAGTTGCAGAATCTTCTAAACAGGTAAGGATCCTAATAGCGTTTCTATTCTGATGCTGAAACTGAAAGCGGTAATGCTTCTGATAAAGAAGAAGTAGAGGAGAAACCAGAAAAGCTTGCTAAGAATGCAAAGTACACCAAGGAGGATTTCATTGCCAATAAACATGGTAGTGAGAGAGAACCTTGGTGCAAAAACCAATGCTTTTCTTGGCAAGAAACACAAATCCAAGGAAGAAGACATTATAGCAGGTTTTGTGAATGGAGGAAAACTTTGTTTTTGCAAATTCCTTTGACTGAAGCTATTAAAATGCCTCCTTATTCAAAGTATAATGAATGATATTGTTTCTAACAAAGAAAGATTCCTAGTGAGGAAATTTCCACTTTGCTTGCTAATTATTCTTTCGATGGTAAGGTTCCAGAGAAGCTTGGAGATCCAGGTATACCAACTATTCCTTGTTCTATTAAAAATAACTATGTTAGAACTGCTTTTTATGATTTGGGAGCCGGAGTTAGTGTCATGCCTTTTTCTCTCTATAAGGGACTTGATCTAGAAAAATTGATATCAACTGATATATCTTTGCAATGGATGATAAGTCTACTACTATTCCTATTGGTATATGTGAGGATGTTCCTGTTCAAGTGGCTAATCATTGTTTGATTTTAACTGACTTGTCGTGTTGAAATGCCTGAAGAAGATAATATGTCTATTATTCTTGGGAGACCTTTTCTTAACACTGCAGGTGCTGTTATTGATTGCAAACCAAGGGAAAGTAACTTTAATGTTAATGATAAGGAGAACACGGTTTATTTTCCCAGAATATTGATAGAAAATATGGTCTAAATTCAATCAAAAATATTGAGACCATTAAAGTTGGAGAAATTTATTGTTCAAGGCTAAAGCCCAGGGAAGAATATGAAATTGTTATGGTTGGGACTATGCATATCAAGGTCAAGGTAACATAATCATTTAGTGAAACACAAAGTTTTGTTTCATAGAAAATTGTCTTGATAACAAGACTTGATCAACCTTGTTAACAAAGCGGTTTTTGAATGAATGAAACTATGTTTTCACCGCATTTACTTTTGTCTACTCATGTTTTCACCTTGTTCACTTTTGTTTTCGGCTGTTTTAGTTGCATATTAGGAGTACTCTTAGCGCTGCT